>JAVJGG010000053.1:15872783-15883618 GCA_035590195.1 Aviceda cuculoides | reverse complement strand
CCCCCCCCCCCGCTGTCCTCCCGGTGCATCCTAAACTGCCTTTCAGCACCGGTGGGATCGCTGCTCCGGGGGAAGCGGCAGCTAACCCCCCCCCGTCCCGGGGGGAATGCCTGCAAGGAGGAAAACAAGCAGAGGATAGCCCAGGCTGCCAGAGTTGGGGCTGGGAAGGGATTTGGAGGGGGGAGGCAGAGCGAATAGGGACGTGGAGAATTGCCCAGCAGCCGCACCCCGATAGCCTGTCTCAGGGGGACTGGTCAAGTCCCATCACCTTAGACCAGGACGAAAAATTCCAGGGTGCTCCAGGCTTGGTTTTCCCAGGTCCTGCAGCATCTTTAGTTTCAAAGCCATGCCTGTGAAGGAGGTCATGAAAGCATCTCTCGGGGTTGGGGTGGGGAAGCTGCCCCCGTCCCGTGCCTTGCCTGGGTCGTGTCCTTCTCTGCCCCGGGGAGAGCTTGTGGGGCTGGAACGGGCCTCACTCGGTCACCTATCTGGGCACCTCACCTGGAGCCATGTGCCCAGGACAAAGGTTTGTTCCCATCCCGTGTCCTGGCCCCGAAGGCCGTAAGAACCCCCCGCTCCATCCCGATGACTTTGGAGACACCACTCCGGCCCCAGGTTGGGCAGCAAACCAGCCCGTTAGCTCACACGCAACGGAGCAGTGGTGGTGGAGAGGAACCCAGAGCTGAATGGGAGGAAGGTGATAGCACAGTTATCTGTGGGCTGGTTTTGTCACTATTTGATTAATACAGCAGCCGTCTAGGTCTGCGCTCTCAGGAGTACGTGGACGTTGTTCGGTATGTTAAAGGTAGTCTGCAGCCTCGAAGAGGGGGGGGGGTGCTGTGGGAGGGAGAGAGAAATCCCCCAAGGGAAGATGGCTTTTCATTTCCCCGTATCGACTGGTTTCAGACAGGATTATTTATATTTGACATAACAGATCACCAAACTTGGAAGGTAGTGGGGGTGTGCTCATACTCATTAAGGTAGACAGTTTTCTGACAGAATAAATTAAAGGTAAGAGAAGACTGCACTTTGAGGTTCAACAGATTGTCTTCTAGCCTAAAACGAGCAGTGAAATCAGCATAAAACCTCAACGGTAAAATCATGCGCTTCAGTCTTTCATGATGGATGCCTGTCATTTTAGGAAACCTGGCGGATATCCCAATGTTTAGAGTGCAGACAGTGCTCCTGGGTGACCTCATTTGAGCAGAAGTACCCGGTATGATGGGTTTTTTTTAGTCATTGTATCTTGTCTTCACTGAATAGGCATGTAAATTATAATGCTGTTAAGGGAAAACAGCCTATGTAAATTGTGCATGAACTATCCGCGCACCTGTATTTAGCTGCTTGCCCCACTGCCATGGCATGTGAATAACAGAACGTTGTTCGCAACCTTTTATGGTTGATTTTCATCTCGTCTGAAATGAGCAGAAAGAAGCATTACAGCTATCAGGTGGTGAAAAGAGATTTCAAACACCTTAAAGACCTCACAGCTGTAATTAGAAGTGTAACCTCCTTCCTCTGCATGTCAGGATTTCTGTGCAGGATGATGACAGGACCTCTTAAGGAACGGTGCTGGTGCTCAGTAGATACAAAGAACTTTAACAAAATCCCCCGCAAAGCGACTGATGTTGATTTATCACCCCTCAGTACATTGGTTCTCACTTACGAACGATGTGGGGATGTGAGGGGAAAGGAAGGAAACAGCATTTGTTCCTTTCTGTTTTCTTGTCAGTGAATGCAGATTACAAACACAGGCAGTTCTTAAAAACCTGTGTCTACCTGAGCACAAAAGAGTTGCAGAACGTTACCAGCGCTGTGGTTACTGGCTGTATCTCTGCCGTGCTTCTCTTTGTTTTTTCCAGCAAAGCCTGGTAGATCGGTCCAGCTGTCACATCTCCTCCTGATCCTTTTCCATTGCAACCGCAGCAGTCCCCAAACCCTCGTGCAGGTGACACGAGAGTCAAGCCTTAAGGCTGGTCTCACGGGCTTTGCGATCTAAGGAGAACATGTTCAGAAGTGGCTGAGTGACAGAGGACCCGCTCGCTGTCCGTAGCGTGTTGACCCGAGTCTTTCTAAAGGTATTCCCCTGTGTAAAGCTGAAGAACACCTGCTGACCCCACAGCCCTACCTGAGCAACCCCCTTAGGATCCTTTAAAAGTTTTGCTGGGCCCTCCAATTCAAAGAGATAAAGGTGCTTAATTCCCTTGGGCATTTATGTGCAGGCCAGAGAGCTTAGCTGCATCCTCGCAGGCTGAAGAAGTCTGTGGCACTAAGCTCTGGGCACATCAGGATATGTCCTCGGTGCCCAGCACGTGGGTCAGTGAGGGGTTTTGCAGCTGCCCCAGCTGTAAGGTATTAATACAGCTTTTCGTTTGGCTGCGCAGTGCCTAGCTGTGTTCGTGCTGGTGTAAGAGATGAGGATAACTCGGTACCTTCTCACTCGTTGTGTTCTGGTACCTGGCTGTCCTGTTGTCATGGATATGGATAAGGACATGGCCAGCGAAGAGGTGCTTGCTGCTGGCAGGGCTCCTGCAGCCACGGCTTGTGGTGCCGCTTAGGACATTGAAGAAGAGCGGAGAAGAGATGGAGGAGATGTGGCAGGTGTTGGGCTTGAACTTGCAACTCGTTCCCATTCCAATTTACACTTCTTCCCATGTCATTGCCTGTTATCTCCTTCTCTCCTCATGATTTAATTTATTACAGTAGGCAGGACTGGTTCACCCTTTGTCTGAGAAAAAAGCATATATCCCAGCAGGTTGGCAGAGGGATGACGAATACATTGGATGATGGACTCTGATCCTCTTCAGACCTTCCAGCCATGTTCAGATCACAGCTGAGGCCAGCCGGACAAGGCTGGGACCTCGGGAGCCTGTGAGCCCTGCGATCCCCGTGAGAACAGCCCTGGGCAGAAGTCAGCTGGAAAGGTTGGGGAACAAAATTAGAAGTCATAATAATAACATTTTGAAACATCCTTGGGCCCATTTTTCGCAGGAAAGCTTGCTAACAGCCATGACCCATTAATAGCAGTTCAGGGCACCAGAGGGACGACCTGGCTGCCGTGGACTATGCGGTTCTCAAGGTGCCTGTGTCAGAGGCAGCACGGAGGGGGCACAGGAACCGAGCTGATTTAGGCCAAAATCACAACGCAGATGATTTTGCTCCATCCTACGTGGCCAAGAGAACAGATTTCTCATTGGAGTTGGGGGGGGGCAGCAGTGTAAGGTGCAGCCTGGGACGCTGCCGGGTGCTGGCATCAACCTCGGCGCGCGCTGGTGCTCCTCTTGGCAGGCCATGGAGTGGAGAGAAGAGATGAGTCAGGGGCCGGGGGGGGGCTCTGTTTACCCTCTCACTTCAGACAGAGTTTTCTCTTGCTCGTTGAAACAAGCACCTGTGACGGGTCAGAGCTGGTGTTCAGCTTCATTCAGGATAATGGCACAAGACGGGCCGAGACGTCTTCCCCAAGTTTGCCTGGCCACGACGGAGCTCAGCCCCTCCTCGCTGTCTCCAATGCTTCTCCCCCCACCTCTTACCTCCAGGACAAAAGCCACCCGCAGCGACACACCGCCCAGCCTGGCAGTTTGTTGTAGCGTTGACAACAACGCTAATTTTCTCCCAAGTTGCCGCTGGTACCTGCCCGGGAGCTACAGGGAGGGATGCAGCTCCGGCGCGGTGCTGAGCTGAAGGTGCAGGCAGCTCTGCTGCCCTGGGAAACATCTCTCTGCTCCACAGCTTTTATCGAAGAGATGGAAACTTGTCACATTCTCTCTGCAACAATATCTGACGTTATCCAACCAATTTGCCCTCGGTGTGTTTCCAGAAATAGTTAGGCCTACAGTAGACACGGGTGACATCTGGATGCATTACTGTTGAGTTCAGAAACATTCAGTAAACAAGACAAGGATCTATTGTTTAAAGGTTATTTCAAAAGACTCCTAGCGAGTTATCTGGCCACGCAGCGGGGAAAACCTTAATGGCACTGTGATAATTGCCTTTTTCTGAAGGACATTTTAGAGGCAAGTTACCAGAAACCCAAAAGCAAGTCTCAGCCCGTCCCCGCCAGGCCAGGGACTTGATCCAACCTGAAAACGTGAGGAGTTTTTCTCTTTACTTCGATGCTGTTTGGATCAAGCCCAGGAAATGTGCATCTGACTGTGGGAAGAGCAGGCTGGGGGGCACAGATGGGGAACGTAGGGGAGACCACCAGCAGTTCGACAGTAAAAAAAAGCCTCAGCTCAGCATAATAGGGCAGCAGGATTCACATCAGCAGGGAGGGCGAGAGAAAGAGTCCTCCCCGAGGCTCTGAAAAGAAAATAAATGTCATTAGCTGTGGATAAAGCAACCGCCTCTGAGCACCTGAGACGAGGGTGGGAGGCTCTGCGGGGAGAGGGGGGGCTGGCGAGGTCTGCCAGCACTCGGAGGGCTCAGCGAGGCCGCTGTAAGAGACACTCTGCAGCCCACATCTTTATTCATCATGTCCCCGTTCAGTTAATAGCCTCCTTCTGAAAAAAAAGAAAAAGAAGGGCGAGCAAATTTTTGGCAGGAGCAAAGCGCCAGCCATCATCCCCTTCCCTCACCCAGGTGACAAGGATGCTGCTCACGCGGGGCAGAAGGGGAGAGATGTGGCTTTGCTGCCAGTCACACCAGCCTTCCATCGGCACATGCTCCTGGCAGAAATCACTCCTGGCTTCTTACCTTGGCCCCAGGGCAAACAGAATTAATTCTCACCATTAATTTCAGGCGCCTCGGAGAACCGCGATGGGCAGGAAAACGCGTCGTGGGCTCCCACGTCTTTCTTTCTGTTTTGCCAGTGATTTTCTCCAAGGGGGTGGTGGGAGGGGAGCGAGATCGGGGTGTGGGGGGGGTGCCCGTGCAGTGCTGGAGCTGACCAGGGCACCCTGACCACAGCGGGACCATCCCGTCCCAGGGAATGGCTCCAGCCCTCCTCTGCCTCGGCCGGTGGCCGTGTCAGCGCTGCAGAGGAGCCCTGGCAGCGGGAGCCGGAGGAGAGCTGCTCGGAGCTGCTCGTTGCCGTTCGGAGCCCACACACTCCAGCCTGCTGCTCCCTGCCTGCCTTCTCCCTTCTGCTGCTCTGCTGGTGCTCCAGCCCTGCCCTCCCGCGGGTCAGTCGCTGCTCTTGCTCCGCGGCCCCGTCCTCGTCTTCCTTCCTTTCCGAGATACCAGTTACAGAAAACTTAGGTGGTGAGATAACCGTCAGAAGCTGCCAGCCGGAAAAATAGGCTATGGTGAAAAAGCTTGTAGGTTTTTTTGCTGTGAATTGCTACTAAACTCCAGTTTAGGCTTCTCCGTGTAGGTTCTTTTGCTGTGAATTGCTACTAAACTCCAGTTTAGGCTTCTCCAAGGCTGCGCTGGTTGGCCTCTCTCGGGCAGGGGATAAAGGAGACGATGTTCTCGCCAGGCAGGGGACGAAGCACTGCCAGCTTTAGGTACATATGGCTCTGAGGCCACGTTGTGGCTTTTCTCTAGGTCCAAGTTCATCACAGGGTCTGAGCCTCAGAAGCTCATAAGCTCATTATATTGGGAGAATTGCAAGCGGTGGGCGCGCCACACAGCTGGGATTTCCTTCCTTTCTGCTGGAGGGGACTCTTAGCAAACTGGGAGGAAAAGTCCACTGGGGTTTTGTTTTTTCCCTGTGCGGAGCAGTCCCTAGTACCTCAGCTGCCTGAAAATCTAGGCTGGACCATAATGGACAAAAGTGGCCTCTTGTGGTACGGTGTGTTCCACTCGCACATGCAGAGCTGGCATCAAAGCCAGGCTGTCTCTTTACTCACTGAGAGTTTCGGACTGTTTGAGGTTAGAGGAGAAAACACAGCATTAATGGAAGGGAAGTGCCTGCCTGGCGGACGATAAATACCCAGGCTGCTGGGTGATGTGGCTGCTTTGAAACCCTCTGGGGACCACCGTAGCCTTGTGATGGATTCACAAGTCGTTGTCTCCCCCCGCCTCTCCCCAGCTGGGGTCACTTCAACTGAAGGGGATCAAAATGTCTTGAGATTCAAAGACTCGTAAACTGGCACCTGTCACAAGAGAGAGATGTCTCGGACTTTGTTGTAAAAGGGGATCCACGGGCTCCATCGAAGCGGGCGTTTGCTGGGATGGTGCGGGAGCGTGCCGGGAGGCAGAGGGAGTTCACAGGCAAGTGCCAGATGAGTCCCCAAAGCGGCCGCGTTACAGCCTGCAAATCGCAGCTCTGCTAAAGCATCCACTTACAGGCACCATTTCCTGTGAGAAAAATAACTTACCTACAAATAGCTTCGCTCATTTTTATTCCCAATATTCCACCTTCGCTCCTCTGGGTTGTTTGGTTTTTTTTCCCTAGGAAGTAATACAGTATTTTCTGAGGTGACCGGCAGGGACAGTGCAATCCCAGCACAGAGCTCCTCTTCCGAAGCCCGCGTTTACTTCCCCATTTAAGCGGAGGGTTTTGCTTTGGCTTTGCCATGCCGTTTACATCTGGATTCCCTTTGCTCTCAGTGTAGATTTGTTTTAAGACCTGTCGTGGGTCTTCCTGCCTGAGCTTTAGCAAACCGTTAACTCTCTCCTTTATCTGTTGCCTGCCTTCATAGCTAGATTATAGCTTGTGCACTGCAGGGAGGCTCTTCCTAACCGGTGTCTGCCTGCATTGCCCCTGCAGACACCGATGCTCCTTCTTCCTCCTGGTTTCCCACCCTCGCGTCCGCAGAACAATAACGTGCACGTTGTCACTCTTTAATTAACACAATATACCTGAGTTACATAGCAAGACGTGATGCCTTTTGTGGCAATCCAAGCTAAACTCCCCCCTGGGGAGAAAATATAGTATGGAGGCTGCCAGAGGCTCAGTTTTGAGCAAGTGCTGCGGTGTCCCAGCTGCGGGGGGGTGGCCTGGGAAATGCACGGCCTCGGTCTTGGGGATCTCTCCCTGCCTCCTCTGCAAGCCAGCGTAAGCAGAGATTTACAGGGATGTAATTTATAAGGCTCTCACGTGGAAGGAAAAGAGGGGTCTCGGTTTGATTGGTGTCTCCTGCTGGGTAGCTAAGCCCTGGAAAGATTAGTAGTGGGATCTGGGGAAAAATAGCCGTGCTGCGAGAGTGGGAGTGGAGTTGGGAGGGGAAGGATAATAAGTGTCGATTTGGGTTTGCCGTTAGGCAAATTTTGTGGGTTTATTGTTATATTACACAAAGGAGGTGCTGGGGGAATAATGCAAACTTAACATCTGTCCCATGGGTTTCCTTTGCACCTCCTTTCCTTGTGCAAACAGGGACAGACAAAAAGCTGCGTGGTGCGGCCGCAGCTCTCCCGAGAGCGTGGCCCTGGCAGAGAGCGGGGCCAGCCCCCCCCTTCCCCACCCAACTGCCTGAAAGCGCTGGAAAGACGTTTCCCAAACCCCTCCAGGTGACCTCTCGGATCCAGCTGTCACCGAAGCCATTTTCTTACAGCCGGAGCCGGAGCCGAAGCTGTACCCGGAGCTGGGCACCTCTGGTGTGCGGCGCCGGGTGCTGGCAGCCCTGAGCTGGCTCCGGCTCGGGGAGAAGCTCCCAGGGCGTTCGGCACCTCGGAGACGTAAAACCCCTGTGTCCAATTCTGGGCTGTACGGAGCGCCGGCTGTTCCAGAGCGGAGGAGCGGGGCAGGCTGAGCCGCGGCCGGGATTTCGCTCCCGGGGCTGTGGCATCTCCACGGCTGCTTCGGTCCGGGTTTGTGAGCGGGATGATCCCGGTGGAGGGGGAGGCCTGGGGGATGTGACATCCCGTGGGCAGGCGTAGCCCCCCTGAGATAAAAAGACAAGCATAATATGTATGCAATTAATATTAGACAGTTCCAGCTTGCTTTTTCTGATTTGCAACAGTTTAGCATTACTGTCTTCTGAAGAGTTATTCCCGATTCTCACAGTAGCTCGTGGGAGCAGCTTCAGCCCACAGAAAGTGGGGTTTTCTTGGTTGCACATATTTTCCCTTGTGTTTCTGGCATCGCGTCTTTGTTTTTGTTGTATTTTTAAATAAAACAACATAGGTTATAGAAAACACAAGACTGTGATACCGGTTTCTGAGAAACCAAGCACTGATCTTACTTGCTTTCTGGCTACCTTTGTAAATATTGTGTTGTACTGTTGAATTTTAGGATTGGCAGACAAAGGGTTGGTCTTTAAAATACTGTCTGACTTGATTGCTGGTAAATATAAAGCATGAATATTGCTGGGCTACGGCAGTACCGTTGACTGCAGAGGATTAGAGTTGCCCAGCCTCAGAAATGCGTAACACTGGCACGCTGTTGCTGTAGCCAGTGTTTGGGTTTTGCCCAAAAAAAGAAGATTTCCAAAAATGACTACAGATGAGAACATTTGCAGGAACCTGAAAAGAACAAGTGCTTTGTCTGATACAAATGCTAACATCGCCGTGTAACCTGAATCAATGTCATGATATCCTAATTAAACCAACCAGAAGCAGAACTGAAGCACCCTGTGATCGCAGCAGAAATTCCTGGGCTCCCACGTGCTGCCTGGTCTCTCCGCTGTCAAGTCCAGGAGCAGTGGCAGCCAGGTTGCAGGGTGTTTTATTAAAAAGGCCCGTGGTTTGAGACAGTAGTGAATGTAATCCCGATTCCCAGAGGATACCTGTGGTCTGTTTAACCTTGCGAGGGGCATCTCCTGCAGGCAGAGCTCCATCGCGAGTCGCTCGCCTGCATTTCGATGAGCTGTGGTCTGCTAACCGGGCACAGGGCAGTGAAGATGCTCATGTTTGCAGGTTCGGGGTCTGTAAGGCTTAGATTTATCTGTTCAGCAGGTTTCTGTATGGTTTACCATTGAGGTGGGCTGTTAACGAAGTGCTCGTTGCGGTACTACAGCATCAGCGTGGCCGGGGTGATGTCTAGAGAGCTCAGAAAAATCAGTGCAGGTTCAGCGAAAGGTTTTGCTACTTTGGTTATGGGTTCCCAGTTCATCACGACTGCAAGGTTAGCTCTGGGGCGGAAAGTGTTATTTAACAGTGTGACGTACCTACTTCCCGATGAGTTCCAGCAAACTCATTCAAGCAAAGTGAGGAACGGTGAAATTCTGCTGGGATTCGGAGGGTGGAGTGGGGCAGCGCTGGCCTGTGAGTCTCCTCCTGCTTTCCAGGATGGATGGAAGCATTTCTGCATGCATGACCCCCCCCCGGGGCTGTGGGAAGCACAGTCCATCCCACAGCAAGTACGGCTGCTGTCGGTACCCTGCCCTGTCCGCCCTTCAACAAGGCCAAGGAAGGGCTCAAACGCTCAGAGGTGATTCCGAGCGCTAGTCTAAGGCTTGGCTTTCCCAGAGAAGCTACTCGGCATTTTCTAGTCCTTTGAGGTGCTGCAAGTCAGGCATCATCCTTCAAGCAAGGAAGGCAGAAAGCGCAGCCCGCTCGGGAAGATGCTGGCACCGGTCTGCCGCAAAGGCGAGGGGCCGGGGAGCGCAGAGCCCGACGCCTGCGGGCATCGATCGCCAGCACCCTGCCCCGCCAGCCTCGCCTGCCTCAGTTTCCCGTGCCGTTCGGTGCCGGCGGTAGCGTTGCTTTGGTTCCCGGGGACGGCGAGAAGACGGCAGAGCGAGCGCGCGGGAGCGCGAACCGCCGCATGGCTCTCGAGGGCCTCTCTAGCACCGAGGAGTCATTTCAAAGACAGGGGTTGTGTCGTCCTAATGCTGACGCTAGGGAAAAAGATCCATCACATGTGTTTTGATTTCTGAAAGATGCTGTCCCTGGGAACAGTCGATATTTCAAGCATTTGATCCCAGCAGCTCTGTTAAGCCCACATGGTTTTGAGCAAAGCAATTTGTGTGAAGGTTTTTCTCCGTTTCTTTATTCGCCTAATGACAGTTTTCAGCTGAGCCCTATGAATTACTTTATCTTTTCCGCTGTTTTGCTTATGATTTTGCTGTTGTGGGGGTTTTTTCCCCTCTGAATTAAATCTTCCCCTCTCTCATCTCCCAGGAAAAGCTGTAACAGAATTAAGGTGAGGAAAAAAGGAAAATTTACTGGAACCGGTTCAGTGTAAGTTGCCAAGGATCTGAAAATTACCCTCTCAGACGGTCGGTATTAATTCCCCTGATGCAGCAATGATAAATCCTTATTAAAAAGGATAACATAAGGAGATTTTACTGCCTGTAGGAAAACCCCTGGTCACAAGCAGTGAGGGAGCCCATCGTCCTCTTGTTCACGGTCAGAGGGGTTTGCAACTGCATGCGTGCTTCCCCGTGCACCGCGGTGCCGACACCAGCCCAAAGTGCGTAAAGTCACGTTGTACAAGGCGCGGATACGAAGCGAGGCAAGCCCCACGTCCCCAGGTCCTGGGGACGGTGACTCGGCATCGGCAGCAGCACTAAATCTCTGCAGATTCACTGCTCACGCCGGCTCCCCGTCTCTCTGGAAGTCCAGCCCTGGGAGCACCACCCAGACAGTAATTTAAATGAAGCGGTTTTCGGTCTCTGACCACGTCAAGCGGCATGGAAGCGCATGTCTCGCTCGCCGTGCTGACGAGCCGGGGGGGGCTGCGGGGGCTCCTTCCCTCCCCACCTGCAAATGCAACTCATGCCCCATACAAGCGGTGGGTCAGGCAGGGCAGGGAGCGCGGTGCTAGCAGCAGCCTTACATGCCAGTCCTTAACATTTATGTTTTATTTCCAAAAATCACTGAGCTCTCTGTCTCCACTTTTTTATTCATGCACCATGCTACCTTGCTGGGCTGGAGTGGGAAAAACACTCTGCTTGCTTCTCATTACACGGGCTGAACCTGAGCCTTTGCCAGAGCAATGTAAAGCTGTAGCTATGGAAACTCCCTACCCTTTTTTATGATTTTTTTTTTTTATTTTTTTTTTTTTTTAA
>JAVJGG010000053.1:15849684-15872683 GCA_035590195.1 Aviceda cuculoides | reverse complement strand
AGCGGGGGGGGAAGAAAAAAGGAGCTGCCTGCGGGTCTGTCGGAGCTGGGAGCTGCCAAGGAGGATGAATCCAACCCCAAAGCTCCCAGCACCGCCGACACAAGCAAGCCTGCAAGCAGGGCCAGCCGCAACGGGCCGTGATGGCCGCTCGGCCGGCCGCCCCGATCAGAACTCACCGGTCCCCAGTCGGAGACGGTCCACTGCCGGTCGCAGGGTGGCCCTGTGCAGTTCTTCTCGGCCAGCGGCCGGGCGCTGGCGTCGCAAAGCTTCTCGTCCTCCGAGCAGCGGATGTCCCGTGTCACCACGCTCCGCTCTCCGCACCGGGCTGAGCACTGCCGGGAGGGGATGGGGGGGGCACGGTGTCAGCAGGGGCCCCCGCTACGATAAGAACTGCTTTCTGGGGGGATGTGGGGAAGTTGGGGGTTTTTTTTTACATTTTTAACTCTAAAGACACGCACTGACAGTGCATAGGCGACTGTCTGTACAACAATCCGTAGCAAAGCCGCCCCTCTTCCCCAAAACCACCTAACAGCTTCAGCAGTCAGGTTCAGGTGCAGGAGGGCTGTATCCTGCCCGGGTGCTGTGCAAGCTCTCCACTGGGTGATGCCAGAGGGTGAGAACCCAAGGCACCAGAAATGCCTGATCAGAGCTGAAAAGTTTTAGCTGTCACCTAGAGACAGGGTGAGATCTCCCTCACCTCCTTCCCAGGAAGAGCCAGCTCCTTTCCACCTCTTTGGAGAATGTTTTCCCCAAACCGCAAAACTGAGATTTTTATGCTGTGGATAAATTTGGCACCGTGCAACCCAGTGACATTATTTAGAACTGGATTTGAGTTACTACAGTCTCACATACACACATTTGCTCCATGCATAACGTAAAGCAGGGAAAAGTGTCAACAGCACAGCACTCAGACACACCACGCTGATATGTTAATCCTCAGATCCCAGAAATGTGCTTTTTTTTTAATGCCTATTTCCCCAGCCAACTTGGCACCCTACTTCAGATGGGATCCAAACGAGATTAGCTTTGCTGCTGGCTAAGAACAAACTACTCCAGGACTGTCTCAAGCAATCTGTCTCTGACACATGCTGGAGGAGAATACGGATTTCTGTAAAATAAGCCATTCTGGTTTGCTACGCCGGTCAAAATAGCGCGCCAGCACGTGCGCAGGGAGCTCCTCTCTACCCAGCCGGGAAAGTGAAAACATCCTGCAATGCCAGGGAACGCACCAGCCCCTCCATCAGCTCGAGAAATGACGCACCCCAGCTTGCAGAGGAAAGGAGACATCTAAATTATGACCAAGAAGCGTTTTGGGAGCCTCCCAGGAGGAAGAGTCCAATCCCTCGTGGTGTAAACCATGGGGCAGGTTTGCACCCGTGGACAGCTTGGCTTGGAGCCCAGTCTGCTCTGGCTTGGAAGGGGTCTAGGCTTGATTTGGGAGCAGAACGACATTTGCTCCTTTGCAGAGAGTCAACGAGCGTGCGGGCTCCCCGGCACAAGTGCCACACTCCGCCTGCGGCCGGCACCGTCCCGGGGAGCCGGTGGTGGCACCCCAGGCAAGCTGGGAGACAGGCACAGACCCGAAATCTCACTCTCCTCACGCATGCCCACTTCCAGAGGGCACGGAAGAGGCAGGGCTGTGTCCTAGCGAGGCAGGGGGACATAGTTATACCCCCCCGGGCGTTTTACACAATCGCTGCGAGCCGTGCTGGGTCACCCCCCCCCTGCACCACGACTGTCAATCCAGCACAGGGGACTGGCTCCCAAGCCACCCAAGCTCAGAGACCGGCCCTGGCTCCCCAGGGAAGCGGCCCTGGTTTGGTCACTTCCATGGGTTTATGTCTGCAAGCGACACGCTGGAGCCCTGGCTGTGCCTGGAAACAAATTCAGGGGCACAAACCTTTTCAGGTGTTTTCCCGAGCAAACCAACAAGCTAAAGCCAAGTCCAGCACTGCATCACCCCAAACCATCTTCCAACTGCTTTAGGGATCTGCTTAAGGGCACAGCTAGGAAAAGGTTTAATTCTCCAGGTGGTGCAGTGAAATTGGAGGTGAGGAAGGGAAGTTTATGGGAACGTAATTCACATGTGAGGTGGGATCTCCTCCCTGGCACCTTGCGGGCTGAAGAGGCTGCCGAGCAAGTAACGGTGGGGAGACCTCGGCTGCAGGCTCCTGCCCTCTCTCAGTGGGCAATGCCAGCACCTTACGTGCGGTCAAAGACTCCGCGAGTGACTGATGGCGGTCCTGGAGGTGACCCAGGGCTTCATTTTAGGGAAAAAAAATAAATTACTGGTACACGTTGGTCCAAATGCAACAACTGCAGCCAGTGTCCTAAAACACAGAGTCTCTGATGGCCACGGATGCTCTTCGACGGGAAAAGGAATGGAGAAGTGCAGGCACGTGTGCTTGCCCGCGGCGCTGCCAGGACGGCAGTCCCCGGGGACTTACCTCGGACCACTCCGACATTTCCCACTGGGGCCCGCAGGCTGGGTTCTTGCAGACCTTGCGCTCGTCCGGCCGGGTGATGTCCGCGGACTCGCAGAGGTCGCTGTAGACGGAGCTGTCGAATCCCGGAGAGATCATCTTCCAGCAGCGGACGATGCGGAACTGGTAGCCCTCCCCGCAGGTGCGGGAGCACTCGCTCCAGCTGCTCGTCTCCCACCTGTGGAGGCAAAAAGAGGCCGTCGTGCCAGGCACGGCTGGACTGGGGCCGGAGCATCCCATGGGAAAACCCTGCCTGCTCTCGGCTGGGTGGAGATGGCTGCAATAGGAATGAGCTGTAGTCAGGCTGCCAGCGTGCGGGAAGTTTTCCCGTGGGACGGGATGTATTAACACACGGTGGGTTCACCCAGCAGACCTGAGCTCATGCCCACAGCGCCGACAGTAAAACCAGATTGCCGAGAGGAAGGAGGCACTGGGATGGTGAGGCACGGACTGGTGCCCTCGCTTCCCAGCATCTGCTGCCCGCAGGCTGCACGCTCCCCGGCTGAGCCCCCCCGTGTGCCAGCACTTTTCTCTGCCGTGCTTTTCGCCCATGTTTGACCTCTCTTTTTTGCCTGATCAGCCGAAGTACGGAAAGGACACAACCACGCATCACCCTGCAAATCTCAGCAACAATGTCACACAAAGCTGTCTGAGCCCTGGCAGGACACTCGTGTACCGCCATCGGTCTGACTCTGCCAACGCCGTGCGATGGGCTGGGAGAGCTGGGATCTGCTCCGAGACATTGCCTGCCCCTTACTGTGCCCCACCGCTACTGTCCTGACGTTACAAGAGGGGAGCAGCTTGTAAACCAAGGGAAAAAACATTAAAAGTCCAGATTTTTACAGTACGTTAACATTATAGCGCTCCTGAGCTAAAGAATAAGCTAAAAACGTAAAAACCGAAATGGATCAGAATTCACAGCCACCCCGCAGCTGCCGCTCTCTGAGCAGGAGAGCCAGGTCCCCCGGCTGCACGCCGGCCTCGCACCCCGCATGGGGCTCCAGGCACAACAAGCGGCCGTAGGGAGATGTCACACGTTTAGAGGTGCCACCTAAATTCAGAAGGGAGATGAAACCAAGGTCTTTCCCATCCAGATCAGGCAACGTTCCTCCTAGCACTTTCTGTTGGAAAAGTGTTGCCAGCCCAAGCAGCCTCCCATCTGCCTAAGTGCTAGCGAATGTGCTCGGCTGCTCCGTTTGAGTTCCCAGCGACTCCTTGGTTTACCCACTGCCGAGCTGCAGGCACTGGTAAATCACAGAGCAGCTCTTCTCTCTTACAGTCCAAGCCCCTGGAGCTGGAACAGGACAACGATAAGGAGGGGCAGCTTTATAAAAGACCAGGGGGATAATCTAAGTGTGAAAACAGCCCTAATGCTTCTCCTAAAAAATTGCAAAGTTAACGCAAATAGAGATTAAAGTCCCCACGGTGTCTACAGGGCAGACACGTTCCCAGCAGTAGCACCATCCACCTCCCCACACTTTTCTTGCCTCAGCTGCAGCCTGCCCCGGCTTTCAGCCTTAACACGCGAGGTTCGGCGAGATCTTATATTGCAAAGGGCACGTCCTTTCCTTCCCCGTCCTCCTTCCCAACTACCCCAGGCGAAAGCAAGCACCCTCCAGGGACTGGGTGCCATACCCGCTCCCTGGCACCACTCCAGCCTTGCTTCGCGCTCTTCACAAGTGACCCCAAGCCGGGGCGTGCACCCGACAAGCTTGACTTCTCCCTTTGCCCCGTCCCTAGTCTGACACCATCCCAGTCCTCCTTCCCTCTGACAGACACCAGTCTGTCCCACCCGTAACTGCTGCCCTTCGCAAGCCTCCCAAAAACACACCCCGTGTGACAAACCAGCCGCGGGGGTGCCCCGAGCCGCACGGCCTGGCTCCGGACCCCAGCCACGCTGCTCAGATAAAGAGTCGCATCGGAAGGAAAACCTTCCGAAGGAATTCCAGCACGGCTTCCCCTCTGCACCAAGCTCTTGCCCCAGTGCAAGCAAACCTCAGTGGTGTTTGGGATGCGGAAGGGACCAGAGGGCCGGATCCGTGGCGCTGTTTGCAGCCCGGCCCCTCCACCCAATTCACACAGGTTCTTCCACGTGCCGGCCGGGGCAGGATACTGCCTGGGGTGGTAAAAGCTGGACTTGATGGGAGCCCCAGGTGCAAACTCCGCCAGGATTTACAGAAGTTTTAACCTGGCAGCTTGAGCTGAAGCACTCGGGAGGAAAGTCTTGCTGCAGCCCAGGCAGATGCAACTAGGGGAGGAGGGACGGGGGTGCTGTGGGCCATCCCTGCAACCCCCCCCCCCAAATCCACGCCGACCCCCTCCCCCTAATACATCCACAGCGGAGAAAGCGTGGAGCCCCCCAGGAGCGCCCTGTCGAGGTGGTACCTTGGCTGGCACTCTCTCCCAGCACAGAACTCATGGATGGGCTCAGGACGGGTCATGGCATCACAGTACGTATCATCCACTTCGATCCCATCATAGCGAACACACATAGCATATGTGGACATCACTCCTAGTTTCAAAGAGAATACATACACACAACAGAGGACGCTTGGTGACTTTGACATCCAAACTCTCTTTTTTTTTTTTTTTTTTAGCTGCATTTTCCAAAACTTCCACCCCATGGAAAGCAGCACCCTGGACTTTCTGGCCCCACGGGATGGATACTGCCGGGAGGGGAGGACCGCGGTGGCCACCCAGCCAACACGGGCAGCCCGGTTGAGTTCAGCCAGCTCCGAAAGCGGGCATGGCCACCCCTGCCAGGGCTCGCCACCAAGATCAATATATGACTAACACGTTTTTATAGGAAACGCTCAGGGCAACGAGTCTGCTCGGCAGCTCCCTCAGCCTCGCAGCCATCAGCTCCCACCCTGCTGGGCTCGTGGGTGGAAGCGACAGAAAACGGTCCCCGACCCACGCCCCCCACCCCCACCCCCGTTGTGCCCGGCGGCCCCCCACGTGCACCCAGCATTCCGGCCCAAGGAAGGGCTCCCAGGGGCTTTGCAAAGAGGCACCTGCCCCTCCTGCGCCCCTGCCGAAAACTCGGGCAGCCGGTGGCGGCAGACCGAGACCTTTTCCCCCGCAGCCTGCCGTGCCAGAGTAAATGTTGTGAAGTCCATTCTGGGACCTGGCTGGGGACCAGGAGGCTGCTCTGGCTACAGGTAACAAGAATTGCAGCTCTCGGGAACATATGGTTTAAATCAAAATAAAAAAAAAAAAAAAAAAAAAAAAAAAAGATCTACAGCTCTTGACATGGTATTGCTTCTCTGCGATATGTCACTAACAAAAGGCAATGAGAAAGGAGAAATAAGTAAAACCTCTCTCTGCTAGCTGCAAACTGGGGCAGAGCAGCCTGGCATGGTCAAGGGGGAAATTTGTTCAGAGGGGATCAAAGAAGTCAAAAATGTGCCAGAACACGTGGCTGACGAGATCCTGGGGAAAGGGATGGCTTGCAAAGCTCCTGCTGCCGGCACGCTGCGGACATGTGTCTGGTGGGCAAGAACAAATGCTTAAAAAATAAAATCCTTGCATTTGCTCTTTTAAGAGATGTCCCTTAGATTGCAATCTCCTCTCTCCCCCTTTTTTCCTTCTTTCTAATTCCAGAAGCACCGCAGGATCCGGATTATTTCAGGGACGGTGCTGTCGGGGAGCGGTGCAGGCAACTGCACGACCCACATACAAGCTTCATCACAAGTGATGGGCTCCCAGAGGCCAGGACTCCCTCCCAAGGAGTAAAGGAGGAGAGACATCAGGTGGCTTGAAGCATTTCAGGGGGCAAAAAGGGGGAATTTATGCAAAAAAGAATACAGGCTCGGTTTTGATATCCCTGGCATCTATGTCGCAGATTTACACCCTCGCAGCCGAGATCAGGCCCCAGGGTAGAAGGAGTGGGAGAAACAAAACAAAATCAAAAAGCCAAGTGCTATTTTGTTTCCTGCCAGAGCTGAACAGTCTTCAAAATTTCACTCTGTGGGGAAGCAGCTGAGCTTTTTCGAAGCCCTCTGAATGGTCAAAAAGGGGAGGAAGGAGAAAAAAAAATTTAAAAAACAAAAGGAAAAAAAAAAAAAGGAGGCAATTTGCTGAGACTCAGCACAGGTTTGAGGATTCCACTGAGCCCCAGCACATCTTCACTGAGCTGGGAAGCAAAGGTGGTGTTCAGAGCTCCCTGAAGGGAGCGTGTTTTGCGGGATGATGGACATGCCGGGCACCAATGCCCGGCCCCCGACATCGGTGGGCTTTGCACGCTTTTGGTCCCTGGCTCCTCTCCCCGCCTTTGCACCCAGGTGGAACAGATTTGGGGTCATGCTAAACCAGTTCCAGAGATTGCGAGATCCCCTACACATCACCAGGTCCTTCCCATCCCTAACAGACATAAAAGTGACTCACACACCAGGTGATTTCAGCGGTTGTGCAGAATTTGGCTGCTTCTTATAACTACCTGTGGTACATGTAGAGCTGCAGGGTTCATGGGAGGAAAGCTTCCACCTGTACATGTCAGCAGCACTCACACCTTGGCCCTTTCTTAACAACTTCAATCTGTTTCTAGCAATAAGCAAACAAAAACAAAAAAAAAGAAACAAACAAACAAAAAAAACAAAACAAAAAAGGCATTTACAAGGCGAGCGGTGATAGGCCACGTCAGACACACACATCTGCCAGCAGGCTGCAGTTCGGTTGGGTTCGGGTTTGGGAGGGGATTTGCTTTGTTTGGCGGTTGGGTTTGGTTTTTCTGATTTTTGGGGGTTTGTTTGTTTGTTTTAATTGGTTTGTTTTGTTTCACAACATACCTGTCCTGAGCCCCAAGTAGAATCCCCAGCCCGGTTAGAGGCAGAGCTTCCACTGTCTAGAAATAGAGAGAATGGGATAAAAATACCCACAAATAGAAACAGTTCAGAATTTAACAAAGTTTGCATTTTCTGCTCAAATACACCTGGCCCTCAGCATACAGCGACTAAAGGTGCAGTATCTCCTCCCCTGTGTCTCCAGGGCCGGGCACGCCGACTCGTGCTGCTCAACGCAGCAGAGCTTTCGGCTGCTCAAATCTCAGCAGCTCACTCCTTCTGAAAGCCAACACGTGGCGCGGGAGTTTATAAGCTCCCTTCTCAAAGCGCACTTTGCTCTTAAACACCAAGGCATGCCATTTGCCTACCCGCTGCTTTTGCCACTCTTGGTTTGGTTTGGTTTATTTTGGTTTATTTTAGGTAGGTAATTTGCATCTCTCATATCCCCGCTGCGCTCAAACACGTAATGCCATCGGGAGAGGACTAACGGGGTCAGCCTGGTGTACGAAAAAGCATTTGTCAAACCAAGAATAACAGCTTCTCCCAGTTCAGTGCATCCTACGTGCTGTGAGGTTATAACACATCAGGGATACTGCACCTTTACAACAAAAGGCTTCGATTCTGTTCTCATACCTTTGTTCAAACCCTTGAAACAGCTACACTGAAATAGTGTACAAGGTTGTATCCTGACATCCAGTTGTCTCTGGCCTGGCGAGATATGCAGCTCGTATGATTTCTAGGCAGCAGAAGCTCTGAAATTGCCTTATTTAGTTGTTCATAAGAAGAAGTTCAGGTTCAGTCTATCAAATCAACCTTTAAAAGGACACTGTTGAGAATCCAGCCATTTCCTTTCAGACCCACCCTCCTTCCACCGCCAGCACTGAGCCTCCAGAAGGATTAAAAACAACAGTCTCATTTTCCCTGTTGATTTTGCCTCTGTCAGTTTGGCAAATGGTCGCTTCCTGCACTTGAAATGGAACTGAAATGAATGTGACTATTTTTTGCGGAAAAATAACAACCTCGGCTCACTATAAATAGCGCTTTATCTTGCCAAAATAGCTCTGCCTGGGGACCCGCATCGGCCTCCGAACCCGGCTCAGCCCCGGCTGCCATCGGAGTGCTGCCTGCTGCCACCCAGCCAGGAGAGGGCTCACAAGATGACAGTTTTCAGTAAGAGCCATTAAAACATAGCCGACATCTGCTTTTTGTACATTAACTTGCCTGGAAAACAGGGTATTACCTAGATCCTCCAGGCTATACCCTGCTCTCCGAGGCACCAAAGTAAACACCAAGTTACCCTGTGACCGGGACTCCCTCTCCCTTGAAAGGGGAAAATAATCATCAAAATAAGCTTTATACCACATCTGAGGACAGAAAAATCTTTCAACAGTGTCCCTTTAATGTATGTGATCCTAAATAAAGAGCTTCTTCTAAGCTTAACAAGGTCGGAGGGACAAGTTCTTTCCAGAAAAATCAGACATTTGGTCATAGGGCAGCGTTTAGCTCTCTTAGCATTCCAAGCAAAGACAAAACTGTCATTTTGTTCTCCTCTAAACGCACACAGCAGCGCATTGTCCCACAGAGCTGGTGGGCTTTTCTCTTTTCTTTTATTTTTCCTCTTTATTATGAGCTTTATTATAAAGTCAAGTATTTTCTTCCCTGCCTACACTTTGCTTCTGCTTTTCAAGCAGAAAACAATACCAAAAATTAGCACCAGCCCCTCACCCATAGCTGAGGTCTGGGCTGTCCATCTTTCCGAAACAGTCCCTGGAGCAGAAAAATAATCCTAACAAGTGCACACGAACATCACAGATCAACGTCCAGAGTCCTTGGGCTCACGCTTCTGTGTTTTATTTCAGCTTTTATTTTTAAGCAAAGGGGAGAAACCCCTGGCTCCTGTTGCAGGATCAGCCCTGGCCGCACACCGCAGCATGGGCATGAGATAAAGGATGAAGAGAGCCTGGATCTGCCCTTGCATGCCACGGAAAGATTTTAACTGCTCCAGGAGAAAAAAAAGCAGCACTGCATCCCTACTGTGGCACAAGAGCCACCCACCCATCCCTGTCCCAGCAGGGCTTGTTCCCAGAGAGGAAATGTGACACACCACGCTGGTACAAGGTGCTCCTACAACTGGGTAACTCCGTCCACACTAAGAACTACAACAGTTTAGAAAGAAATAAAATGCCCCACCTCTAACCAACACTGTCCCACCCGTACAGACTGGCTGGTTCCAGTCTGCAGAGGTGATCTTCCCTTGCTTGTTCGTCGACAGGGAATGAAAATGAGCAAAAAGCCACTGTCCATCCCAAACTGAGCCTGGGAAGGGTTTGGGAGCTCTCCTGCCCAGAACTAGGCTGGCCCCAATAAGAGACTGGGTCCCACGGGGCCTCGCACAGTCCAGTTTCGCCCATCTCCAAGGGTGGAGGTGCCCCACACCCAGGGTAAAAGGTTTTCCCCTGTGCCCCATCACCATTTCCTTCGATGCAGCTTCTGGCTGCCCCCTCCACCCCCCTTCCTCCTGGAAGAACAAGTCCGATCCCCAGTGCTCTCCACAAGCTCTCCAGCACCCTGCCCGTGACACGCCAAACCCAAAACCGCATCCCGCTGTCAGCGTGGGCTTTTCCCTGCTGTGTTGGGTGCCAGCAGGAGCTTTAACCGTGGCCTCAGTGAGCTGAGCTGGGGCTCCTCACCCATCATTCCCACCCAGGGGACATGGTGATTAGCATTACGATTGCAACTGGGCTCGAAGTAATAAATAAAAAGTTGGGGGAAGCGATAAAGGCAGGCTGTCCCGACACAGTCCCTTCTGTCCCAGCCCCAGAAGTGAGGATCGCCCATCTCTGCAGTGGCTGCAGGCTCAGGGACCGGCTCTTCTGCAAACGTGCCCGTCTCTCCCTCCTCCACAAGTGCCCACACATGCAGATGCTCTAATTGTCGATGACATTACGGGACTTTCTGAACTGCTGGGGAGGAGAGCGATGCCTCCATGCAGTGGGTGAGGCCTCCTGAAATGAGGTGCGAGTGGTTTTGTTGCCCCTCTATTTCTTTTATAATATGACTTGCCTCCAAACAGCATGTTTCCTGCACCCCAGCTGCCCCACATATGCCCCCGCCATGGCCCTACAGCAAGGGATGGAGCCAGCAAGGAGCTGAGTATCTCTCAGCCCAAGCTATAGCTCCAGCTGGGCCTGGGTACAGCCTTCTGGCTAGTGCAAAGCTCTTTTTTTTTTTTTTTTTATATTAACATTTAGATCCGAAAAGTTCATTTTTTATTCTAGAGAGTGGGGGGCTGGGGAGAAGAGGGAACACTGTAGAACAAAACCAAGGGAAGAATGGGGGGGGTAAAAATGGCAATGCTAGGTATCCTTTCTGAAGGGCTTTAAATCCCTGCCCTGTGTCTTCAATAGATGGGCAGCCAGGGATAGTGCAAGGAGCTTTTTAGCACCCCAAAAATCTGCACTGGAGCCACTGACAGTCTATCGTGATCATCCTGTAACAGTCAAGCTGCTCTGAAGTATAAAGGTCTCGTTATTCCCAGGAGGTAGGAAAGCACCAGCCCCATTTAACAGCTACTAGGAGAGAGGTTTGGGATACAGGGTGCCAGCTGAGGCCACCCAGGGAGCGTGCTGGGGCCCAGGGGACCCCCAAGGGGCAGGGCAGCCCCCTCCCTCGCCCCTGCGGCACGGTGAGGCAGGGAGCTGACGGCACTGCCCTCGCCTGTCAGGCTGCTAATGAAATGCTTGCTTTGGCAGCCGAAGGCAAAATTTCCAAGCCAAGCCACGAGAAGAGATGAAGAGACTCAAGCCCCTGGCAACGTTTTAATGTTCTTATCATTAAGAAGTTTGTTGATACGTTTGGCTGCACGGACATTTTCTTTAGCATAAGTTTCTTTAGCATAAGCTAGGATAAGTTCTGGGTAAATACAGCTAACTAACCAGAGAGCATCTGCTCAGTGCTTTACATCTCCTGAAGCTCAGCATCATAACCCGTGTTTTACTGGTGGTGAAGACTAAGGAGACAGAAGAGTCAAAGCAGCAGAGCCAGGAGGGGACCCGCAGAGGGACTTTGGGTGCCGTGGGTCCCCCAACAAGCCATGGGGTGCACAGCGGGACCCAAATCCCCAGCTGGGGGTCTGGCACCTGGATGACTCCCAAGACCTTGATTTCAGCTCAAGCTCTCTGGGGAGCGCTCTAATGTGTGGCTACACACGAAGGAGGGCTAATTGCTGCTCTGCAGCGATGGTCCCATCTCAGTCCCCGTGTGCCCACGCTAGGAACGAGCTCCCACGGGCTGGGAGTAAAGGCTGCTCCCCAAACAGCCCCGGGGCACCTCGAAAGGCCCTAGACACAGACCTGTGGACAAGCACTGGCCCGAGACTCCCTTTCACCCAGCCCATCCTTGCCCAGACAAACTCTGCTGCTAAAGACAGATTAAGCCTTTTTTCCTTTTTTTTTTTTACCTTCCCGCCGCATTTTATAACACTACCGCTCCAAACCAGCCATTAAAAGGAATCCTGAAGTGACGGTCCTAATATCAATCAATGAGCTGCCCCTGGAAAGCTTTCGATATTCTTGTCAAAGCGGTGACTAATTGCACTGCTTCCGCGTCTCTCAAGGCAGCAAGCCCAGGCTATTTCTGCAGGCCCTGCGGAGGAGCTCCCGTCACCCTGCTCTGCCTCCCCAGCAGCGGGTTAAGCAGACTGGGCCGTGCCTGGGAGCTGCTGGAAGCGTGCTCCTGCCAACACAAATGAGGAGGATCGTGGGTGGCAGTCAACAGGGTGGGTAAAAAAAGGGGCCAGGACCAACTTCTGCTGCATCAAAACTTGGAGGAAGGTGCCCGGGGAATTAGAGCAGGATGTCAAGAGAAGGCAAAAAAGGAAGAGGCTTCTTTATGGCCACGGCTCTGATTACAAGCTATGATAGGCAGGGCAAAGTGCAAGCTGACAGCCATCAGCATGGACTTGCCAGCTTCCCCACTAAGGAGGGCAGTGAGTTTTCCTCTTGCTTAAACGCTCTCTTGACTTTCTGCTCCCAAACCTCTGGCCCTTCCTTCCAAATTAACCCCCAACGGAAAGCGAAATCATCCTACCCCCACTTACCTTCTGGCTTCCAAAGCAGACAGAAGCCATGCAATGGGGTCTGAATTAAGTACAGGGCTATTATGAGTCAAGAATAGCAATAAATAGGATTTACTACAATTAAAGACATGTCTCCTACCTTGCTTTGTGGGTTCTGTTCCCTTGAGGGCTGGTCATGGTGATAGTGGCATTTGAAAATGGCGTCTCTGCAGATGCGTTGATGGCTTTGCTCAGCTCCATGTAAGTGCTATTAATGGTGTAGGTCACAACGCCATCAGTGTCCTCATAGTCAACATAGAGGCTGTCAATGTGTGACCCCACGGAGTTGATTGGGTCTGCCTGGGCAAAGATGCTGTTCATGGTCATGTTGAGCACCAGCTCCTTGGAGTCCGAGGTCTTGTCCAGCAGCTTGTCCGTGATGGCATTCTCCAAAAGGAATTCCCTGGAGGTGAACCTGGGGTCGAAGTCTCTGTCGTCATGGTCTGTCTGGTAAGTAGACCTGGTTACGTTTGAATCTAGATTGGAGCCAACAGGGGGAAAACAACAGTGACAACCACAAAAATGCATTCAGGCTGGGAGGCGAAAGCAGCCCGGAGCAGCAGGGGCACGCCGGAGCCTGAGCAGCCACCGGCGAGGCTAGGGGCAGGAGTTGGGGGTCTTGGGGAAGGGGAATCTCATGGGGCTGTAGCCCTTTGGGAAGGGTGTGCAGCCCTGTGGGTCTCATCCTGCTGTCGCGTGGCCAGAGGAGAGCTCAGCACCTGCCAGCACTGCCCCAAGCAATAGCAGAGGTCAGAAAGGAAGATGCCCTCCTGGCCCCAGAGCCCATGCAGCCATGCTGGGAAAGCGCTCAAGGCAGTTTGGTGGTGGGATGCCCAAGGGACTGGAGTGGGAAGGAGGTTGCTGGGAGCTGTGGAGAGGTGGGAGGTGACGGCAGATGTTGTGACGGGGAGCTTTGTGCACCCAGGGCTCCCTCCTGTCCTTGGCATGAGGCAAAGCATGGCAGGGCACCAGCGGTGAGACCTCACCCATGGCCACCCCCCACCCACCGGAAACCAGAACCTGAAGGGCAAAGAGGATTTATGAGCAGAGATGTTTTAAAGAACTTTCCAAGGTTGCCAAAAAACAAACCAGCAGAATCACCAGAGGTAGAAACAGAGCGTTTCTCAACAAGAGCTCTGAGAAGCAGAACAGTGAGGCCCAAGTCTCCTCCTTACCTTGGGCTTGTTTGCCCTTCAGTTTTGGCTCACAGTCAATTGTTTCTGCTCTTTCATAGACCTCATTGGTTTCCTGACCTTTGCTCAAGTTTAAATCTTCCTCCGTGTCCTGCCTTCCAAACACCTGGTTCTCCAAGTCTATCCTTTCCCTGGAGATTTTCCCAAAATAGGTTGCATTGTGCTGGATAAAACCCAATGGCACGTCTCCATCGAACTCTCTGCTTTCTTCACTATCTGACTCAGAGAAGGTGTAGTAGATGGGCTGCAGATTTTTTGAGTGTGGCTTCCTCAGGAGGGTGTATTCAAACGTGATGGATGGATTCTTGCCATTTTGATTCCAGACCTAGCAAACAAATTAAATTATTAGCGGATGCAGTGAATATATGGCACGCAAAGCTTGTGATTCATCTTGCACTTGACAGTTGGTGAGCATCTACTTTGCTATTTCCAATCTGCTTTCCATCACACTGCCAACTTCTTACAACTGGAGCCCAGCACAATATTCCAAGGGTTATTTGGCAGCACCACCCTGGGGATTAGCCCCAGCTCAGGGACTGGGAACCACAGGTCATGCTTCCTCCTCTGCCGCTGAGCAACCAGAGACTTGGGAGAGCCCCTTCAGAAGTTACTGACCATCACTTAAAGCCACAAAAAATGGGTTTGCGAGGAGCATGCAGACACCCCTTCAGCTACTACATCCCCACTGAGGATGGGGACTCACAGCTGATGCATGACAACCTCTTACTGGTCTAATGCTTTATAAGCACCCAAGCAACCATCCCTTCCCCTTCCAGAGGAGCCCGGGGCTACATGGAAGATAGCAGAAGTTGAGCTCTGGCTGGCTGCCCAGAAGAAAATCAAATGACTTTTCTTCATATGCTGGGTTTCAGATTGTTTGCTTTCAAGAAAGAGTTGGGGTTTAAGTTTTGTGCACTTGTCTAAGCTATCTGGCCCAATTTCTTATTTTTACTTTTCCTGCCAGGTAACTCAGATAAAAATGCCAAGGAGTAGAAAAGAACACACACACGCACCCCGCAGTGCCTGAGGCATCTTCTCCCTGCAGAGAGAGGGGTTACCAAGCCCACGTTCATTATTCACAGCCCTGCCTGCATCCAAGCACGCTGACAGAAATAAAATAGGTTCGTGCAAGGAACTGGGCACGGTCACTGCTCCCACTCCCCTCCTCAAGCTGCCCAAGAAAGCTGTGAAACCACGGCAGGACTCTGCTCCCATGCCTACCCCTTCCTCGATCCAACACAGATTCTTCCCTTCCCCATCACACCCAGCCTTGCAAACTTGAAAAGTCAAAGCTCACCATTATATTCAACCCTTGATTTGTTGGTCCTTGTGCAACAATATACTCTATGCCAGTCTCATAAACATCCATGGGCCTGCGGTACTTGAACACCGTGCCTGCAATGTTGAAGTTCTTCGGACTGTCAACTTTGTAGTTGCCATTGAAGAAATAGTACCCAGCTTCATCAGCCACAGCTTCAAACGAGAGAGGAAAAAAAATGAGTGCCATCACACGTAAGAGCAGAGGTATGCAATATTGCCACTTGTTCATTCAGGAGATGAAATTAAGAGTGTCACAGTAACGAAACAAGCCTTTCTCCTACATTACAATGCATTTGTCACTTATTTCCAACAAGTAGCATGCGAGCATGTGCCCAGAGTTCTGGGCCACACGTCCCTCTACATTGCAAGCTGCCGGGTACGCGGCTTACGCTAGTCCGTGGCTCCTCTCACCCTTCTGACACCAGCACAGCATGAACATTTAACAATCACAGCTCTGCAGGCAATAAGCAGACCGTCAGATGGCCGAGAGCAGGAGTTGCCTCCTTGGGAGCACTGAGCTGATGCGGCCTGACCCAGCAGCGGCCCGAGACAGGTCAGCCAGAGCTAGCCCAGGAACCGTACTAAATCAAGCTTTTTTCATTCAAGCCCTTCCTACACATGGCCACGAGCCTCTGAGGCAGCAGAGCACGATGGTGGCAAACGTGCTCCTCTTGGGCAAGTCCAGATTTGTCCACACACTCCCTGAGCAGCTCCGCCATCTCCACCCCGAGACGGATGATGCGGCCACCGACACTTGAGCGAGGCAACACGTAGGTCACATCTCCTCGGTGCTCTTGTCACGGGGCCATCGCGCATTCCCCAAGCGGGAGGAGATCCAAGGGGATCACAAGAGAGGTGAAGGCACTTGGCTATCCGTGATCTGGCACCGGGGCGTTTGTCATGCCACACCGAAGTAGGACTAACTTTGACCAACAATTTCCGCATTAAAGCGAGCGAAGTGTTGATTTACACAGCCCAGGCGCTCAGACTGCAGAGAGGAGCAAGGCACTGGCTTAGACAACGCGGTCGTGACTTACGCCGACTACGGATTTAGCTCATGTCTGCAGGAAAACTGCATTCAGCTTTGCATCAGAAAAAACACTAGCTAGTACAGGCACGCGTTCTAGGGAAGTACCGAGAGGTTATACACACCCAGAACATCTGCAGATTTTTTCCGTTCTACTATCTGGATATCCCTTGCTCCAGCAGGAATGTGCGTTACCAGAGAATAGCCTATGGGAAACTACAGATTAATGAAAGGAACTTTGTAACAAATAATCTGAATGAAACACTCTGTAATCAATACTGCACATATCAAGCACACTGGCCTTGATCCAAAATTATTTTTAAGGAGTTATGGAATAAAGAAAAAAAACACCAATGTTGGTAACTCTTAGGCTTTGAACAGGACTTATAGATAATAGAAAAAAAAAATGTGTGAACTATGCATCCCGGTTTATGGTGGAAAAACACAGCCACGGGGGGAAGAGGATGCAATCCTTACATCCACAAATATCGTGTTTATATAAACTGGTGTAAGAAAAGATGTCTGAAGACTGCTTTATTAGCTGGAGAAGCTGTGCTGTGGTTCAGTATTGAACCCTGTGCTGGCCAGTCTTCCCAAAACCACAGCAAGACATTACAACTTGTTTCTCTGACTCCCCTTCACTTAGCACTGGTTAAGTGATGGGACAAGTCCTCCTAAAGCCACGGAAGTTCCTGCAGCTCAGTCCATCTTAAACCGATCCTCAGAGAGCATTAATCATTATTCCCGAGTTAGACTGCTATATTTAGGACAAGTAGGTTCTGTTGCTTTACATCACTAATTTTGGAAATCCTGGTCTTTCAAAATATCCTCGCTTCCTGTTATTACAAATCATTTATTTCTAGTCTTACTGGGTCATGAGAAAGAAGACTAAAATAGATGCCAGTCTCTTGCATAACCCCTTTTGCACCATTCAGCATCAGAGACCTCAGGCTTCCGACAAGCACCATGCATACTGGTTTTCTTTAAAGAAGGGTTTCCCTGCCCAAATTTACAAGTGGCATTAACACATGGAACATGTTGGAAAAACTGAAGCAGGGCAGTTGGTAAGAGCTGAAAGCAATTTGCCAAAAAAAAAAAAAAAAAAAAAAGAAAAAAAAAGAGTGCATTTAAAAAAATAGCCCTCTGATACAAATAAAAGCAAAAGGTCCCCAAAAGCCTTACCAAGATGAGAATTTCCTTTCCGGTAACTGCCGGTCACGTGAGTGCAGCTGCTCCCATCTCCTTGGCAAACTCCACATTTATCCAAGGTGTGGGTGGAAAAGAGAATGCCATCGCATCCAATTGGCTAAAAAATGCACAAATAGAGTATTGAGGGTCAGGCAAATGTCGCGCCCATTGTAATTTTCTGAATGCTACTAACAATATTTTTGCTATAATGTTTAACAACCTCACATTTTCCAGACACGCAAACCCCTCGGAAATCAGTGTATTTGCAGGATGTTCCATCCCGAGCCTGAACCATTAACTGTCTCTGACCATCCACAGTGGTGCAATGGAGGTCACAGGGCTTGCTAGAAATGTGAACATAGTCATCTAAGGGGAAAGGATATAAAGATATATTCAAAACAGCAGAAACACAACAACTTTCATCCTACCAATGTCAATGAATCTCTGCCAAGCTAAACAACAGCAGCGACAGCACAATCGCGCAGCAGCCAGCAGTTCAGAAGCTGCCATCTCTTGCGCTTCAGGCTCCACAGGAGATCGCACTTCTGACAGCGTGACAGCCCACTGCTGCAAACCTTTGCACGGCCGGGCAGTCCTCTCGGCTGCTGGGAATAGGTGCACCTACTGGTACCGCTGCCGGCGGCCCGGGGGACGCACCGAAGCGGTAACGGCCACGATTCTGTGCAAGGACTTGCAGCAGGGATATGTGTACACGTTACACAAAAACATATGCACGTTCACACAGCAACATTTAATACATGAGTTAAATTAACATAGAGTTATAAACACATATACAAGTTAAGGCTATGTTCAAAACCGTAGCGGCTTAAAACGTAAGAACTTTTCCCTAAACATTCACCCAAGTTGGGCTCAATTCGCCCTTGACTTTCTGCAGGCAACTGGCTGGCTGCATCCACTGGCACGGTAGTCCCACGTTTTGTAATATCCGCAGGAAACAAATGACAAATTCACATTTGCGTCAGAAACCCAATGCTAAGTGTTGAACTCCGCCAACTAGCGAGGGGTCATATACCCACTGGCCCGCGTGCCCAAGCAAGACAGCATCAATGTCAAAACATTACTCTGCAAATCCCCCAGGAGCCACGTGAACGCCTGCTAAAAAACAAAACAATTCACTGTAACTATTCTGGTGAAGCATCTTGAAGAGCAAATACGTTTAAAGACATTGTCACCTTGCCATAGGAAAGGGACAAAGCAGCCAAGAAGCTACAGCTGACCAGCCTGCCACGGGCCAAGCTCTACCACGCCAAGGCAGCTGGCGAGACAGGGGCTTGTTTCACACAAAAGGAGGCAACGAGTAATTTCATGAAGCACGATTGTTCTTAGGCATGTACAGAGACCCCTAAAATAAGAAAGCTGCATTAGATCCCATCTCTTATTTTTAAAGACCCAAACGGCACTGCGAATGTGAAGAACCAGCGCGCAGGAGCCACCTTCTCCTCGGGAGAAGGGTCCCGGGTTCCCAGTAGCTCTAAAAATTGGCCACAATTTTTGTTTAGTGCTTAATTTTGATGGGAGTTAGGTGCCTAAAAATTTAATAAAACCTCAGTCTCTGACTCCTAAGTTATTTCTGCAGTTCTGCGTCGCTCATCCTGGATGACCAAACCGACTGACGGCATCTCGGTGACATTTGACAGAGCACATAAAGGGTGTGGGAGTGAGCAAATGTCACCGAAACGCAACACAGCCAGTAATGGCCACAGCTCAAAGGACACTTACTGGAGTGAGCCGGGCTCTCCCTGCCAGCACGGTCCATCACCCCATGCTCTCGCATCCTCCTCTAGCCTTTCAGCTCTCTGGTCCTCAGGAGCCCTAACCAACACAGGCTACAGCCATAAATTCATGTTGTTTTATTTTTAAGCTACCCTGCAGCTGCAAAACACGCCTTTGAATTTGGGAGACAGCTGATTGTGTCTCTGAAAAATCACTTTAAAACAGCAGAGGAGGAGCCTTCCTGCAGGCTATAGCATCATAACTATCAAAATATTTTGGCTAAGCATTATGAAACACACAAAGAATGTCTTGTTACCAGGATATAAAGGTTTCCATTGATACGTTCTGCCGTTATACACATGGGAGTTAAATGATGAACACTGCTCCTCTCGAAAGCTCCTTCCGTTTGCAGGACACTCCTAGAATGGGATACATTAATATCCTGATGAAAACAAAATGCAGGAAAGGCTTCTGGCACATCTCGACCAGCTGCAAGGAGCATTTCCATTGCCTGCCCCATCCAGAGCCATATCCTCCTCCTCCCACCGCGGGGACGGGAAGCCCCCCGGGAGATGGTGCAAGAACCACCCACTGGGTTTTATGGCCGCCACCGCAGGCAAAAGGGCCAAAGCCCCGACACAATGGTGATGGGCACCAAAGATGGGAACTCCAGTTGCTCAGAGGGGCAATGGGGTGACAGCTACAGGACAAAGGGTGTCCCCTCTCCGAGGGGCCCAGAAGTGCCATCGCACGAAGCAAGGATTACTTTCCACATTTTGTACCAAGTGTTCCCAATGAGAAAAAGGATATCCTTACTTGTACTTTGCAGAGCTGGTATCTTTTGGATGTTCCAGTGCAAGTTTTATTAGCCAGCCCACTCACTGACTTTCTTCTGAATAAAGAAATGATGGTTAGGCAGGGGTCAGAAACCCTTCTTTTCCCTTTTTCAAAACATATTTGTCCCCTGCTTCTGTACAATTGGTCTCCATGTCACAGAGCCACACGGAGATCTATCACGGTCTCACTGGAGTCGATAGCAAAGGTCTCTCCGGCTTTGTTACCTGCAGCATCAACTATTCTTACTACGGCATCCTAGGAGGTGTCACGGGGACGAGGGCCTGGGGACAAGGTTTGCAAGGTGCCTTCTGGCAACCACACAGCCCAGAGAGGGCAGAGCCATGCACGGAGCAGCTGGGATCAGCGGGTTCCCAACCAACCCTGCACCACGGCGTCCTCGCTGCTGTGCCCAGAAGCCTTGAGAAGGGGCTTGCGCTACGTCTGCTGCCCAGCTGCACCAATCCCCCCAGGAGAAACCTCAGGGCCGGCACAGGAAGAGCTTAGCTGGTCCTCCGGACAGGGATGCCCAGGGTACAGCATCCTCAGGGACATACTTACCTTCTGCACAAGCAGGGTTTGCCAGGCAACACCTTTTCACCACTACTTATCTACGGAGCGATGACTTTCTAGATCAAGTCTAGCTCCAGCAAGGCGGAGCTGCCCACGCCTTGGCAGGCGGGTGCCGTACCTCTGCCGCAGGCAGTGCCTCTCCTGGGATTTGACGCCTCCCCCGCAGGTCCTGGTGCACGCCGTCCACTTGGTCCACTCGCCCCACCAGTACGCGGTGACGTCTGCCCCTTCCTCCAGGCTGTTGGAGGTCTGCGTCAGGTCCTGCTCGAAGCATGGGTGCGGTGGGGGAGAGAAGCGGCAGTCGGCACCCACAGATCGAGGGCGTCCCCCCCCGCCCAGCCTGCCCCGAGCCAACGGGGCATTTCCTTCTCCATCTGAGGTCAAGTCTGAGATTTCCATCTTGCAAGAACCCCTGCTTTTTTCCAATTGTGTTTTCATTACAAATTGGAATGAAATGGCAATATTTGGGATTCCTCAGGAAAGGAAGAGTTCATTGTTTCGCTCAGCTGGCAAAACCGAGCTCCCAAACAACCCTAAACACTCCAAGCCTTTTGGTGCTCTCTGACTCTTGCTCCGCAGTGAACTCCGGGAGCTGAAGAGCCATTTGCAGCCAAAAACTTCCCTGAAAGCTTAAGCAAACCCTTGCAAAACCACTCTGCGGGGGGAGAGGACGCCAGTGGATGCTAGCAGGCTGCAGGAGCCCGTGTGCTCTCTTTGCAAGGACAGATTTGTCACTTCAGCAGGGTCCTTGACACCCGCACCCCTCGGCTACTGCGGGCAGCGGTGTGACCACCCGTCAGAGGGCGAAGGAGCTGCTCCGCCAGCAGCATCACCACCACACGCCTGCGCTCGGTAAGGCGTTCACATCCCTTCGCGAGGGGCACAGAACCTCCTGGGGGGTCCCAGCTATTGCTCATTGCAAGGGCAGAGATGTATTTTTCTATCCAGAGTCACCTGCTGGTTAGGTGAGGTCTATTAATTCTGTGTTTACTGGGAAAGGGAAAGTACTCCATGCAAAGTAAATGCAAGCTCCAACCACCGCAGGGACCGAGGAAGTGGTGCTCGCCCAGGAGCAGGGTACGGCCTTTCAGAGCCCTGGAAATGATCTGTGCACGCTCTTAGCCACAGAAGGTACAACTTCGGTTAAGCCGAGACTAAAGAGCTAAGCCAAGTCACACATCCTCACGCCTGCTGCATGCACAGACCGGTCCTGCAAGTCCCAGGGGTTACCCAACCCAGACACCACACCATTTGAAAGCCCAGAGACCCCCCCAGCAAGGCAACACGCTTACCTGAGCTATCACAAAGACGACGTTGCCCACGAGGAGAAGGGCCAGGGTGCCTTTCAGCTGGGATCGCGCGCTGGTGGAGATGCTGCTCCACCTCCACTTAGGTACCTTCATCCTAGAAAGCAACCAAACACCGTGCTAAGCCAAACTTAGCCGCGCTGCCCTTTGAGAGCAGGGGCTGCTCTGCAGCCTGGGTTACACAGCACGTGTCTTCTTCAGCGTTCCCGCTCAGCTAAGTGACACCAACCACCAGTGACTGCAAGGGCTTGATTCTGAAGTTACATTTAATTAGTGAAATCATTAACACGGTACAGGTTCACATCCCATCTCGGTTGCTGTCTTCCAAACCACAAGTTTGCACTGGTTCCCAGTGGCTGCACCTGATACCACCAGTGTGAGCTGAGGCTCCGAGCCTGCCTTGGAAGGGAACGTGGCTTACACTGAAGCAAGCGTTGCACAAGAGGCAGCGAGTAGAAGTGTCCCTGGATCTACAAAAGCAGTGCATTCAAATATCCCCATTTACAGAACTGCTCCTAGAAGAATAAGATGAAAGGCTTTGTAAACAAAAAAATGCAATTAACAGCTGTTATTTTTCCTTTTTTCATTTGTTCCACTCTAATTCCCACCGATTCCCAGGGAAGAAGCCTGTTATAGAAAAGAAACCGCCCACAATTAAAGAGCAGAAATGAAGTATCCCAAGTGTCAGCCTTTCATCTCTTCTCCATCTGCCTCATGAAAGGGAGTAACCCAGAATGGCATTTTCTTAAGTAAAACCCAGCTCAAAACCACAATACGTTTTATTGTGAACCTCACTGCAAGAGCCAGAAAGGAGCAGGTTTCAGGAAATCATGCTTCCAGGCAATCAAAGCAGCTCATGTCTGTAAGAAAAAGAAAAAAAAAAAAATATTCTCCCCTAAGCTAATTTCCCTTGAAAAGTAACTAGAGAGTATCTTTGGGAAGTAGGGAGGTGGGAGAGGTGCCGCTCCTGGGGAGAGGGGGCAGGACTGCAGTCTTGCAACGTAAAGAGCTTCTCTCCTACCCCTTTTTCTTCTTGCAAGGGCTTTTTGCAGCAGTTTTGGAAAGGCAGAATCGCCGGCAATGCCAGCACGGCTTTGCTATCTGGCTTAGAGAAATTACCAGAGGGCTTCCAGGTCCCCAACTCTGCTTTGCGATCACCCCAGGGTAGAGGTCCAGCATGCAAAAGACACTTTCCAAGAGGCAGATCCATTGATTAATGGAAGCCCAGAGCGCTTGGCTGGGGATCCCGGGGACAGGTGGCTGAGACTTGCCTTACACTTGGTTTTCATTAAGGCTTCCAGACACTTCTGACTCAAAGCCAATAACAGAGCTCGCTCAGAGTTTATCCTAGAGTCGGTCAGAGCTGCATATTTAAATAGCATAAAAATTAAAGCAAGCGGGCGGGAGGGGGGGGGCTGTTCTGGGGCACTGGGAGTTACTGGG
>JAVJGG010000053.1:15827781-15848926 GCA_035590195.1 Aviceda cuculoides | reverse complement strand
CCCCCGGGGAGATGCTGCGCTCCCCGGACTGGGGGGGGGGACACACACGGTACCTGCTCCCCCTCCCCCCACACACACCCTCCCAGTATCGCCAGCACGGAGCGAGGTGGCCAAAATACTGCCGGTCCGTCCGCAGGCACCGCGGGGCCGTATCCTGCCTGTGGAAGCGCAGGGAGGGCTGGCTGCGGTCCGCAGGGGTTGGTAATGGCACTTTCTGCTGAAAAATAAACGGGCTCCCCGCGATCTTGGGCTTTTGGTGTCATTTGCTAAGGTTCGGGGGCGGTCGTGCTGCTCGAAAGGAGTTTTCGGCCACGCGGGAGGGTGGTGGCGGTCAGAAATGGGCTCGGCGCACCAGAAGAGCCATTTTGGATGAGAACGGTCCCCTTGGCTCGGTGACAGCCGTGCACGTATTGTATCTGATGTCTCTCCGTGTCAGAGAGAAAAGCCCTTGGCGTAAAGAAGGACACAGCTATACGGCGTACGTAACCTACCCACGATGTATGGGGGCTGTTCTCTGCCCTCCTTACGTGTAACGCGGCGGGTGAGGCACCTCACCTACGTGGTGACACACGCTCCCATGCGTTCCTTCAAACCTCTCCTTCTCCTCTAGACCTGCCCCGCGCAGGGCAAAACCAGTGCTCCCAGTTGGACACCGCACCCCGGCACTGGCTCTGCACCCAAGGCGATCGTTGCTGTTTATCGTGGCTGTCGCCACCGGCTGCTCCTGGCCCTTGGTGGCAACGTCCAGCCCTGTCACCGTTTGCCACGGGCCAGGAGCTCCCATCCGCAGGCCCTCGGGGTGTGCTCCCACCCCGCCGCGGGCACGGATCTCCGCGCAGCTCCCGGCACCCCGCGGGAATCACGGCGGGTCCGTGGTGGCGTTAGTTTGGACCCAGTCCTCCCAGGGATGGCTGTGTGAAGCTGAGCAGAGAATCCATCCCCAAAAATTTACATGGGAAATGAAGTCTCCTTTTCTGTTTGGCTAAATGTCTGCCAGCCTGTTTTAATTTACCCAGCTAGGTTGATTTGCAACTTTCAATTTTCCATCGGTTGGCTGTGACCAGGACACTGGGAAAATTTAGCACTTGAGTTCACCCAACTTCTGCATTTCAAAATATCCCAGCCCGAGACATGCAGGAGAAAACCCTTTCCGTTTTGGAACAACCGGGAGGGAAAAGTCTGAACACGAGAGGTTTTAAAAGCATCAAAATATTTCACATTGAAAACGCCAGAGCAGCCTGGGTCCGTGTGAGCCCCAGCGTCCCCCCAGCGCTCCCGCCAGCCCTGGGGTCTGGCAGGAGGTTGCACCCCAGGAGACCCCATCCCCGGGTGACCCCGCACCCCGTCCTGCAGCAGGGATGCCCCGGGGCTGGGGATCACCCGGGGGGAGGAAAGCAGGAGGGTGGGGGAAGGCTGTCGCCGAGGCAAGTGCTGGGGGAACCGGCAGCAGGCGAGACGCATTCGGTCTCTCTGCTTCACCAAAAGTTCATCAAAGCCAAAGGATTTTTTTTTCTTTTTTTTTTTTTTTTTTTCTGAAACAGTTGAGATGACTCAGCGGTTTCTGACGCAATCCCCATTTCATCGGAAAATTCCTAACCAGCTCCTAGTGGCAACTGATTGCTCCCATAAATCACGCAGTGTTATCCCTGGCTGCAGCAGCGCAGCTTACGCAGCCCCGGCCCGTCCTCGTGAAATCAGCAGGAGCGATGCCATTGCCTCGGTGGGAGCAAAAACAGCCCCAAAACCGAAGCGCACTGGAGAGCAGATCCAAAACACCAGCCTCCGTCCAGCTTCACCTTGGCCAAAACCCCACGGCTCCAACGTGGGGCTGGACCGACCCCTGCTCCCGCCACCCCAAAACCCCCCCGGGCCAGTGCTGCCCCCAAAACCCTGGGGCCGCGGGTGCTGCTGCCGAGGCTGCCGGCAGGTACGGCATTAATCACCGACGGCTGGGCTCAGACGACAGCGGTTTTTATCTCCCAGTTTTTGGCATAAGCGTTAGAAATGATTTGCAGATGTTATTTACTGCTTTTGGGCTTGGAGTAAATTGAGACAAGATGCACCTGCATGGACAGTGAGAGGCTTTCCCACCCAGGGACGGTCGCTGAGGGCTCGTGTTGGACTTTCCCAGGGAAATTTAGGATTTGAGCGAGGGTCCCTGAGCCAGCCCTGCTCCCCGCATCCCACATTTGGGCAAGGCAGCCCGGCGGTCCCGGCGCTGCGCGTTCACCTTCCAGCACCGCACAAGGTGGGCTCTTACCCCGCCGGTCACCCCAAGGGAATCGCGGCAGCCATCCGGCAGGCAGCTGCCAGGCTTTCCATCCCAAACCGGTGCCGTGCATAATTCAGAGTGCAAATAAAAGGAATGACAGACACTCCAAAATAACCTCCTCCAGCCGGGGGAGAGTCGCCGGCGACTGGCTGCTGGTTTGGCTAGAGAAGTGCCTGCAGAGGAAAGGAGTTTCCTTGGCTGAAACGAGTTCAACAAAGTGCTGGGCTAGGCACCGTCACTTCTCGGCGGGAGCTGGGGCTGCTCAGCTGAGCAGAGGCACTGCTTTTTGCAGGATCAGGCCCTCTCTCACCCAAGGAGGGGTGGGGGGATCCCTTTGCCAGGGCAGCCTTTGCTGCAGCAGAACCTCCATCCTTGACTTGGAGCAGAGAGCGATGGCAAGCTCCACTCCAGGCACAAGATGTCGACCGTCTCGCTGTGCTCCCCAGCAAGGGACACCTTCCCATCCTGACCCAAGCAGCAGTGCTGGAGCTGATGCTCAGCACCACCAAGCCCCAAGCGCTTCCCTAGAGCAGGTCCTCCATGGACGATGTACCACAGGACCTGCCCTTGGTGAACCAGAGCCATGGCCCTGCCACGGGTTATGGCATTCCGGCACCGCTTTCCCAGCAAAATTAGCCCTTTTCTGGTCCAGCCCTTGTGCCAGGACAGCAGACAGAATGGCTTTGTCATAGCCAGCGCCACCAAAACGCCTGCTCAGCTCCAGGAGAGCCAGGCTGGAGGAAGAGCAGGAGCGTGGTCTGGAGTCTGTTGGTCCAGGACCCCCCAGCAGCTTCATCTTTGCCTGGGGGCGAGGCGACTAACTGAGTTTCTTCTTTTTTAAGACTGCCTACAGAACTGACCTGTTTGTTCAACACTTCTGCACAGCTACAAACATTATTTCCAGGCGAGCCTGGAGCTGTGTGGGCAGATCTAAGCCATCCACGGAGCGGGTGAGGTCCCTGCATGGCTGGGACATTGCCAGGGGAACCAAAATGTGGCGAAGCCCCCAAAAAAGGCCCTGGCAGCCAGCCCTACCTTCTTCTCAAGAGCTGTGGCTATGGCCTACCACTGGGTAACTAAAACAAGTAAGAGGAGACGAAAAAAAGTGTTCTTTAGAGACAGTCCCGGTCCCTTGCAGAGTGACCTACGGCACAGTGTTGAGCAAGGCACTTCATCTCTGCGTGCCTCCCTGCAATGTGGATAGCGATGATTTATACCATGTTAGCGTGAGGGTTTCATCCATGGAGGTTTGCAAAATGTTGAGTCAAACAGAACAAGCCAAAGCCACCAAGCTGCTCTCACCATCAGATTCCTATTAAAAAATACCTCTGGGCAGTTTGAAAGCCACAAACGACCACAGTGACCCCAGGTACGGTCATGGCCATACAGTTTCAACAGCTTTAAAAGCCTCTTTTTTCTCTGCAGATTTCTTTAACTTTAATTTTACCCGTCCCCAAAGAGTACGCATCCCTGCAAGAACCTGGAGGAGCTTCCAGACAAGGCATGCTTGGTTCAAAATTTTAGCTATGCAAAGATTAAAAAAAAAAAAAAAAGTACAAAGACTTTTTTTTAATGGAATGAGTCTCGCATGGAAGTTGTGCAGTATTGTGCTGAGGGACATCGGCTATGCAGCATTGCCAACCACAGGCATTCAAAACTCATGAGTCAGACTCCCCCCAAACCCTAAGACTAGTTTCATTCCCTTCTGGATTTTGAGCCTTGAAGCACCACAACTTCAAGCTTTTCTCTTCCAAAAATGACATTTTTGACCAACGGGGCGAGAGCTGAGACCCTCACATCATCACTGGGCTGCAGGAGTCGTGACTGTGAAAAAAAAACATTAAACACCATGAAATGAGCAATAAACCCCTGCACTGCCCCCCTGAATTTGGCAGCTGGACAGCGGCCCTGAGCAGCTGGGACACCCAGAAGGGTATGAGCAATGGAAACCTGGTGACAAGAAAAGAGATGTCCTTACCATTACTGGTGACATGTTTGTAATGGGCCGTGACAGGGTAGAGGAGAAGGGAAGAGTGAAAAAAACTCTAAGGAAAAAAGAAGCGGGGATATCTGCAAGGAATAAGCGTAATAGGTTTATTCAACGGGGAGATGGGAAGGGGAAATTTTTTAAGGGCAAGTATTCAGCTAAAGCTGCCTAAAATGGGGCCAGGCCTTACGGAGAATGGATATTTTAAGTGGCAATTTATTCCACTAATAAAACAAGAAGGATGCAGGTGCTTTGGCAGGGCTGTGGACGGGAGCGGGCGAGCGCTGCGGTTGATCAGAGCCGGGTCTGCAGCGCCGGCCGCGCCAGGGGCTGAGGCACAGCTGGTGGCTCTGCGTTTATTGGGCTCCTTTTCCCCGGTGCCAGGGCCCTCGTATGGATTTCAGCTCTCCAGAAAGCAGCAGCATCTCCTGCGACAGCTCTGATCGCAGGCTGCGGTAGGTAATAGAGGTATTTTAAGCAGACGCTACAGCCGTCCCTTCTCCAGCTGGGCAGGGGAGGGCTTGTGCCCATGGGCTGCTCCATGCCTGCGCCTTTCACGCCAGGAGGTTTCTTGATCAAATTCTCAAGGCAGAGAAGCAAAAAGACAAGAAATCTTTGCAAACTGGTTGGTGCCGCGCTCGTCAAATTGCTCAGGGCTCCTTGGGGCTGACCGTGCTGCTCCAGAGCCACGGCTCTTGCACATCGTCCTGCTGAACAACATCCAGCTTTTCACCTTCATCTGTAAGCCCAGAGTGCACAAGTCAAAGTGCTGTGGAGATGAAAAATTAGACTCTGAAGTAATGGAAGTGGTAAATAACACCCTGTGGTAAGCGCTAAATTGGCGCAGGCATCCATGCCTACCTGCCCACACGGACGGTCATATTGCAGCACTGCAAACCACAAGCCCATAAAGAAGCTGTAACCTTGACTCTCCATTTTAGTGTCGTTATCACCATTATTTCAAATCTGGCAGTAACTGGGGACACTGAGCAGGTTTCGGTTCTGATACAGTCTACACCACATACAGATGAAAGATCATCCTATATTTATCCCAAGGAGAATATATTCTCAAAACTCTCAACTGGCCCAGATCCCTCATCCTCTACTCTAATATATACTACTTTTAAACTATCACTCTCATACTAAAAATAAAACTATCTATGTCTCTCTCCTTCACTGCGATGTCTGAGTTGAAAGGGTAGAAGTGCTTACTGAAAGTCATGGTTAATGTTACCGTGGAAGGATCTAGGACGGCATACCAGAACCTGATTTTGGCATCTGGGAACCGCTTTTCAGCCATATATATCACCGTTCCTGCGTGCACTCTGGTGCACACAAAATTAGCCCTGTGGAATGCAGATTTAAAATTTGCTTTCCAGAAGTACTTAAACGCAGGAGCTAAAATTTGCTCTTTCGACATTTCCTACCTGTTTAGAAGAGAAGGAACAAACTCCTGGCCCTTTGTTATTTGGGTCCCTTCCCGGGAAGGTTTGCAAAGCCCACGTCTAGCGCTGCCGCTTGTTTGCAGCCTGAACAAAGACCTTTTAAGCAGCAGCTCCCGACAGGAGCTCGCCACCTGCCTGCCCCTTGCCTTGCAGTTTACTTTGGGGTCTCTTTTTCAATAATAGCTGGAACACGTGTGCAAACCGGTGTGGGGTTTTTTTTCCTCTATGCCTACAGCGCTGGCTGCAAACCAAATGCCAGCCCAGGGTGTGCAGCTGGGAGAGAAAAAAAAAAAAAAACACAACAACAAAAAAAACCAACAACCTGTGGAATGTTTTCTCGCTCCTGAGAGCTCCAACACTTCCCTACTTGGGGGAGCGCTTGCCATGGCTGGCACTTGCTGCATCCAGCAGCCAACGGGGTTTCCTTTTCAGTGGACTCCAGCTAGATTTTGGGCAAAGGATGGGGGCGAGGGGGATGCATTTAACAACGGCTTGATCATCTTTTTCAACTGGTGCCATCTGGCTTGTTGCACAGCCACCACCCTTGCACGTCCTTGCAAATGGAGGCTTGTTGAGCAACTGCCATGCCCTTGCAAATGGTGCCACGAGGGCGAGGAGGGCTGCTTTGCACCCAGACGTGGAAGTTTGTCCTCACCAACAGGTTTTGAGCTGTGTTTCCACCTCTCTGATACCAATCTCACGGCCACAAAAGCGGAGTGGACGTGGTTTTCTTACCCAGGAATCCAGAGCGGTTTATGCAACCGGCTAACCCCAACCCCACTCGAAATCCTCCCAGAGACAAGCCCTGCCGTGCAGCACGCAGAGGCCCTGGGCACCTTCCTCGGTCCAAGCAGCTCATGCAAGAATAACGTGGAATAACGGATACGCCTGAGGATACGGCACAGAAAAGGAACAGGGTACTTCAGGGCGTGCTGGCGCTCGGCTCCGCTTCCCACTCAGGGCTGGACGCCTGGGGAGAAAGCAGAGTATTTACGTGCTGGCTTGGAGGGATTAATTTTCATGGTAAATAGGGACACTAGAGTTTTTCACTATTTATTGGTAGAGATTCAATTTTGCAGGGGTTTGTGGTAAGTTTATGGCTTGTGCGGGCAGGAGGGCAGCTGGAGAGGTGGTGTGGGCAGCGTGGAGCCCCCGCGCTCTGCGGAGGGACGCTGCCTGCAGCCAGCCAGGGAACGTGGATGATTCCTACAAGATCAGGTAAAAACGGGAGCCCTACGCAGCTTATCTGAGCCGTGCCCGAGGAAGGCTCTCGCCACAGCCCTCTCGGGTCAGTGCTTTAATGCTCTTGTGCCATTCTCACTGCACACACAACACCCCTGCGCTCCCCCTCCCAGAGCCCTTTCCAACTTGGCTGGAGTGGTTTAAAGAGCGTTTTGTTTTTTTTTTTTTCTCCGTGCATGCCTGCCTTTCCAGCGGAGCCCCTCCCGGGGGACAGGCGAGCCTGTCCTGTCGGCCTCAGAAATAGACGGTGGCTCATATCGCAGCTCGCAGCCTCCTCCCCAAACCCGCAGCCGCAAAGGCGGTTGCTCAAGCGTAGCATTCCTGCTCCCTGCGTCCCGGGAACAGCTGTACCGAAAAGATGCCGAGAATCCCTGCGAGGCTCCAAGGAAAAGATATTAACCCAGGAGGGGAGCAGCAGTGATATAATAAAAAGTCGTAATAAAAGAGAGAAGCCACTGAGTGGATTAGCAGCCCAAACGCTGCTTGGCTTTTGGTCTCCTTCCCTCCAGCTTTTCTGTGCTGCATGGTCATCTGCTCAAATTCCTCCAGCCCAGAGACGCTCAGCTCCTGAGTTTCAGACAGATCTCCTGGAGGTGTCTACGCTGCAAAGCCTGAGGGCATGGCCGAGAAACTCAACTGCACTGAGCTCCCCCCGAGTGCACAGGAGGACACACAGGCAGGCGGAGCGGGCATTAGATGCTGCATCACGCCAGCTCCCCGGTGCCCGTGCTCCAGGTCTGCCCTCGCAGGGAAATAAAAGGCAGATTTGGAGCTTGGCGTGTATTTCTCAGGTACAGCGAAGGTAGCGGGATACGTCCCGCTGTTTAAAACCCCCCCGGTACCTGCCACACATCAGTTCTTCCCTACTTGGTGCCAGCGCGGAGCAGCGGCTGGATTTTCCCTGCCAGGCTGTTCCAGCAGCACTGACCCAGGCTCAGTGCAGGGGTGGGACGCAGAGGTGGGGTGTCCCCACGGGGAGCAAGCAAACCCGTAGCCCTCACCCACATTGCGCCCCGAGCCCACACCCAGCACAAGGCGTGCAAGGACAACGTTCCCCTTCGCTCCTTCAGGAACACCCAGGGCGAGATCAGGGGCGCAGAGCATCTGCCGCCAGCAGCCACCGGCTGCATCAAGAATTTTGCTCTTGGGGAGAGACAGGAGTAAAGGGGGCGGCTGCGGCGGCGGCAGCTGTTCCCTGCCCGCAGCCCTCCCGGCCACGCAGGGCATTTAAATTTTAAAGCACGCTCGCCACGGCTGTTTTCTCCGCCGTCTCCGTCCAGCTCGCAGAGACCCCGTCCCCGGCAGCCGCCGGCCCGTGAGGCACCCATGGGTTCGCTGGTGGCCAAGCTCCTTCTGCCCACCATCAGCACCTTGGTCTTCCTCCCCACCATCAGCATCGCGGCCAAGCGGCGCTTCCACATGGAAGCCATGGTTTACTTCTTCACCATGTTCTTCGTGGCGGTAAGATGTTCCTGTACCTCCCCCGGGTGCTTCATCCCCCTGCACCGGGACTCCACCGGGAAGGGTAGCTGGATCTCACCCAAGAGCAGCGAGTGCGACCCCCGGAATATCCATTTTCAGTTATTTCCCACCGTGTGCGGCGCTGAGTGGCCGATTCTTCAGTTTAGGTGGTCCTAAGGGGTGGCCTTATGTAGATTTAATGGTGTTTTCTGTTTGTGAGGTTGGGGAGAGGGTCTGGGTGCAAAGCGACTTGATTGATTCGCAATGTTTTGGAGCTGTTTTTTCTCTTTGTTTTACAGCTGGTAAGTGGCCATGCTGAATTTGGGGTTTAAATTGTATCCAGAGTCTCTCGCTATGCTTCTGTCGTTTTAGCCAAAAGCACGTAGTCGAATTATTGATTTTGCAATTGCTAAGTGGTGATGGGAGCAATGCTCGAGTCGGGGGAGTTTCTGCACTGGGAAAAGAAAGACTAAAACATGCTGCTGAGCTATCAAGAAAAATAAATATTAACCCTGCACCCTGTCAGAGTGGTTTGAAAACGTGTGTTTCACCAGGGTCAGAATCACCCTGCCTTCCCTCACATGGGAATAACGGGAAGAGAAAGTCAGTTGTCTGTACATATACAAAATAATTCATATTCCTGCTCCGGGCAGTAAGCTGCCCTGTGCTTTGTATTGCTGCTAAGTGCCTCTGTACACACGCGGGCTGAGCACCTAAAGCAGTGTTCCTACTGGAAAAAATCTCCTACTTAACCCCATGGCAATGCTCTGCTAAAGGATATGAAGGAAATAACCCAGCAACCCAACCAATATTGCATTTACTGCTTCTCCCCACCCATCACAAGGCATCTCAGGAGGGTTGTCTCATCCCTTGCACAGAGACAGAGAAACGGAGGCAAGGCGTAGATAAAGGTCTGAAAAGCTCTTCCACAGCAGCAGAGCTCTGAACCAGGCTAGTCTCTTATTCCTAAGGATCCACCATTTAAGCCTCCAATTTAAGCACAATGCAGGGGGAGAAATTCTGCCAGTTCCATAAAAACTACAGGATTAGTTAATAAAAACGTCCCAACCGAGCCCCCCCCCGCCCCCCCCCCAGCTCCCCAGGGAAGCCAGACATCTACGATTTCATTTTGCACCGGTTTTGTGTCTGCTCCACCTCCCCGAGAAGTCAATAGGAAAATTGGCATGTGTTTCGACGGGAGGTGGAACAGGTCCTCGCCGAAAGAGATTGAAGAGGCAAAATAGCCGTGCGTGGGGAAGGGAAGGAAGGGAAGGCAGCTGCCAGCATGGCCGGGGGGGTCGGGAGGGCAGCAGCTGCTGCCGTTGCCTTCCTCGTAGCGTCCCACTCCTCCTCCCCCAGCAGACCCCGTCAGAGCGGTGGAAGCGTACGTCCATCGCAGACAAGTGCTGCGACGCCGGCCAGAAACACGCTCTTTGTCTTCCACCCTCTCTTCCCCCTGTCTCCAGGCTCCCCGAACCCAAGCTCAAACAGAGAAAAGAATTACAGCCGCGGTGCAACCTTTTCTAGAAACTGCAGCAAGCCAAAGGACTTGCGGCAATCCCCATTATAAATAATATCGGCCTCCCCGCTGGGCCGTGACAGCGAGGATTGTTCCAAGGGCGTCCTGCCAAGCGGTGAAGGGACTTCTTCAGAAACAGTGAAGCACGCTGGTGCTACCACTAGAAAATTTGCAGGGCTGAGCGCTCGGAGGAAAAGGCGAGCGCCAGGCAAACGCTGGGAGCATTCCTCTGATTGCACTGGAAAATTTCTCTTGGCTTGGTTCGCATTTGTGTTGCATGACAATGGGGTTTTTTGCAAATAACCTAATCAATGAGCTAATGGGCAGGAACCAGCAGCTTTTAAGGGAATGCACTAATGAGTGAATTCCCCAGTATTCAGACTCTGGCCATATAAACCCTATTTAGCCTGGACAGTGACCTGGCATCTATACACATTTCATCAGGACACTCATTTTGAATTGTTTTACAAGAATCTTTCACAATTAGAACCATAACCCCAGAGTCCTCCTTCTGCTGGAGAGGACGTCCCTGCACCGTCTGCAGCTCGGCTCGAAGCAACTTGGTCATCAGATTGCGAATGCTGGCACGGACCAAGAGGCAGACTAAAGCTCGTCCACAAATAATTTGTACTAAGGGAAAAGAATGCTGATTCTCAGGCAATTTGCAATTGGGAATGGTGACATGATCTCTCAAATATATTCATTACTGCCTATCAGTGACCCTGGTGTATTTGAGACTGTTCTGGCTGGCCATCCTCTCAACAGCCACGCAAAGGCTGTTTCAAACCAGTTGATAAGAGCCTTTACATTACTGGTCTGTTGGTAAGGAACTAGTTTTCTAATGCTTTTTTCTTTTTTTTTTTTTTTTTTTAATAGATTTACCATGCGTGTGATGGCCCTGGCTTATCAGTGCTGTGCTTCATGCGCTATGATATCCTGGAATACTTCAGCATCTATGGAACAGCTCTGTCCATCTGGGTGTCCCTGATGGGTAAGCACTGGTCTCTCACCAGCGTTTGCAGGTCGGGCAGGCTCTGTCGGCATCGCTGGTGGGACGGTTCGTGGGTACAGTCCCCAGAAACGCTGTTGCCTTTGAGCTCCCATCTGCAAGACTTAGCTGTGACACTGTCTTTTATGGAAGTCAGTCCGTGCTATGGTTTAATCCATTTTTATATCATTAATGCCTTGGAAAGCCATTGCACTCGGTGGGGTCCAGACACGCGTGAAAACTGTCCTGAGTGGTGGCTGGGGAAGTTTTGCTCTTGGAGATAAACAGAGCTCTGCGTGTTAGTCGGGTGTTCCTCTACCTTCACCAGCTCTTAGGCATGTCCTTACAACAGCAGAATTATTTCTTTCAAATTGGCAAGTAACACATCCAGCCTTGTGCTTTAGTTCAAGGCAAGACAGTACTATGCGATGACTTAGTTTGAAACCTCCCATGTCAGGGAATCCCCCATTTCTCCTCATTTTCCCCGATACGGAGCCCCATCAGCTTGTCCTGTCCTGACTTGGGGGCATTAAGAAATGCAGAATCTGCCACTTCCCTTGGTAGCATGAAAATCAAAGTGGTTTAGACAAAACAAATATATCTTCCTAGTTTATCAAAAGCCTAGTTTCGGCTGACGGGAAATATCATATCTGCTTAGAAAAAGCAGAAATATATTTCACTTCCTTTTTATTAAAAATCCTGACCCTTGCTCTATTACTCAATTTTCCTTTTCCCACATTCCCTTCACTCTCTTTTTTTCTCTTTTTGTTCCTCCTTTGCCACTGAAACAAGGTATAATAGAAATGAAAAAAAGTATGACAGAACTAAAGAAGAATGAAAACTTCAAACCTATTCTTTTCCCATTTTGTCAACACGCTTTTTGGAAGGACGCGAGTGTTTCTGACAGGAGAATAGAGTAGGGTAAGGGGAGAGCGATGAAGGGACAGTCACTTCCAACAGCAAAGGCTTTGCTCCACAGATTCGGACCATCTCCAGCAGCCGCACACCCAGTCCCCACTCTAGCCAGGCAGGGTCCCCAGCCCTCCCAGTGCTCAGCTGGGGTCACCACACCGATGTACAGCACCAAAACACCCACAGGACTTTCCCCTCTGCCCCTCGGGGTTCCAGGGTTGGCGCAGGACCTCCGGCCGCCTTGGGAGAAGCTCCTGCAGCCCCTGAGCCCAGCACGAGCCGTGGGGCAGCATCCCCTCCGCCGGGCTCAGATCCATCCTCTCCACCAGGCACAGATCCATCCCTCCACTGGGCACAGATCCATCCCTCCGCCGGGCACAGATCCATCCCCTCCATCGGGCACAGATCCATCCCTCCGCCCTTCACTGCCGAGCAGCGCAGACAGCAGCATCCCCCTTCCAGGGCAGGCGACAGGATAAATCTTCCGTGCAGGGAAAAAGGAGTGGGGAAATGATGAACCTTAGAAATGGCTCTGTTCCCCCAAGGTGCGAGTCCCAAGGTGGGCTCCCACACTGTCCATGGCACTTCAGTGCTCTCCCTGCTTGGCTGGAAAGGCGATGAGGCAACTCATCTCCAAAGGGCACTTTCAGTAGATAACAGCAGTGTCAGGGTAGGTCAGAGCCGATCCAGACACTTTGGCTCCTTGCAGCAAAATTCAGCTTGATTGCTTCATTACCGCATTCAAAAATCTTGCAAAAAAAATACAAATCCCGGACTACGATGTTTAAAATATTGACCCGCAGGGAAACAACAGAGATTAAAATGCGGACATTATCCCTTAGCCAAACTCCCTATAAAACCACGATCCAAGGACATGGAAGGTGTGGTGACTGAAGCCCAGGGAAGCCTCTCGCTGTGGCTTGTAAAGCCCGAGCGCACATGTGCGGACGCAGACCCTCGGGCACGCTTCCCGGAATGCAAATCCGGGACAGCCATAACACAGCTGTGCGAGCTGGAAAAGCATGGAGCCCACTGGGATCCATAACTTTTATCAGTTATTACCCCATTCTGTGCTAAACAAAAGCCTCTAATAATTTACTCGCACTGGCGACTTCCAGCTTGCAAACCTCAGGCAGGTGCTGGCACGGCCAGGCAGCCCAGTCCCCATCGCACCGGCAAGCGCAGTCCTACTGGAGCGGGGTGAGCTGGCAGGTTTGGGAGGGTTGGAAATGTAGGATGAACCCCAGAGCCGATGGCGGGCTCACCGGGTGCAAGTGTCTTTGCAATCGCCTCCGACTTCTGGGTCGAGGCAGCGAAGAAAAATACGGGTGGGAAACCTCCTTTAGCTTCCACGCACAACACTGAACATAAGACCCCTAAAATCAGCTCCTGGCCCCACCACTCAGATGCCTCAGGATGGTTTGCTTTGCCCCCGTGTGCCTCAGTTTCCCCAGCTGTGAAGGCATAAGGGCAAACCAGAAGTGGACGCGATGCTGAGGGTCCCCAGGGCAGGTGGGACAGATCCCAGTAAGGCTTTATGGGAGCAGCCGAGGAAGGGGGTGGGCGAGCTGACGCTCCCTGTGCTCGGTGCCGCGCAGCCCTGGCAGAGTTTGACGAGCCGAAGAGATCGACCTTCATCATGTTCGGCGTCCTCACCATCGCCGTGAGGATCTACCACGACCGCTGGGGCTACGGTGTCTACTCGGGACCCATCGGGACGGCCGTCCTGGCGATAACCGTGAAATGGGTACGTAGGGAAGGGCACCGCGCCGGCGCTTTGCGGGACGTTCGCGGCGGGGAAGGGGCCGAGCCCCGCGCGGAGGGGTCCGACCTGTGCCAGGGGTTTCCTCCTCGAGGTCCAGCTCTCGCAGCACGGGCCGTCACGGTGATTAAACAGCATTTCTCCTTCAACCCGAGCAGAAAGCGGGCAGACAGCCTTTGTGATAAACGCCAGATTCGATCGGTCTGAGCAATCTACCACATCTCCTGTCCCTGCATTTCCAATCAGGAAGAACGCAGTGATGGAGTTTTTACAGCTACTGAGAGGCAGAGGGGTCTGGTAAACTAACCCGCAGCCAGTGGAAGATGTGCATAAAATGCGGTGATAAAGTGGGAAGGAATCTGCCTGTAGTCTGCCCGAATCGGGCTGGGACGGTCGGGCACCACGCTGCAGCCTGTCGACCCGGCTGGGAACGCAGCGGCAGAGCCATTGGCAGGAGCCGGCACGGCCGTAAAAAGGAAAGGCGAAGGAATCCGTGATGGGGTAAAAATTGCAGGAAGGCACTGCTGAGCCATCAGGGAAATAAAGTGATGCAAGTCCCAGCTACATACTGTCGCTAAGCCCTGTCTGCTGCCCGGCCGGCAGCTAAAAGCAAGTGGCCGCGACGGGGAGGGGACGAGCAAGGAGGGGACCGAGGTACGAGACCACCCTGTGTCCCCTCCGCTCTCCCAGAGACTGGGTTTGTGAGGGCACACGCTTCCTGAGCTGGCTTTGAGGCTGAATATTCAGAAAACAGCGTTACGATCAGGAACGAAGCAGGAGGACCCGTTGCAGCACGCAGGCACAGGTGGTTCCCACGTGCAGGCAGACCCCGCGGCCCGGGGGAGCCGTGGGCTTTGGGTGCTTTTATTTCGGCATTCGTGGGATCTTTCGGATGCGGAACAGCCAGCTAAATCGGGGTGAAATTGTTTGGTGCGTTCTCTCTTTCCTTCCAGCTACAAAAGATGAAAGAGAAGAAAGGGCTCTATCCAGACAAGAGCGTCTACACCCAGCAGATCGGTCCTGGCTTCTGTTTCGGGGCGTTAGCGCTGATGCTGAGGTTCTTCTTCGAGGTACCTGTTTGCACAGTCAATCGCTCCGACTTTACAGGGTGTAAAGGGCATTACCAAGATAGGAGACCTCCCCCTTCGCACCGCTGGGCTGCATCCAGCCTTGGACAAAACCCAGCTCAGGTGCGGGTCTCCGGGGTCGGCGTGCCGGGGTCTGTGGCAGGGACGAGGGTCCCTTCCTGATTGTCCCCGTCCCAGCCCCCGGCCCATTAACTGCGGTGTGGGCAGGGACAGACGTGACAGCAAGCGACGCGCAGGGTGATGCTCGCTCTCTTTTTCCCCCGTTAAGTGAGTCGCGAGGTCAGGGGCCATGCTTTCTCCAGCCGTACGTGATCCTCAGAATGGCTTCGTCAAATGCCAGCGAGGTTTTTTGGAAACTGGGTGTGGGTGACTTAAGGACACCTCGCAGAGCCACGGCAGGGACTGGATACGACCCCTGCATGGCCAGATCCAAAGCTGGCTCACGCCAAAGAAAAGACTCCCAGGGGCACTCGATCCCACGTTTACAATCTTTTGCTCTCGCCGCTGGCCAATTTGCCCGTCCTGCACAAAAGGGTCCGTCTGTCCCACGCGGGGAAGGCGATAACCCCCCCGACACAGCTGCCGGTCATGCCTGTGCTCAGCCCCGCCGTTACGGCTGCTCTGTGCATTGGGAGCTGCTAGATACAACCTCACAGTCATCCCCAAGGATTATTTTTCAAAGCATTTAGTAATTGCAAATTCTAGCAGAACATAAAAATGTCACTTAGCAGAAACCGCCTCCCCCCGCGCCCCGGCCTCGCCGCCGCGTCCTTTGCGGGGTAATGAAACACTTCATTCAAGAATTGGGAAATGTGCAAATTGGAATGTGTTAAATCCACTTTGCCTTTCTTTTTTTTTTTTTTAAAGCTGGAAATCCTTTCTTCTTTGACAGCAAAAAGAGGCAGAAGGCTCAGGATTTTTTTTTTTTTTTATTCCTTTCCTTTTGGCTAATTGCAGAAACCTAACGTTTTGCACCTAACGCAGAGACCCCCGCCGGCACCGCTGCTCCCACGGCCCCGGCAGGTCTTGCTAACGCTCTTCCCGCTTGCAGGAATGGGATTACACCTACGTGCACAGCTTCTATCACTGCGCCTTGGCCATGGCCTTCGTGCTGCTGCTGCCCAAGGAGAACAAGAAGGCCGGGAGCGCCGGGACCCCCGCCAGGCTCGACTGCTCCACGCTCTGCTGCTGCGTCTGAGCCGCCCGGGCGAGCGGGGCGCTTGCTTTTCTGCTCCTGGGGCGATGCAACCAAAAAGCAAAACGCCCGCCTGCTGCATTTTGCTGTAGGACATCGGCATCTTCTCCCACCAGCTCTGCGCGCGCCCCGGGTTTTTTTTCCCTGGAAAGTCTTCACCTTTCCACCGTCAGCCCCGGCAGAGGTTGAGCTTCCAGTTTGCTACGCGCTCCTACTTCTCCCTGGAGAAGCACTTGGCCGGGCTGCAGCCCTCGGGAGACGCTGGCGCTCTCGGGCCGTGTCAGCGCCTGGGCTGTCCCCTGCACTGGCCCTGGAGGACCCGAGTTGTCCCCTCCGTGCAGGTTTGCCCAGCCCGAGCACACGGGGCTTCGTTTGCAATTAACAGAACCTGTATTTTTGTGAGATATTTACTATTTTATTTATGCATTCTCTTGATGTAAATAATACATCCTAACAAAGACTTTGGAAGTGTGCGACGCCAGCAGTTCTTAAGCGGTGCAAGAAACTTCCCAGCTCAGCTCCGCGCTGCTGAGGGCAGATGCCAGCCCCAAAGCAGAGCTGTGGGCACGGCCGCCCCCTCCCCTGCCCACAGCCCCCCAGGGCCTGGAGGGAGCTGGGACATTGGGCACTTTGTCCTTGCAGACCTGCCCCGGGCGGTGCAGGCAGCAGGTGCGCTTGCGGCGAGCCTCATTAATATGGAAAGTACATGGAAAATTAAGAGGCAGAGAAAAGAAGCTCCTGGAGGGAGGGGGAGGACTGTAAACCTATAACATCTCCTCTAACAGACTATTTACTATAGCAGAAGTGTATGATTTATTTAGACTGTCTGGGAAAAACGCCAAGACTATATGTCATGGACAATTAGAGCAGTATTGATATACAGTGATGTCCACAGAAAGCCCACATTAAGCCTGGGTTCCTCTGGAAGAGAAATCCACCCCGGTCATTCATCAGAGCAACTTCCTGCGACGGGGCAACGACCAAAACTGAATGAGCTTCCAACAAAAATAGAAATGAATTATGAGCCCCCGAGCATCCAAGAGTCACTGGCAAGTGGTGGCACAGCTGATGCAGCTGCAGGCAGAGGCAGCGCTAGTAAAGAGTTTCCAAAGGGTTCCCCAGCACCTAAACCAACACAGCACACCAGGTCTTTCCGAGCATCCAGCCCTCCGGGATGTTCTGCAAGATGCTCTGAGGGTTTGCGTGCGACACTTTCCCCATTGCTTGCACGCTACTGGAGTACTTTGCCACTCAAGGACTGCTCAGGCCATCCCCAAAAAACAGTCCCAAGTGCTTCGACTCCTCATTCGGAGCTGAGCGCAAGCAGCACCTTGGCAGGCTCCGAGGGGGCACGGCCGCTTCCCGAGGGGTCACCCGCACGGGTGTCCCGCAGCCAGGGCCACCCTGGCTCTCGCTCAGCCACCCTGAGCACATCTCCGGGTGTGCATTACCCCACCTGCAGACACCCAACGCCCACCCTCCCCAGGAGCCCGACCGGCCGCGCCAGCAGCCTCCGTCCTTCCACGCACCTCTTGCTGCTTGCCGCAGCCGCTGATCAGGGGCACCCTGACCCTCCCGGCTCTTTTTGTGGGTGTTCGGCCCCTCCCGGACTGCGGTGACGTGCGTAGCCCTGCAGCGAGCCCCGGCGGTTCGTGGGCAGCGTGGGCGAGGGGAGAGCCTCGTGCGGGTAAAGCGCTGGGAGGATAGGCACTGGGTAACTGGGACGCCTTCCCGGGGCTGAGCAGGAGGAGAAAAAAGGTTGGCGACCCCCAGGCAAACAGGGGAGGGCACGTTAGCTAAGGCCCAGCTGAGTAAATGAAAGCTCCAGCTCCCACCTGCCGTGTGTTCAGGTGTTACACCGAAAAAAACCCAAGAAGCGGATCGCATACAATAAAATCCCAGGCGAGGTTTCCTTTTTCCCCCTCTCCCTGCTGATGCCCCGCGGCGCTGCTCCGACCACGCAAACCGGCCCACCCTTTGCACCCCCATGTGGGCCCAGCACCCACCCTTGGGGCCAAAACGCAGCTGGGCACGTCCGCAGGGTCCCTGCCGTGGGTGGCATCAGCCCCGCGCCGGCGGCAGCACCCGCGGCAGCAGCACCGGGCACCCCGACACCCAGGAGGAAGGTGCACGGGCTGAATTCCCTATCACCCAGGCAGGATATCCCCTGCAATACAAACGCGGGGAAATATTATAAACATTTACAGCAACGTAGACAAAACAGTCTCTTGTAACCTTTTAGCGCTGCCGAGAGCTTTGCCTGTAAGAGCTCTTGAGCCCCTGCCAAAAATTCTTGCTGTTTTCATAAGAGTAGGTGTTTTCGTCTAAGGTGCAGTCTGAGTGCTGTGACCTTTGTCATGTCTGCTACTGAAATTTCCTGCTTCTCTGTTATTCTCTTCTTTGGTAAGACGATATGAAACCCAAAACTTTTATTGCCCCTTTTAAAGCGTCTTTATAGCTCCCCGTCTACTTCATATACTGTCTTATTCTTGAACGCTGGGATATTACTTATGGGATCCGGGCTTGATGCTGCAAAAGGCATTTGGGTTTCGTGAAGCCCAAACCGCCTGGGTTTTTTTAAGATCAGCTGAGGGGGGGGGGAAGAAAAAAAGAAAGAAAAAAGCAATGAGGGGGGGAGAGACCGGGCTTTCCACTCCGGAGGCATCGGCATCTGCTACCAGCGCAGTGGCAGAGAGCAGCGACAAGGGCGAGCAGGAGCCTGCCAGCCTCCCTCCTGCTCCGCAACACCTCCCCAGGCACAAAATCCCGTTCGCTTTGTGTCTGGGCCGGTGTGGGGTGCCCGCCGACCCCGTGGGGACAGCATCCCACGGCCCCTCTTCCCGCGCCTCCATCCCCTGCCCGCTCTGCCCCACAGCCAGCAGCTCAGACGTGGCCGGACACCGTAGCCGGTGCCGAATCCGGCGTGCGGCGGCTGGAGCAGATCTGCCCCAGAGCTGGCACTGGTAGAGGCCAGCCCCGCTCGGTGGGTTCCCGCACACCCCATTTCCCTGCTCGGTTTCGGCGTCAGGACAGGCCACACGAAGGACGCGCGTCCCCAGGCAAGGGCTGATGCAAAGCCCCAGCGGTCTCGGGCGCCGGTGCCGATGCTTCGCGCTCCCATCCCACCCCTTGGGCTGCGGGACATCGCCTCCACCGCGTGTAGGGACCATGGCGGCAGGGATCCCGCGGGATCTCGCTCACTTCTGCACGCTCCCCAGCATCCCCAGCACGGGAGGAGTGGGGAGCCGGTGTGCCGGGGGGGGGAGAGGGCTGGCTGGCACTGGGCTGCAGCCCCGCAGCAGAGGATCTTGCAGCAGGGGCCACTGGGCAGCGATGGAGTTTCAGGGTGGCACAGTGGAACCGTCCCTTCCAGGAGACACACGTTTCCCTGCGCTCGCCTACGGCAGGGCTGGGATGAGAGGGGAATTAGGACCTACTCCTGCTCGAGGGGAGGCTTCCAGAGATGTCTAGTCGGGCTCGGTGCCAGCTAATCTTCCAGGCAAACTTTATCCAGATCCCTCTGGCTGCAGAAAGTGAAAAACTAGCCAGACCAAAACATAAAAGCCTGGTTCTGCTGCCAGCTGTATGGGGCACTCCAGAAAACACCTTATCACCATGTGATTTTGAAAGACTGCTTCAGGTTTTTTTCCACATGCTGCTCTTCCCTCCTCACCCTCGCACCGCCGTTCCTCCGTGCACGTTCAAGTTGTGAGCCAGCCCGGCCATCCCTGCCAGGTTAACTCGCAGACCTTGGGGCCAAGGTTTTCCTTCTAACCATTTTTATGCCCTTTAGGCCACGGTGATGCTACCCCGCTTCAAAAAGTGCTGTTGCTCCATCCTGAAGCACATACAGCTCATCGGGAGCGGTGATGGACAACCCAAGGAGATGCATCCACCAGGACTACCAGCGAAGTCCTGCCTCCTCCCTGGGAGGGCCAAAGAAACCCGATTCCCCTGGAAATTCAAGAGTGGTGATTTCTTGTGGAAGTAGGGGCAGGAGCTCTGTGGGGAACCCCAGGGAGAGGGCTTGCCCTGGGCTCCTCCATCACCCTCCGGTTCTGACGTGCAGGAGATATCTGTGCCCTGTAACAGGGATAAACCGGGTCGGCAGGGGCAAAGAGGAGTGACCACCAGTGCCCTACGCAGACCCAGGGCTGCATGGCCCTGGGACATGGTACAGATGCACTGAGAAACCAGCCCCATCCGCCAGCCTGGAAAAAAGGGGAGACGGAGCAACTGAAGCACCTATCTGGGACCACTTGGTATCTCTCAGCTTCACTTCAGCTATCCCAGCCCCGATGCATATCTTTTCCCGGTGCCCAAAGAAGGTCTCCAGCACTTCAGAGGAGTTGGGGGGCACCCAGGAAGACCAGGGTGGGATTTGCCACGGCTGGTGCTGCTCTGCAGAAACACCAGCTTTCCGCAGCAGCGCAGGATGGAGTTAGAGCAGATGCAACCGTGGGGGTCAGGAAAGTGGCACCTGCTGCGCGGGTGCAAAGCAGCCTAACCCAGCACCGAGAGAAAAAAACCATTGCCGCATCAGGCTTTTGCTTAAAACAATGCCATGCAATGTTCCAGCAGATTTCTCCTCTCCTCCTTTTTCCTCTCAGCCTCGCAGCAAGATTTCCAACCAAACTTTCCACCCCAGTTGACGCGGGCAAGGCAGCCCCATCCCGGCACCGCTCGGCAGCAACGGGGTATTTTCAGGGCACGGAGGAGCTCGGCTGCCGTGGCGCAGACGGGCTGAGCCGCTCGCCTCCCAGAGGGGTCGGGCAGGGAGCCCCTCGCACACTCGCAGGTGTCCGCTCCCCCCCCGGCAGCACCGGAGATGGACGCGGATGGTGGACTCGACCCAAGCGACCAAACCCCAGCGCCGAGTCCCTGACCCGGGGAAGGGCAGACGCAAAGCAGCCGGGCTCGCTCGGCTCTTGCGGGGATGCTTTCACAGCTGCAAAAACCCGCTCCGGCTCCAGGTTCGGTGTCTCCAGCCTCCCCGCTCCTCCGGTGGAGCGGTCCCAGGGAGCAGCGGTCCAAGGTTTTTGGTTTAGGCCAATCTCCCAGAAATTCTGTCATCATGCAGTGCATCACGCACACTCCCGGATCCGCATTACACAGAGGATGGCCCCGGTCCAGCGCCTCTTAAAGTCAGTGGAAAAACCCTCCCTCGCTACGATGGGAGCTGGCTCGGGCCGTATACTGATTCAAAGAAATTAACTCAAGAGTTTGATTAACTATTGAGTCGGTATTCTTTATTGGCAGCGCTGGTTGCACGGG
>JAVJGG010000053.1:15773410-15827681 GCA_035590195.1 Aviceda cuculoides | reverse complement strand
TTTGTAATCCTTATCTACATACTTGCCTGTTTCTCAAGACTTCAAGGCTCCCAGTCAAGGCTACATTTAATGGCCTGTAACTATTATCTATGGTCATCCGCTTTGTACTCAGTTAAAGCTATATTTATTGGCAAGCAACCCTGTGGTTGTCTATTAAGCAGATTTACAAGTGAGCAGACTTATGAGTACACGTATATTCTCTATATCAATACGATCTGACAGATACCATGGAGCAAGAGAGGTTGTTTTAATCTGGGAATACCTTGTGGCCCCAAAGCTGCTTCTGGAGATGGACAGGGCAGCGTGTCTGCAGAGCGGGTGCTGCTGAGAAAAGTTCCCAATCTTGCAACAGTCTTTCAATGAGCGTTTAATGAACCATCGTTATCTGATCCATGTGCTCCAAATGCAAGGGAACCGCTCGGGTTTCCAACTGCACACATCATCTGATGCTCATAAAATGAGCTGATGTGTCTGGGAAGCCCCAGACCCAAAGAAACATTATTTCGATGGGGAAAAAAAAGTCAATAATGCTTTAAAAAACACCCGTGTGGACCGACAGGGACAGTGGCTGCTCTCCCCTGCTTACCTGTGGTTTTCCAGCAGAGCAAATATTCACTGATAAAACTCACAATCTCCTTATAAAGGCAGGATCTGTTTTGCCTGTAAAAGGGAAGGTTTGGGGGAAGTTTTACACGTGTCTCTCCTCTCTTTCTATGTCTTTATATGCATTTTCATTTTCACAGTAGTTGAGCTAATCTGAATGGAGCAGGAGCGAGGGTCCAGGTTATAACCAAAGTATCGGGTAGCACCTTCACATCTGGAAGGGATTTTGACACAAGTTCTCCCAGACTGTTACAGACAGTTTAAAAGCAAAATCTGATAAATAGCAAATGTTTAACAAGTCAATAGGAAGCGCATTCGCAAGAACATGTGGCTCTAACCGGTCTAGCACCGCCGCTTTGCCAAGGCCCTTCAAACCCATACGGGCACATACCTGCAGCACGCGGCGAGGGTTTGCCACGGCTCTGCCTGGTCCTGGGCTCAGTTACAGAGGGAAGGATTAAAGACAGATGTGTCTTTGTATGTCCAGACGTGTCCAACAGCCCTCTGCAAAGCCTGAGACGGTCCTGAGCTTCCCTGCTTTGGTGGTAAGGGGCTTGCTTCCCCTTCCCAGCCTAAACCCAGTCCCCTTCGTTTTCTGCATGCCCCCAAAATCGTGTTTAAGGTGGGAAGAGGATGAAGAGAGCTGAATAGCTCAGGGAAGCACCGCAGAGCCTGGCCCTGCAAGCCTGCCAGCACACTGGGCACCGCTGCCCCAGCGCAGGAATTTTGGGGGATGCACTGGCCGGTGAGGACCCGCTCGGGTCACTGCACGGTGTGTGAGAAGCACACGAGGTCTCGCTCCAATTTTGCACAGATTGGGGTCCATCAGAGCCCCAGCCCGCAGGGCAGAGGCGTTTGCACCGTTGAAAATCCTTTGCCATCCCTTGAGAGCTGCAGCCTCCTCGGGGCAGAGGCCGCCCGGGCAATGCCCTCCCCAGGAAAAGTGCCGCTGCCAGCAAAACATCCCGACACAAAAGCTCCCGCAGTGTTGCAATGCTGCCTGGTTTGGGGAGACTTCATACCAATAAACAAAAGACTACCCAAAATGTGGAAAGAGGCATTAAAATAGAGAGAATTATGCAAGGAGTGGGGAGCGGACGGGGAGACAGAGGAATAAGAAGTGACCAGGAAAACCACCAGAAACACTCCAGGATGCCTGCCTATATTTAAAGATAATGTGGTCAGCCGTCTTGCCAAGTCCCACTCATTTGGAGCTGGGCTCATGTTTTGGATTAATTTTAAGGCAGTTCCTAAAGCATCTCATTCGCTCAAGGAAGAATTTTTGCCTCCTTGGCCAAGGTGACCTTTTAAAAAATCTCACTCACTATTTTTCAACCTCTCACTCATTTAAAATTGTCATCGCCCGGGAGCTGCGGGGCACTCGGTGCAGACAATTCATTTTCTGGCGCTCACCAGCCCCACAACCCTAGAGCATCCTGGCGTGGGATGGGGGGGGCAGGGGGGGCATTTCTCTGCAAGTCAGGACCCTTCCCCTCTCCTGTGAGCATCGCCCGACCAAGCATTGAGAGCAGAAATCATCCCTCCTGAATACCTCAGCCTCTCCAGGCAGCCCACCATGGGCTGGCTGAAAGTTTTCTACAGAAACTAGTCTTCCACAGAGAGTCCTATTATATATATATATTTTTTTTAACTAAAATATGGCGTGGATGCATGCGTGTGCTCTCCAGACTAGTGCCTTTGTTCAAGGAAGGGAAAAGTAAATTGCAAATATTGCCCCCAAGCTCTGACTGTTCCATTGCACATGGGTTTTCTGCTCAGCTCTTTGCTTAGAGCTGCCCCAGAAGGAGCCACCTCAAGACGTGCCCCAGTCACTCAGCCTCCATGGGGAGGACGCATTCAAGAGGCGTCACCCCCAGCTCCAGCCACAACAAGGGAGGAGAGTTTTTGAGCAGAAATATGAGAGCGGTCGCTCCCAGAAACATCACCCAGCCCACCTTCTCGCCCAGGCATCTGCAGCATCCTAATTGCCCTGGAATCCAAAGCACGTCCACGGCAGGGCAGTCAGATGCTTCCCATTTAGCTTAAACTTTTGCAAAATGCTCAGCCACTGACTCACCGCAGGGCCCGGGACGAGCCGGCACACCAGCGATGCTCGGCATGACCGTGTCCGCCGCCCCATGGGGGTGTTTGGCAAAAACAAAGGGATTTTTTCAAAGAAGTCGAGCGTCCCTTGCTCCTTCGCGCCTCTCCCGGCACACCCGGAGCGCTACCGGCGAGCGAGCAGGACAAGGGATGTGGTAGTTGGGTTTTTTTGCTGACGATTCCAGATGCCACGCTGGGGTTTTAAGGGCGTGATGGGAGCAATGGAGGAGAAAAGCACCACCTGAGAGGGACTGGTGGCCGCAGGGGCAGCGCTGGCAGCGGAGCGTGGGGCTGCAGGAGGCGTAGAGCCCCTCAGCCCAGGGAGTTCAGGGGTTGCGGGCAGTCGGGATGCAAGAGGCTCCGCTGCTTTTGGGAGCGTAACAGGTAGGACCAGATTACTTTCTTTCCCTCACACCTCATGGCCTGAAGATGCAGTGGCAATACCGAGCAATAGCAGTGATCAGAAATTAGCCTTTTGGCTGGAAAAAAAATAAATCACAAGATCTCACTGCTCCCTAGGTCCAAAGGTGCCAGACGCAGCATGAGGACATCCTTCCCGCAGCAGCTTTGGTACGTTAGCACCCAGCCCCGGGGGAACCGAGACACACAGAGGCAGCCACGAAAATGAGACAGACATTTGGGGTTTCAGTTAAGCAAATCTCCTCCAATCAGCAAGAAAAGTTGAGCTTGGGTTTGGCTGGATTTGGGAGATGAAGTTTTTGGGCAGCTCCATGGTTTTATTTAAACCAGTTCAACCAGCCATCGCATAACCTCATCTCACGAGGGGAACGCAGAAACTCAAGGTGCCTCTTGTGCAATAGATGCTGCTCTCTACCCAAGCAGGTCTGGGATAATGCTCAGAGTTTTGCTCCGTCTCTGTCCGGGCTAAAGGAAAGACCACACACAAAACGGTTTCAGGATGCCAGCAGCTGTGCACAAAGCATTTGGTTTACATTAATTATGTCTGGATAAAAAAAAAAAAAAGGGGGGGGGGGGCGAGACAAGGAGAGCAAGCAAACTGAGAAGACAGGAGGATGGAGGGAGGCTTCTGCATCGTCCTGATGAGATCTGCTCGGATCCCAAATGTAGACTGCAGCACATGCCGTGTGTCTTAACACCTCCGGCCCTGAACGGCTTCTGCCACCCAAAGCAGGCCGTAACACTCTCAAAGACCCCAGTGGGACCCTTTTCTCCCAGCTTCGCTCCCCGCTCCACTTCCCTCTTTCTCCTTTCCTGAGCAGAAACGGTCCCAAGAAAGACCGGGGAAGGTAAAGCAAATGCTGCTGCTGGCAGAGGGAGAGATGCTGGTGGTTACCGGGAAGGGAAGCAGCAAACAAGAGAGGAGAGGAAATAAAATGGAGAGGAGGCAGATGGTAAATGAAATCATTAAAAACAGAAAAATCCTCTTGGTTTCCCAGCAGTGCAGAAACCCCAGGAGCGGGTGAGGGAAGCCCTTCACCGTCTCCTCTCCGGAGAGCGCTGTGAGCAGCGGGGACTCTTCCAGGGTCAGGGACTGCCACCCCCCCAGGGACGGGCACCCGATACCGGCACAGAGCCACGGGGGCCCCATCCCCTCCCCAAGGGCAGAAGGAGCCTGGCGAGGCAGGAGCTCAGCCTGTCTTGCCTTGGCCTTGAGCAGCCGGCAAAGAGACCGGATCGATTTGATCTCCACAAAGCAAAGCCCCACCACAGCAGGTCCAAAATGCTGCTTATCATGGCGGTGGGCGGGGGGGGAAGCACGATTCCCACCTTGGACCACGCACTGGGCTGCACCAGCATCACCCCAGCAGCCCAGCCAGCATGCAGAGGGTGGGACATCCAGCCCCGAGCCCCCAGTAGCAAACACCTGCCTGCAGGGACTGGAGCGAGCGACTACAATAAGGATGAATAACATGACCTCCAATTAAAAGAAATAACATGACCTCCAGCATCTGCACCCCCGCTATGTCCTGCACATCTGCTGCACGCTGCACGTCTCCTGCAGGCTGCACATCCCCATCCCATGCAGCTCTGCATGCCCGCTAAGCGCTGGGACTGCAGCACTCCCTGACCGAGGACCCTGCTGTGCCAGGAGCCGCACAAATCCTAAATACATTCCCATCTCCCAAGGGCCAGCAGCATGCAGCAACCCAGCCAGGTCCCGCCGCAAAACAGGCGATGAGCACTGCCAGGCCACGGCATCGCCAGGCACAGGCAGCTGGCGAGAGCCGTGCCGCCGCGTCTCCGGCAGCCGGCCGTGCCGGGGCAGCACGGTGGTCGAGCCCCCCCGTCAGCAGCGGCTGCCCCTTCCCGGCCCGGCCAAAACCCGCTCCTCTCATGGGCAGCCTCGCTCTATAATGAACTTTTGCGTTGCAGCAGCACCGTCTCCGCTCAGCGGCTCGGGGGGCCCAGCCTGCGCACGCCAGAAGCTGGACTGACCCATGTCAGAGGTGATTAATTTATCAGGCTTTTGGCACCCACCGCTCCCCGCCAGAAAAACAATATCCCAAATTCCAGGCCCTCCCGCCCAGCAGATGTGTCTGCGGTGAGAGCGACCGTTCCAGCCCGTCTCGCAGAAGCCGCTGCAGGGATGCAGCGCCCGGAGCTCCCGCACCGCCGGCCGCCTTCCCCGTCCCCGCCGTGCATCAGCTGGAAAATCTTCCTTGGGAGCAAATCCCAGGGGCTTTCTGCCAGGGTGCCGTCCCGGTGGGTCTGGCCTCTCGTCCTGCGTAGGTGTCCGTGCTGCCGAGTCACCAAGGAAAACCGGGATGGGTGTGAAGCCGAGGAAGGCGGCGGGTGCCGGGATGCCGCCCCGCTGAGCCCTCGCATCTGAGGGAGGAGCGGCACCAATCCTGCCCTGGTGCTCCCCAGCCCATGGAGCTGCCTGGCATCGGGGAGCATGTCTGCGTTGGAAGCGAGCAGGCACTGATTAAGGCCTAATTAAATTGGCATTAATCTGTATCATCGGGAAAACCCGCCAGGCCTTTAAGGGACAGGTTAACAAAGTCGTTGCCGTTAGCGGAGAGGGTCAGAGGACGGGCACGGGGCACCACATCGCTGCAAACGCCAGCCGAGCCCTGCAGCTCACCCTCCCCACCTCTACCAGGGGTTTAAAGTGAGAAACCGAGAGGGTGGTGATATCGTTCAGATGTCACAAAGCACTTGGACATCGGGTGGCCAAGAAACAGGAGAGATTTTTCTTCCTCTCCCCCTGCCCCGCCACCTCCCGCCGGGTTTCGGAGGAGGGACGGGAGCCCATCGGAGCACGGGGCTGCCAGTCCCTTCTCATCCCAGTGCCGGCCACAGGGAGACCTGCTGCCCGGCCGAGGCCTGAGCTCGCCCTGACGTCAGGGTGAGGGGCGGAGGAGGGGGGGATGACGGGCAAACAGCCTCTTCTTTATCCAAAAAGGTCACAAGCGCCTTGGAAGAGGCTGGAGCTGGATCCCCACGGTCCAGAGGAGGCCAGCGTCTCCTCGAAGGAGAGGTTTCACAATTCATCTCATTTGTTCGCTGTGGCATTTTCATCACGGTAGTTCGACTTATGCAATTACATAAAAAACATCTAATGAAATCTCGGTGACACAAAACATGAACGTTTATATTGGCCTCCCCGTGCCGCAGAGTTGATCTTGGCTGGGGCGTCCAGACAGACATTCTGCATTCTTCAGAGATTAAGCACTGAAACGCTCCGGAGAAACCCAGCTGCCCGCTCCCCCTGCAGCCGCGCCGCTAATTCCAACCACATGCTCGCTGGCCGGGGAAAGGGGAACACGTACCTTCTACACACACACACAAACACACGGGTACCGCCGGGGACCCAGCCTGGCACCCCACGCACCCTTCGGCTGCATCCCCATCACCGTGGGTACTCGCGCGTCTCCGTAAATAAATACGTGCGCAGCGAGCGCAACGGCTTGGCAGACGGTGGTAGGTATAAATAAGGTACTGCAGCGAAGGCGTTAAGGAAATAAGAGGAGTGATGGGTAACCTCGAGTCAGGGCTGGAGCCCCCGAACCTGACCCCAGGCTGGCAATGCCACCGCTGCCCACGCCGCACCTCGCTGGGTTATCGGCCCGTGAGATGTCAGGTTCCCGTCAAAATCAAGGAGCCCGGGAGGCTCTGGGCAAAGAAACCCTCATCCCGGTTTGGTTTCCACCTCCCCCCTTTTAAAAATTCTTCTGTCTCCCATAAAAATCAAGCTGATCTTCTAAAAAAATAGAAAAAGAAGGGGAGGATGAGGCGTGGAGGGCAAGGACTTTGTCCTCGACAGCGCACGGGGAGCCGGGCAAGGAACCACTGCGCTTCCAGAGGTGGGAACGGGATGGGGACGAGGGGAGCGGACGCCCCATCCCGCTGCTGCCCACATCACCCACCATGCATGAGCATGCCCCGAGCTGCCCTGGACCCCCACCCGGGTGCCACTGGGTGATGCTGCTTGTGGGTGGCCGCAGCGCTGACGAGCAGAGCCACCTCTCCGGCACCACCCAGGGCGCATCCCACTGCACGTCCCTGCTCCCACCACGGCCATTCCTGTTGTTTTAAGACCCAGGGCAGTGACTCGGCTGCAAATCCCCACCCCAGCGTCCCCCACCGCAGCCTGGGAAACGCAGCTCGTCCCGCAAAAGCACCCGTGGACAAAGGCGCTGGCCGGGAAGGCACCCGTCGTGCCAGGTGACACCCAGCCTGGCGGCACCGAAGCGAAAGCCACCGCAGCGTCGTTTGCAGCACCCGGGTGCGTGGCTGGCTGCAAACCCTGCGTTTTGGGGTGAAAAGGGGTCAATCCTGCCCAGCACCGGCTCACGCCGGCGGCAATTTCTCCAATTACAGGTCGGTTCGGGGACAGGGACCAGCACCGGCTCAGGGGGCCAGATGTGGTTGCAGGGCTCCTGCCCCACACCTCTTGCAAAGCCCCAAACTGCCTCTCTTGTGAGGTCGGGGGGGGTCTGAAGTGCGAAACCCACCGGGGGACCTGCCAGCCCCCCCCCCCCCGCCCCCGTCGGTGCCCTCATTTTCAGGGCGGAACATTTTGAACATGCTACAAACCATCAGCAAAACAAGATGTCAGGGCTGTAACTGCTGCTGGCGGCGATTCTGCCGGGGCGTGGGAGGGATCCAGGAATAACAAGGGGGGGTTCAGCGAGCAGCAGCCCCCTCTCTCCGGTTGCAGCCGGGGCTCCGGCCCCGCGGGCGCATCGGCCGGTTGCCCGCATGGGATGTCTGCAAGGGCTGGGGCTTTATCGCCTCGCACAGAAGGAGGAGGAAAGACGGGAGGAGGGGGGAGAGAGAGAGGAAAAATAGCCCCTTATTCCACTTTCATCAAGGAAGCATCAAGCCGTCCAAAAAATTTAATGTCATATTTTAGCAAGAAAAACAGCTGTTGTGGTACTTTAAGGCCCAGCATATTTTGGCCAGGGCTGCATGTTGTGGATATTGGCTGAGTCAAGGTTAGCTGTTAAAAGGCAGAAATTCTAGACCCATATGAAGAAACATCGCGTTCCTTTATATTCAGATAATATTTACTCCCAAGCCTGTTTTGTTTTGTTTTCTTCTCCCTCCTGGAGGGGGGCCTGGCCCCAGGGCTGTGGCTGCCCTTGGCATCAGCCAGTTCTGCGGGCAGGGGGCGGGGGGGCTGCAGGCAGGGCATGGCATTTTGGGGGTGATGGAAGCAACTGGAAAAGCAGGGGAGGCTCCGCCTGGCACCTCCGACTTGAGGTTTGCCCTCCGATTTTCAGCGCCGCCTGGCTCTGAGCCATGCCTTGTGCTCAGGGAGAGCCGGGGGGGCAGGAGCCGGGGGTCCGCTGCTTGGTGGGAGGCGATGGGTCCATCCCAGCAACAGAGGCACTGGAGGGGGAGCGGGGGGGTCCGTCGCTTCCCTGCGGTGCCGCAGGGAGGATGGGGACCCACGAGATGCCCGCTGGTCTCGTGGCACGGCCCCCACGTGCCTTTTGCCGTTCAGGTTGGGTCAGAGTTTTATTCCACTCAAGGGATGAAGGTGCCAACGAATCTGTGGCGGGCAAAGCGGGAGAAGGGGGGAGTGAGCTCCCACGCCATCAATCCCACTCCGTGTCCCAGGAGGGGCAGCTCTACCCCGGCTAAGGTGCTAGCGCACCTCCAAAACTCCCACAATATTCACCCCGCAAAAATTAAGTGCAATTTTAATATGGCGTTTGCAGCTTTATCTTTTCACAATTTTGTTCCGTTAGAGCACATCTACGTTTTTTAAGTCATCACCCATTTAAATGCCTGTATCCAACGTCGGTCCCCAAACCAGCCTTGCCCAGGTTGTCGCGTTTGGGACCAGCCAGTCCCCTCCAAAAAGTCTCTGTGTGACGGTTCCCTCCAGCTCCCACCTGCGCTGTACCATGAGAGCAAACGGAGCTCCTGGGTCGAGAAAGGGCAGGGGGGTGTGCATCTATACTGCAAGGGAACGAACCCCCCCAAAACCCCCCAAACTGGACACAGAGCCCCCCGGGCTCCACAGCCCTACACCCAGCACGATGCCACCCAGGCTGTAAATGACTCATCTTCTCGTAAAGCTGGTTTGCTAAGGAAGAAAGAAAAGCCCTTGCCCCGAAACAATTCCTCTGCGCTTGCCAAGCTCGGCAGGAGCAATCCACGCTGTCTCGCTGCTTCTCCGCAGCGCCCAGCGCCGGCGTCCCCCCACCGTGGTGCCACCACCAGAGCCGGCCCCCCGTTCCCCCCCGCAGCACCGGGGCTTTCCTCCCCACCTCCCGCCCAGCACCATGCCTTACCAAACACGGAGCCACCAAACACAACCCTGCATATTTCGCTAACCTCAGACGCTTGGATAGGGAAGGCTGCGGACGAGAAAAAAAAAAAAAAAAAAAAGTCCGAGGTGGAACCGCAATGTTTATAAAATGGGTCACTGAATTATACATAAAAATATTTTCCTTGTGGATGCAATTACTTCCTGGACTTGTTATTCCACAGATGCTTAAGTTCGCCTCAAGCAACTCCAATAAATGCTTTACAGTCTGCTAGATCAACAGTAGCAGCGCTGGAGCGAATTGAGCAGCGCTGTTTCAAATTTGTCAGAAAACCACACAGTGTTTTCATGCGCACGTTTTAGAAACCCAAACAAAATGATTCCCAACCGTCGTGCTCCCTTTCCTTATGCTTTTAATGGGTTTCACATGAGCTCCTCCAGACACGGGCAGAGCCCCAGGGACTCGGGACACCCAGGCAAGCGCTCCCCGAAAGTCCGGGAATGCCCGGGAAGAGATAGCGACCGAGCAAGGGTGGCACTTCCCATCGCTCTCCCATACAAACCCTGCTCCTTCTCGCTCCCAAATTTCCCGTCTCATCCTCCTGTAAGGTCTGGCTCACCCGTCAGGTACCCGGGGGGCAGCGGGATGTATAACCAGCTTAGGAGGCTTTCCCAGGGGAAATGAATTTTGGGAGCGAGGGGTCGGGGCCGCCCCTACCTGCCGCGGCGGCTGCGGGCGGGTGAGGGAGAGTTCAGGGGCTGGGGGGGACACACGGCACGTGGGGTTTAAAAGTGCAATGAAAAAAAACCCAGAGGAGCTGCAGCAAAGCCGGTGGGAAAGGAAAGGAGCCGAGGCAGCGGCCAGACGGTTCCCAGCATGGGCACGGGCTGGCTATAATAGTCTCCCTCCATGGCATGGAAAAAGATTTGGGTTTTTTCTCCTCTATCCAGCCACCAATTTTCACAAAACTTAGGGAAAGCCAGGGCCACGGAGATGCGTAAAGATTTTTTTTTTTAATGCACGTAGGGCTTGGCCCAAAGGCCCCTGAATAAAAACCTGGTCCGTCTGGTGCATCTTGATCTTCAAAAACCTCAAAGCTCCTTTCGCTTAAGAGCAACTGAAAGTATTTAGTGCCACTTCCAATGACCTTGAATGGGAAAGCAACCAAGGGCTGGGGTGTTGGGGGACACCCCAGGGTCACGGGGCAGTGTGCTGTTGTGCCAATGAAATAAATTAACGTCTGCCCAGGAATGCTCAAGATTCACTCCGGGACTAACAGGTGGCTTTAACAAGATTATCCCGTTAACAGATCACCAGTGGAGCAGAAATGTGTTTTCAGGTTTCTGCTTTCACTCCAAATTTCATCCACGAGATTTTCTGTCGGCAGGATAAACGTGTTAAAAGGTGTCTGCAAAGAATGGGTTTATAAAAAGCTCCTTATTCTCCTGCTTTGAGGACACAGCTGCCTCCTGTTCCCCCTTGCATGGGAATCCCAGCTCATCTTTGCCCTTTTATAGGCCATGGCAGCAATCCTGCTCCTCTCCCACTCTTCTCTGCCAGAAGCCAGGGATCGATGGCAGCCGGCCACCAGCCTGCCCACCGCAGTGTCACAGCCCCAGCTGGGACATAGCCTTGTCCCCATCCCTTATCCCAGGGGCTGCAGGCGCGTGGCAGGCTCTCAGCCCACGATGCACAGCATGAAAGTCCCACGGGACCAGAGAAAGCATCGTCCTCCTTGGCGAGGGCACCCCACAGGCTGTAATCCCCAAAATCCCACCAAGGCAAATCATTTATGAGCAATCCCCACCCCGTCACCGGTGGAAAACGCTTTGCCAAAGGCAAGGAGATGGGTTTCCCTCTGCCCTTGCTCCCAGCCCCAGGATGGGGACGGGGATGCGTCTCCATGGCCGAACCGCATGTGGGGCTGCGTGACCGGCACGGCACTGCCCGCCTCGGAGGTTAAACCGAGGGCCCCGCAGCGAACGCGCTGGCATTTTTATTTGGAGTTAGGTGCCAGCACGTCTTAATTTTCAATTCAACTGCCACTCAAAAGAAACTTAAAATAAAACAAGCGCCAGCGGTGGGGAGGGAGAGAGAAGGCAGCACCGGCTCTGCCCATGGCCCTGAATTAGCTGCAGAAAAACGTTAACATTCCTGCGCTGGACCCCGGCCAGGGAACGGAGCAGTTCAGGAGACGGCGATGCAGTCACTGGCAAACACGCACACGGTCTGCGGGTCCCGGTGCCGCAGGCAGCACGCAAAACCCCGGGGAAACGGCTGTGGCCAAGCGTGAGGAAGAGCACGGGCCCCGCGCTCTGCTCCCGGGGATGGCCCCGAGGAGCTTTTAAATGCCACGAGCCTTTTTCTTCCCAAGGCAAAGCGGCTGGGAAACGCCACGCAAAAAGTGACCCGCGCTATGTGGGATTTCACTGTAGCTGGACACCAGCCGGCTCCAGTTGCCCAGGTTGGAGGGGCCAGCTCCTGCCTCCAGACGCGTGAACCGCTGTGATTTGGAGGCGACGGGCAGCACAGCGCAGGGGGCAAGTACCCCCTTAGGGGGAGCACAGCATCCCCCAGAGCATCCCCAGCACCCCGCGCCAGCCCTTACTGCAAACGTGCAGCAACTCAAGTGCCCCCAACACCCAGGGTCCCACCGGCTCGTCGCAGAACCCAGCATCCCACCGCAGAGCCCCCAGCATCCCACCCAGCAGCCGCCCAAGTCCCAGTTTAATAACGCCGGCCTGCGCCCCGGTATCCGCCGGCCGCCCCGGCCCTCCTGATTTTGCCATTTGCCGGGTGCCGGCGGCAGCGTGCCACGCTCGAGCACCGGCGAGGGCTCCAATCTGTTCTTCATTAGGAGGGCAGACAGCCCAGCGCGGGAGTCTGAGCCCTAATCTCCTTTCCAGTTGGTATCCGTCAGCAGATGTACAACAAGTGGTTGGATATTTTAGCGGGCATGTGTGTGACAGAGACGTTAGGGTTTTTTCCAGCTGGGGGCGGGGGGGCCAGCGGATAAAATGCCATGGCTTGCTGGGGCTTTGCCGGTCGCACGCGGAGCCCGACGGCAAGTCCCGGTGCATCGGCACGGCTGCCAGCTCTGCGCCGCTCCGCCGGCGGGGTGGTTTGTTTTACCAAGGTCTTTCTTGGAAGAAGCGGTGATGAAGTTAACAGCCTGTGAGCCATAATTGGCTCACATTAAATCAAGGAAATGATATGTTTTGTTTTGCCCTTTTTTTAAAAAAAAAAAATAATAATCATATTAAACAGGAAAAATACACACAGAGCCAAGGAAGGAGCAGGCAGCAGCTCTGAGGAATGTGGGGGGAGATTTGTGTCCGAAGCATAAAGAAATCCAGTCTTTGCCATCAAAGGAAAAGCAGCTTCGCTTCAAAATACCCAGCAGAAATGCCAATAGGCAAGGGAAGGGGGATCCAAAAAAACCCAGGCTGTGGCACCACAAGAGGTATCACTTCAAAGCCTGTGCCAGCAGCTCATGGAGTTGAACTAGACACGCTAAAAAAAAAAAAAAAAAAAATGTTTCTTAAAAAAATTCTTCTTGAAAGTTTATCTCACCACCTCTCCACCAACACAGGGTGTCAAAAACCTTGTTGGTGCCTTCATGTGGCTCTGGATATACGGGATATTTCAGAAGGGAAACTTTCTCGTGCTCGTTCTTTAAATCCTATTTTTAGCCCCTGTGGCTACATCCTGGATGCGAGCTGAGCCAGGTGACGGCAGAACCATCCTCCCAAGGCCGCAGGTCCCCTAAGCCACCGGGTCTTGGGAGGGATAACCTCCAGCGCCTAAAGCCTTCCCCGGAGACACCCCCGCAGCCTGGCAGGGCTCGGCTGTATTTCCACGGACACTGCCGCAGCCGCAGCGGCGCAGCCCCGTGCTTACCAAGTTTTCACCCATCCCCACCAGCAACCAGTGCTGCTGCTTCACACGTCGCCTGAGCACCCTCCCAGCTCAGCACCGGGGCACCGAGAGCCACCGGGGCTTGTCCCGGCTGGAGGCGGCCGCATCCCAGTTCGTCTTGCCCAGCACTGGATTTTGTGGAAAACCTGAGCTGTTTTCCAAAGGCTGGCCCGTCCAAAAGCACAACATCCCCAGGGACGCTCAGCCCTTGCTATCACGCCGTATCGCCGCACAGATGTCCCTGCACGAAGATCAACCGCAGGGGCCGTTCCAAATCTTGGAGCAGCTCCAAATCTTGGAGCAGGGGACCAGCTCCCAGCTCTGCTGGCTGCATCCCCGCCTTTCTTGGGAGCCACCACCGTCCTCGGGAAATTCAGGCTCCAGAAAAACATGGCCCTGCGCTGCCTCGATACTGCTCATGCACGCTGACCCGGGCCAGCGGCCACCCAAAAACTGCAGCAGAAGGTGCAGCCGGTGACGAAGCCACCACATCGCATGGGAAGGGCTGGAAACCTGCAGTCTGCCCCCACAATCCCCTTTTTTTTAATCCACCATCTCAGTTTCATTTGTACCTAGGCGGACTGGAAGTCGGGGGTTGCAAGATTTCACGTGACCTGAAAAAAAGCCCTGCAAGCGGGAGAAAATCATCCCGCTTTTGGTAAATCCAATGCCCAGCTGAAGCTCACATACATGTCTTCCAGCTCATCCCAGCTTTTGGGTTAGCCAGGTTGAAAACGGGACAGCAAAAGCCCTCGCTGTAAGCATGGGGGGATGAACAAGTCTTCCATTTGCGTGGCAACCAGGAAACCCCCCAAATTCCACCCTTGTCCAATTTAAAAAACAAGAAAAAAAATCCCTCAATGGGAAATTCTAATTTCGTTTGGAAATGTCATTTCCAAACGGCACATGAGAAATCATGCTCTGACCTAGCATTGCTGACAGGCAAATATTTATCCCCACAAAATTTCCACATAAACCCATCACTTTTGTCAGTAGGTCTGGACACCAGGAGCAGACAGGGAAGGCAGCAAGGGGGGAGCCAGGAGGCACAGGGACAGACACGGGTCAGAGCCGCGGGCGGCTGCGAGCCCCTCGAACCGATCACTGCGAACACGACGGGTCTCCTTGAGACTCGTTTTGAAGGCAAGATGCAGTCTTTTCCAACACATCCATAGCGAGTACCTAATATTTTTTTCAAAACTAGTTCTACCATTTTTTTCCAATACATTAAACCAATACGAGCCTCTGCTCCCAAACCCCGCAGCACTTCATCATTCAGCGCTGCCGCTCTCGCCCCCATCAGAGCAGAGCGGGTCCTGTCCGACGTACGGTTCTGTCTATTAGGCAGAGTTATTCTTTTGCTCTGTGTTTTGATACTTACAAAGCCATTACCATCCTTCGCATGCACATCCATCATCAGGCCTTCAAACTCCAGAAAGTCCCAAAAAACTATTTTCCACTCACCATGCGGCCTGCCAGGCTCTGTTCTTCTACTCTGCGTTCCTTCATCCATCGAAAGACATTTCAGCAAGTCCCGAGTCCAACAAAATAAACAGATGGCAGCCTGAAAAGGTGGTGATTTTCTTGCGTGAGGGGGGAGCGGGGCGAGGGATACAGTAAGGAAGAGCTAACTTCTGTCTGCCTGGTTGGAAAAGCTAACCTGGGCTCCAAGCCCCGATGCCCATCTGGAGCCAGAGGGGCTCCAGGCACCATTTTGCAAAGCCATGGGGTCTCACAGAGCTCCGTGGGGGAGCACCCGGCCCAGTGCCGGCCCCCACCAAGCACCCACCCACCCTCCCTCCCTCCACATGCCCCCAGCACCCTGCAGTCACTGGCCACCCCCCGCGCGGCTCTGGAAACCCGTGCCCGCGTTTTGCAAGGAGATTCACCATTGTACCTCTGCACCGCCCCGACGGCTCCCCAGCAGAGACCAGGCGCTCCCCGAAATCACCCACGTGCACCCACAGAGCAGCACCATGCTGCGAAACACCGGCTCTGCTGCAGCCTTACGGGATGGGGGCGATGCGGAGAGAAGCAATCCCGCCCCAGTCCAGCACGAACCAGCCCCGGGGCTGCCCCTAAGCCCAGCACAGGCACCGAGCATTATTGCGTCTTGACCCAGCAATCACCAGTTCCGACTTACAGGGAAGATTTATGAAAGGATGTGGCCAGATGAGCGATAGAGACGAATAGCCTTGAGGAGTGACTGATTTCTCCCTTACAAGAGGAATAGAAATTAATTTATGAATTGGGTTAGTTAAGTTGCCAAGTGGCTTTGATGCAGTTTATTTTTTTGCATATGTTCATGATCTATTGCACAGCTGTCAGAGGGGGAGGAAGGTCCAATTGAGCCGGAGCAATGCATCACTCCGGCTGAGGCAGCCAACAGCTCTCAGCAAAACCAGATTGTCCTTTAATCGGCCACGGACTGGTTTGCTGCTTTCCCAAAGCGGGTGCCTCGTTCCTCCCCAGTTCACCCTCGAGGGCCTGGAGCCCTGTTACTTGCCGCCGAGGTGGGGAGCGGGCCAGGACCCCCTTCCCCATGCTGATGCCCAAGTACAGCCCACCAGAGACACTGCTGATTCAGAGTCTTCTTCCACCTTACCCACCCCTTGCGTGTTTTGGTAGGACCTACAGCAAGTCAGGAGAATCGCCGGGGAAATATGGAGCGGGGACAGGGTGGTGGGTGCTTTATTCCTTACCAAGACTCCGCTTTTAGAAAGAAACCATGGAGAGCAGAGCAAGGACGTGATGCTCACCGAAAACAAGCGCGGGGACCCGTTACACCACGCCCGAGGGACCCCCCGTCCCTCCGGAGGACACCGTCCCCCTGCGCACCACGGGACAGACCTGCCCAGGGGCTCAGCCCCGGCTCCCCGAGCCGAGACCAGCACGGGCTCCGGCTCCCCGCACTACAGGTGCTTGGAGGTTTTTCAAAACACAAAATAATTTCCTGTTTGAAGGAGCTGATGGATCTGCACCGAAACCGGATAACCCTTCGCGTTTCAGGGAGATCCGACTGCTCCGGCTCAGGGCTCCTCTCCGATATGCTTTTTCCCCCTCAGATATAAGTGGAGAAAGTTGGGCTGAGCAATCCTCTCTGTCCAAATGGCTCCAGGTTTAGGACCGATACCGTGTCCATCCATGAGGTCCGTGACAAGTGCGTGCGGCGGCCACGTGCCGAGGAGGTGGCCCAGCCCGGAGCGGGGTCCCAGCCCTGTCCCCAGCCCCATCCTAACACCGCTCCCAGCCCAGGAAACGCAGCAGCCGCTGCCAGCCCTCGCTGCATCGCCCTGCTCCCTCCCAAAAGCCTCCCGCAGACAGGGCTGTTTAGGAAAAAGCCCTGGTAATTAAATTGTCACATAAATACAGCAAAACCAGCTAATGCACGTTTACGGGCTTCAGTAAATAGTTGCTTTGTAGCCAGAAGTGTGAGAATTAAATCAGACATAGGCACCTTTGGGGCAGGAGGTGGCACTCGGGGCTCCAGCCCTTTGCGTGCACACGCTGGGGTCGCACCAGCGTGGGTGGGCTCACCCCACTGTGCCCACAGAGCAGGTCCTGGGTCCTAGCCTTGTTTTACTGGGTCCCAGGGCTGCAGCAGGCTGCCTCTGGCTACCCAGCACCCAGCCTGCGCACCCAGGCACAGCCCAGCCCCAAGGAGCTGCCGGAGCCTGGGGCTCAGCACCCCTGCTCCTGGGAATGGTGAGAGCACAAAGCTCTGGACAGAGGGGAGATGCAAATCCTGCTTTCTGAAGTCCCTCGCTAGAGGCCACATCAATCTCCAAAAGCAAATGAAGGGGGGGAGGTGAATTAGCAAGAGACGTCGCGGCACGCAGACGGCCGTTTCGTGGTAGTCTGCTCCGAGTCGTCTTCTCCCTGTCCAAGCCACTAGACTGCACAACCAGGTCAGCGCCCAGCACTGCCACCGATTCCTCACACCCCATCAGGACACATCATCTCTCCCTGCTTCAGTGTTTGCCTCTGCAAACGGGAAGCTCCCAGCCCTTATCTTGGAGAGACACGAACATCCAAAGGATGCCCAGACGACAGCCCCACCAACAGGCACGGAAGCCTTTCTTCCACCCACTCCCAAGCACACCACAGACCAGCAATGCAGGTTTCACACCTTTGCTCCAAGCAGTATCACTCCTGGCAGGGACCCACAAACCAGCACACAAACGTCTCCAAGAAGCACAAGCACAGAGCTGGCGTGATCCTGCATAGGTCCCATAGGTCCACCGTCCCAAAAAGCAGCAGCCAAACAGCTCCATGATGGAAAAAGCCTAAGATAACTAACCAGCAAGCCCATTCCTTCCTCCTTGCTAGAGATATTTATAGCAAAAACAAGGATCAGGGAAGAAAAAAGAGAAAAGCACTTACTTTGCAGCAGCCTCAGCCCCCAGAGACCATGCAGCCATATTCCCCAGTAAGGACCATCATGCTCAGCACCTGAAGCTCCTTTTCACCTGGACCTGGGGGCCTTTTTTTAATTTGTAGGGCTGAAAGGCAGCTGCTTTGAGATGTAACATGGCAAACATGGCATTGCAGAGACTCAGCACACCTAACTTTGGGAAAAAGCTGAAGCCTAGGAGGGGCAGAGGAGATAAAGAATAGCTTTCTCAGTGAGCGGCCTTAGGGAATTTGAAGAGGAAGGATGCTGTAAATTCCCTAAGGCCACTCATTTGCAGATTTTCCTTGGTCTGCAAGATGCAACCAAGAGCAATGAGCCCCAGCCCCCGTAGCCCCACGTAGGGCCATGACCTTGCACAGAGCATTGCCACCGTGGGAACGAACGGGCACTGATAGCCCAGATGCATGGAGCAAAGTGCATGCAAGGGAGGTGACCGATGGCATTTGTTGATGGAGGGGGAGCTCCAGGTGGGCTGGAGGCTGTTGTGACATTCCTGCTTGGACCAACAAGGCACTGGAAAGTTTTTGGATGAGCTGGCCTGCTGCCCCGACATCCCCTTTCTCCATGACCTTTCTTCCTGCAGAGGAATCACAGCCCCGAGTGCCTGAGTCAGCTGTAAATCCCCAGCATCGATCAGACACCAAATGCAGCACTTGGTGGTTGCAGAAAGGGAAGCAGGTTGCACGAAGGGAAGAGCGTAGCAGGTCCCAGCTGACACTGAAGCGTCACCGGGGCTCCCACGCGGGGGGGGGGGGGGCCAGAAACCATCCAGGTGGTCCCAAAAGCACCAGAAACTAAGGTGAATGATGGAAACATGAGGAGCACTACAGTAGATTAGGGAAAGACATCTTTTGCTAATTAAATCCAAGTGCAAAGCCAGTAGGTGTATCCTCTCCTTTGGTACAGAGCGAGTTTGGCTCTTGCAGCCCCCCAGGACGTGCAGATGCCCCAGCACAACGCTGCCTGCTGAGCCCTGCGGGGTTGGGGGCATCAGGACGAGGGGGCAAAGGCACCCAGGGGCAGCCCAGGGCTGCTGGCAGCTGCACCCAATGCAGTGGAGATGCTGCCCTCCCCTTTTCCATCCTCATCAGCACTCTTCATCCCCCTCACCTGCTCCCCGGGCCCCCTCCGAGTTCACCGCTCTCTCCTTTCCTCTTCTTCCTCTTCCTGAGCTCTGGTCTACGTTGAAACGTCCTCCCCAGGGTGGCTGTGGAGGCTCACGCAGATGGAATTTACCCTTTTAAAAAAGAAGGTGTGTTTGGCCAGTCGAACTGGTAACAGTTCCTCACGGGGAGAGATGTGGCCTTAGCAAAGGGATGTTTCTGCTGGTGGAAACGGTTCTGCAAGGACCGTCCCCGTAAGTGCCGCTGCAGTGAAGAGTTTTGGCGTCGACGGGGTCTGGGAGGGACGGGGCTCTAGGCAGGCACAGGACGAAGGCTGTAGGGCTCCGTTGTTTCCCCACAGCTCTTTGCCTGCTGGTTTTCCGGCCCCCCCCCCCCAGGTTTCCTCCCCAGAGGCTGGCCAGGCACAAGCCCACGAGGCGCAGATTTCTCTGATTAGGCAACGCCGTGCAGCCTCTCCCCCTTTCGCTTTCAGCTGCCTCTTCCTCCCCGTCCCCGAGTCACCCCCGAGCGCAGCAGCACCCACGCCGCCACGGGTACCGGCCACGGCACCGCCATGGAGCCGAGCCCACGGGAGCCCCTCGTGAGGAAGAAGAGCTCCTCGTATCGGACCTTCCCCGAGAGCGCTGGCAAGCGGCTCGACAAGGAGTACCTGCGGTAAGGGCCGGGCTGGCTCCGTGGGGCTGGCTGTGGGGTGGACTCGGTCCCCCCTCCCGAGAGCGCTGGGCTGGGGGGAGCTGGTGGAAAAGCTGCTTCGTGTCGCTGTCATTCCTGAGTTGCCTTGAGATGGGGTCTCATCCTGCCCGGGGTTGTGCGGTGCTGGATGAGCCCGCCTGGGAGAACTGCGGGTTTGTGTGCTTTTGGGCATCTGAGTCTCGTGGGGGTATGAGGTCCTGCTGGGGGGCTTGGGGCCCTTGAAGGGAACCCCCTCCCTGCTCCGCTGGGACAAACCGGCTGCCGGATGGGTCCATGGTTCCACCCAGCTCCAGCTTCTGCTTTTCTCAGTTTACTGAACATGTTGAAAACCACCCGGCGCAGAAGAAAGCATTCTTCTTTCGTGCTCTCCCCCCCGGCCGCCACACGGCAGGAGTGGCTGCTGCTCCGCTCGGAGAAACCCCACCAGCCCTGGGCTGTGCAGGGCCATTCCCCAGAAAAATCCCTCCGTGGGTGTCGCGAGATCCTCAGCAAAGGCTGGGGGAAGCTGCAAGACAGATTTAAAGCTTCTGCTGGGTGCGATAAGGGCACCCAACACGTCCTTCTCGCTCTGTCCCTCCCTCAGGAGCCTCCGTAACAAGCGGCTCTACCTGGCCGTGTTTGCCGCTGTCCTGGGGAACTTCAATTTCGGCTTCGCCTTGGTTTACCCCTCGCCCGTCATCCCTGCCCTGGAGGCTCACCCCAGCCCTGCACTGAGGCTGGACCAGCACACGGCATCCTGGTTCGGGGTAAGGGACGAGGTCGTCCCTGCCGGGGGTGGGGGGACAGAGCCAGTGGGTGCGCAGGGGGGAGCTCAGACCCACCGGGGCCCCTCTCCGTGTCTGCCCGCAGTCGGTGTTCACGCTGGGAGCGGCGGCGGGGGGGGTGAGCGCCATGCTCCTCAACGACCGCCTGGGCCGCAAACTGAGCATCATGTTCTCGGCGCTGCCCTCCGCCGCGGGATACGCGCTGATGGCCGGTGCCCAGGGCGTCGGGATGCTGCTGCTGGGCCGCCTGCTGACGGGTTACGCTGGAGGCGTGACGTCCGCTTCCATCCCGGTAAACGTGCCGCGGGAGGGAGTTTGATGGGGATTTGCGCGGCGGGAGACGGGGCAGTGCCGTAGCTGAGCCTGGGGCATCCTGCTGCTTTTTGGAGGCATCAGCAGAACTCCAGGGCTGCGGGTGGGCAACTGGGGATGGGGAGGATGCGCTGGGTTGGCGGTCCTGGCACAGCCAGCCTGAGCTGTCCCCAGGGCGCTGGAATTTCTTGCCCACGGAAAAGGGAAGGCAGGTCCTTGGTCCCTGCCCCGCTCCTCCCAGCAGTTATGTCCTCCAGCGTTTACCAGTTGCCAGCCTCGTGTTGCATGCAGAGGGGAAGGCAAGAATTGAGTAACCCTGGGCCACGTCTTTCCAGTAATGGAAGTGTGAGGGTACTGCTGGGGCACTTCTCCCACGCCGGGGTGACGGGAGGGAAGTGGCCGTGCCCGCAAGGCCGTTCCCTTCCTCCTGCCAGGACCAGCTCGCGCCGCTGGACCGGTCAGGTTTCCACCCCGAGAGGGCAGTTTCCCAGCAGTTTGGGTTTCCCTTGGCTGCCGTGGGTGACGGTGAGGTGACAGAGGACAGGTTTTTGGTGGCGATGGCTGTATATTGCAGCTCCGTTAAGCGTGCGTTGTCCCGCTCCAGGTCTACATCTCGGAGATGTCCCACCCCGGGGTCAGAGGCATGCTGGGCGCTTGTCCTCAGATCATGGCAGTGCTGGGCTCCCTCATCCTGTACGCGCTGGGCAAGTATCTCCGTGTCTGGAGGGCAGGAAACCCTCGGCGAGACCTTAGGGGAGGGGAGTTTATTTTAAACAACTTTCTCGGCGAGTCGATGGATTCCTTCCCCTCGCAGCCAGCTCACGACCACCGCCACGGGTGTGCAAAGCAGGTCTGGACAGGATCACCCGTGCATAACCCACACTTGCGTGTGTGTGCTCGGAGGGATGAATCCATAACCCACACAGACTCAGCACCGTGCCTGCAGACCCAGGTCCTGCCGAGGTTCCGTCAGGGCTGAAGGGCAGCACACGATGAACTACGTGTGCATCTCCTGCCAGCACGTCCCCTGGTTGCTGCAGGATCTTGCTGAATATTCTAAGATTTGGGGGAGCTTGCTGGAATTTCCCCATATCGTACAGCTTAAAACGTTCCTTTGCTAGGAGAAAAACATACGCAAAATCTCTATTTCTTTCTTTTTTAATTTTTTTTTTTTTTCTCCTGGCTAGATTTATTAAATTATTGGGGTGCCCACATGGAGGCAAGGCCAGGACACCCTTCCCTGCATGCTTTCTGCTCCTAACTATGCTGTTTCGGCAGGGCTGGTCCTGGACTGGCGCTGGCTGGCCGTCGCAGGGGAGGTGCCCGTGCTGGCGATGATAGTCCTGCTCTGCTTCATGCCCAACTCGCCCCGGTTCCTGCTCTCCCAGGGGAAGGACGACGAGGCCCTGCGGTCGCTGAGCTGGCTGCGGGGCAAGGACACGGACTACGCCCGGGAGTACGAGCAGATCAAGGACAGCGTGAGGAAGCAGGTGAGGAGGCTCCCCTCCAGCACGGGAGGGATGCGATGTGAAAACTGCAAAATCCAGCCTCCTTCGGGCAACTCCTGAGCCATCTTCTGGGTGCCGCGGTGGCTCCCGGAGGTGGTAACCCCTCGGCGTTGTGGCTTTGTCCCCTCCAGAGCCGGCGGCTTTCCTGTGCTGAGATCAAGGACCCCTTCATTTACAAGCCCATCCTGATCGCGGTGGGGATGAGGTTCCTGCAGCAGCTCTCGGGTGTCACCTGCGTCCTCGTGTACCTGCAGTCGATATTCAAGAAAACATCCGTCATCCTGGTGAGCCCCCGGGTTCGGCCTGCGCTCAGACCGCCTTGTCTTCGGTGACGGCTGTGCGGTGCTCCAAGTCCCCTGCAGCACTGAGACCCCAACTTTGAAGCCTTATTTTTAAAGCACCTGGTTGGCAGGAATTGCCAAGCACCTGCCCTGCAAAAGGCTGCATGAGGATGGGGAGCAGGACTGGCCCCACTGTCTCCCTGCTCTTCTCCTCTGAGCTTCAGGCTCTTTTTCGGTGTCTTACTATAGGAAGATAGCTTTGACAAAGTCACGAGCAAGACTCGAGGCAACACGTGGAGGAACCTGCCCTTCCCCTGGCTCTCCCATCTCAGCCTCCCCACTGCTTTTGCTGTTGCAGAAACCAGAGTACGATGCAACTCTCGTTGGCTTGGTACGTCTGTTCTCTGTGGCGATCGCTGCCGTGTCAATGGATAAAGCTGGGAGGAAGATTCTTCTTTTTGTATCAGGTACGTCTCTCTCCCACTGCTGTTCAAGGGAAGCTCCTAAGGATTTCCAGGAGCGCTGTGAATGTGCAGGAGTGGAACCTTCAGCCACACAGGACTCGGGCAGGGAGGAGGGAGGTCTCTTTCCTTCGGTGGTGGCTCAGCTCCTGAGCAGAGGCATTCCCAGGAGCTCAGTCCTTGGCAGGGAGGGGGTCGCTCACCCATCGGTCCCACTGTGACGTTGCATCTCTCCACAGCTGGTGTCATGTTGGCCTCCAACCTGACCATGGGGCTCTACATCCACTTCGTGCCAGCTTCTCAGAACGGCACCATTGCTAACAAGACCCTGGCGGGCTCTGCCAACCTTCCTGCTGAGCCAACAAACTACATCACCCTCATCCCCCTCCTGGCAACCATGTTCTTCATCATGGGTAGGTGCAGAGAGCGAGAGAGCGCCCAGGACCCACAGCACAGGGCTGGGTACCAGCTTGGGGGGACGTTTCTCACCCGAGGCAGGGTGGTATGGAGCAAGGACATTGGGCTTGGAGTTGGAAGGCAGGCAGATGTCCCTGGAAGACCAAGAAAGATGGCATGCGAGGTCACTTTGAGGACTGACAGAGCATGAATGGGGGGGAATAATGATTGATGGGGGAGCAGGGCAGGATTGCACAGGACTCTTCTGCACTCCTCAGCGGGCTGCGAAGCCTCAACAGCCTCACCCTACCCCTCCTCCCCTGCAGGTTATGCCATGGGCTGGGGGCCCATCACCTGGCTGCTGATGTCGGAGATCCTCCCTCTGAAAGCCCGTGGGGTGGCCTCGGGCCTCTGCGTCGTCGTGAGCTGGCTGACAGCCTTCACCCTGACCCAGTTCTTCCTCCGGGTCGTGGTGGGTACTGCCCCGGGAGGGTGTCCGGCAGCCCCTCCTCAGACCCTCTCTGCACCAGTTCATGTCTGCTTTCTGTCCCACTTTCCAGGAAGCCTTCGGCCTCGAGGTGCCCTTCCTATTCTTCGCTGTCATCTGTGCCGGAAACATCTTATTCACGGGCTGCTGTGTTCCAGAAACCAAAGGCAGGTCCCTGGAACAGATCGAGGCCTTCTTCAGGACTGGCCGGAGGTCGTTCATGAGGTAGGAGCTGCCATCTGCCAGCCGTACTGGGCTACCAGTCCACATGCTCAAAGGCAACAAAGAAAACAGTTGTGCTGCTGGACGTGGAGGCTGGAGCTCTCTGCGAAGGCAACGGGAGAGGAAAGGGTGGCCATGGTTGTCTTGCTTCGGATGTAGAAGTTGCCACCTGGAACTTTACCTTCTCTTCCCGTCATTCAACACTATTTGCTGCTCTCTGAGCAACATGTCAACCCAAGGTATGGGACCAGGTAACCAGCACCAGGCTGGAGGTAAAGATGTGCTGGAAAATAAAAGCTGTGGCTGTGGACAAGAGACCATGCACATCCTTCGCTCAGCAGCCGCCAAAGCAGCTTGAGGGTTTGGCTGGAACAGAGATAACAGCTGTAGCCACTTTGGCAAAAGTTCATCATGTAGTTGCAAGAATAAATCAGTTTTGCCTCCAACTTCAAGACGTTGCCTTGATTTGCAGAGAAGGGAGCTGCAGGCAGGTGGGATGGGAGAGGCAGACCGGGACTGTGACAAGGGGACCGCAGCAGCCTGCAGCATCCCAGATGAGTCTCATGTACTTAGGCTGTGAAAGAGGCAGAGTCAGGTATTTTGTATAAAAAGCTGCCACGTTTTATTGCTCTAAAAACACACATTACACTAGAAGCCTAATGAACAAGACCAAATACAGTTCACAAAGAAAATCCAGGACAAAACAAAGAACAGGAACAGACAAACATTCAGCTGTAGTGCAAGTGATTCACTGTAGGAAAGACACAGCAGGTACTGCCAATACTTTGTACTGGGGTGGGTCTTTCCCACCGCAGGGTCTTACTCATCCACAAAGAGGAAGGTGGATGCAGCTCCATCACAGTTTTGTGTGGAGCCTCCGCCTCCATCGCTTTGAGATTTCAACTGCATAGTTAGTAGCAAATTGCTTTTACCCCTTTCCTGTGTGTCCTGCAAGATTAAGGACTTGGTTTTTTATTATTTTAGAGCCTAACCCTAGGTCGAACACAGCTGCAGGGTGTGTTTATGGCTGTGAGGAAAGAATGGCCTTGCTGAGTAATCCCATCCAATCTAACTCCTCCCAAAAGGGCAGAACAACAAAGGCTGAGCTGGGAGATTATTTGCCCAAGTATTTGTCTAACCTCCTGAAATGCACTTGGCACCCTGAGGTCTGGTTGAGATGCTTGTGTCCTCCTATTCCTGGAACGTTCGTTCAGCCTGCTGTGGACAAGGAAGTATGGTGTAACATAGCATATTTGACCCAGATCTCAAGATATGCTAGCTACTATTTAGATCCCCTGCAGCAGGAGATGAGAGAAATCACCTAAGAGAAGGTGTGCTTTATCAGAGGATTAATTTAAAGCAGCCTGGGACAGAGAGAGAGAGATGGGCCAAAATCAAAACCACAGAGAAAATTCAGTATTAGACCTAACCTTTGCAGATGAGACCCATTTCCAGAAAGATGTTCAGCCCTGGCTGGAATGGGACTGTTTCTAAGCATGGCCTGATTACGAGAGGTCTCAAGAGCCTCTGGTTTCCACTGACCTTCTGAAGATCAGGATCTCTGGCAGCCCTGTGCTAGAGCGTTCTCTTTCTCACATGGCTATGGACCAGGTTTTGATATCTTCACTTCAGTGAAACCCTTCCCTGAAGACAGTGGATTTTTTTTCCTAAGGAAAAAATGACAAAGATGAATTGAACTTCCCAGGGCTCAGCCTAAGGAGGAAATGCCCGAATATGAAATGAGGTTGGACTCTTCAGGTCCTGTGAGAACCTCACTGGAGAAGTATTTTCTGAGTGACCTCCTTCAATATAGAAAGTCTGAGGGTTTTTGCTACAACATTTAGAGTCTGAGAAATCACAGTGGCTCTTTCCAGAGGTAGAATGGTCTTTTTATTCACTGCACACACAGAGAATCAATTAGTATTACAAAATCAGCTCCTGCCCAGAGCAGCGAGGTCTGGGTACGCAGCAGAAAGTGAGCTTCTGCTCTTCTCTTCCCACCCAATGGATAGCCCCAGGGGAGAGTGGAGCTAATATGCACAAGTGCTGCCAACCTCATGACTGAATGGGACGTGGAAGAGTTGCACGCTGTATAAATGCACGTGGGTAAGAAGTGCACAGCTCACATGGTGAGTGGTGTAACAGTCCATGGCCAAGTGCACACGTGCTGCCGGTACCCAGGTGCCTTTCCACACTTGGTGTCAATAATTCACTATAGTCGATGCATCACCCGCTCTTGAGCTCTCACTTAACAAAACTTCTGTCCCATCATCTCCCAAGAGGCTTTTCCAAGACCTGGCAAGCAGAACCTCCTCCACGGAAACCCCGTGGATTACCCATCCAGCCTAGATGCCGTCAGCAGGGATTGGGTTGAGCCTGTAAAGTCTCTAGAGCAGGGCTTTTAACTTCATTTATCCTTACACAGCTCCAAGCACCTAAGATGGTGCCTCTAAACACAATTAATAACCACCATGCACTGTGGATGGGCATATTGACTACCGTGACGCTACTACTCTAAAGGTCCTTTCTATCTCCACAAAAAGTCTCTTGCCCACACGGAGGTGAGACCATCTACTAACTGTCACTACAACCCTTAAAAGCCATGGGTGCTGTCACCAAGCCACATCTGCACTGATGGCAGCATCTGGCTTGGTTTCAGCTGCACCACAGACAGACGAAACTCCCAAGAGCTCCCACTCCAGACGGATCCGAGATACCTCCTGTTGCAGCAGGCACAGACACTGAGCAGACCCGGTGTTTTTAAGCGTTGTGGCCGAAGGTTCCAGCTCAGCTCTTACAGACGAGTCCCTGAGGCCCATTTTCAACAAAAGCCTTAAGCTCAGATTGTTCGCTTGCCTTGGCCCCAGTCTCAGACCCAACTGCCGCAGAACGCGGCGTGACAGCGCTGCTGGTGACCAGGGGACTTCTGCCGCTGCTGCCAAGGGAGCAGAGCGGACCCGTCCGTGCCAAGGAGCCCTCCAGGTGACCTGGAGCAGCAGCCCCAGGGATTGCCGCCGTGCTACGGCATCGGGACAGTCAGATGAAGCCAGCGAGGGTCCTGCCGGTTCCGTGGTTCGTCACCGCGGGCGTAGATCAGCCTGCAAGCGTTCCTCCCTCACCTCTGCTTTGCCTTTCGCCTCCTGTCACTAAAGCTACTGTGGAACTACTCGCGGAGCAAAGCAGTCACTACCAAAGACATGCTCGTAGCTACGTGCGCCAGTCTGCAACATTACTAAACACTACTTAACCCCCCCCACACCCCCCCTGAAATCAAAGCAGATGTCCTGTCTGCTAGGCAGGACGCTGCACTTGAACCACCCAGTAAAGGGACTGCGCGGGGACACCGCCGGCTGGAAGAGCAGCGGGGTGATTACCCCCGAAATACCCCTCAGGCTGCGGCGTACCCCTCCGGCAGCACCCCTTTACTGCAGGCGGCTGGGGTCCCTGCACACCCCCACCCCCACGAGAAAGGCCAACGGCCCACGTATTGCGTGCAGCGACAGGGACCAGCCCAGCGCTGGGGGCTGCGAAATGGCACGGCCTTTATTGAAACAAGCTGCGTGGGGGCTGGCGGTGCCTCCTCTGCATCCCAGACAAGCAGGTGTCGGAGCAATCGCGGTTCGGAGGCCTGGGGGAAAGGGGCTGAGCACAAAGTGGCTACCCAGCCATCCAGCCGCAAGGGCCCGTGCATGTAAATAAACCCAAGCCGTGTTCCCGACTGGTGCAAATCCTCACACCTCCCTGAACTCCACCGAAAAAACGACAGCTAACATTAGCCGGCAGCTAAGGCCCCCCCCATCTCCAGGGACCGCTCTGCTCCCGCTGCAGTGCAAACGCGACATCCCTACCCAGCCATCCCATCCCCTCCAGCAGCGGCTCCGTCCCAGGCTCTGCCAGGGATGCGCTGGTGTCGTTCGGCTCGCGTGAATACACACCATAGCTAGAGGCAGGACGTGTTATACAGAGAGTTTCCAACACGACACTGCTCAAAAGCCACAGAGCTGCTGGCAGACAGAGAGCACCCAGCCTCCAGCAGCGTTTCTCAGACCACTGTGCAACCCCTCTGGTACCCCAGCGATTCAAATGGGACCACAAAGTCTTGGTGGCAGCGGGAGCTCAGCTCCCAGGGCAGGGGAGTAAGACCAGGCTGTCGTCCCCACTGCCGCTGCTCACCGGAGCCGCTACCTGCCCTGGCTGCTGAGTGAGCACAAACCTCCAGTTCGGCAGTTGCAGCCCAGTTTTCCTCCCTTCTCTCTCCCAGAAAAGGGGGAAAACACACTTTGTCAAGGTAGTGGCCCAGAAGAAGACAAAGGGGTCAAGGGACAATACACTTTCCAAAAGTATGAGAAACACTTTGAAGGGCACAATAGGATTTAACGGTGTCCCAGTTATAGCATCCCAGTTACAGCAGCCAGGGCTCTCCTTGGGTTCAGAAAGAGCCCCCCAACGAAATGAGGCAGTCCTTTGAAGGACAGGAAACAGAGAACTCGTTTCTCCTAGGTCCAGAGAAAATGAGTCCCATCAAAATACTTAAATAACTAAAAATAAATTATTCCCCTTTTTCCTAATCAAAGTAAAAAGCAATCACAGAAATTCAAATAAATTAAACCCCCCAGAAGAAACCATAATGAGAAGAGTGGGACCTGGACTTAGCAAGCAGTTTTGTTCTGCACGATACAAAGCAAACAGAAAATATGACGCAAAAACCACTGATGGAGCCTGGAATAAAGAAGCAAGACATCCCAGCTATCCACACTGAAATGGTGCAGACTTCTCTATGTTTGCAGAGGAAGGGTATGCCACCTTCCCATACAAACTCAGCCCAGGACTGATGCAAAAAGAACATGAGCCCAAAGAGCAAGGCTGTAGCAGCCCGAAGCAAGGAGCGGGTCCCTTGCATAGAGGGATGGCTCATGGGAGCCGGAGCAGACGCAGGGAGTGAGCAACACCAGAGTCCCGGGCTCGTGAGAGAAGGATGCTGCTGCACATCAGTAACCCTTACACCAGCAAAAAACCCCCACTTGGCTCAAGCAATAGTACCCTTTTTCAGCTGACGTAAAGCAAACCTCACTTCCCTTCTACCCCGGTAAGAGTGAAGCTTAAGAAAAGTACCCTTATTAAGACAAAGTAATTAGATCTTAAAATTCAAGTAAATTGCAGTAACTGCCTGCAGCTGTGTCCAGAGGAAGCAGGGACTGTGCTTTTTAGGTACCAGGATCTGCCCCAGCACCTGTGGCAGCTCCTCTGCAGAGATGGTTGTTGTTTTTACATGGTTTTTTTGCTGGAAGTCCTTTCCCATGCAGCGATGCCTCCAGTGCCTGGCCTAACTGCACCCATATTAAAAATACTCAGTGGAAGTAGACCAAGCTTAAGCATCACCATGTATTGCTAAACCCTGGATTAGTGTATTACACCTGGGAAGGGCCACACCAGAGCACGTTACTAAAAACATGTGATGTGCAATGGCAGGTTACCCCCAGGCATGAGGCCAGCAGCTCCCTGGCTCTCGTGAGACCAGTGCAGGTGAGGAACTGGCACATCAGCTCTGTCCCTCCTCACCCCAACCGGAGAGCAGCTCCCAAATGAGCACTGCATCCTCAGCTCGTTATCAGGCATCACTCCAAAGAAAGGCTACCTATTCAGGCTTGTAAAGCAGCACTCAAAGAGCCAGCACCTCCGCAGGAAAAAAAAAAAAAAAAAAAAAAATTAACAAAAAATTAAAAATAGGGGGAGCGTGAGATATTAGGTTAAGGGTTGAGGAGGAGAGAGGGGCCAACACGCTGAGGTCTGGCTGCTGGTATGAGAAGAGGGCACAGCCCGCCCCAGCCCCTGAGATTTCCAGTTGCTGCAGCGTCCAGGGAAATCATGGCGTAACAGGGAGGGGAGCGGGCAGAGGGAAGGGCAGGGTGGATTTCCATATCGTCACCAACATCTCAGTGTCCAGGAGAGGTTACCCCGAGCTCACGTGCTTCAGAGAGCCTGTCCCTCTAGGGCCCCCGTGAGCTTCTCTTCATCCATTTGCTTCTGCTGCTGATGGATACGGGCATAGGAAATGGCATCTCCCCTGCAGAGAGAAGGGACAGCGAGGGGCCGTGAGCTCCGGGTGCCCACCGTGGTGGGTACAGACCTGGCACAGAGGTCTCCTCACCAGGTCCCGGGCCTCTCCGCGCCCAGGGATGCCAGGAGTGGAATGGGACTTGCTGGTCCTCTGCAACCCCACCAAAGCTGCTCACTTCCCCCAGAGCTGAGCCCATCCATCCATCCAACGGCTGCAGAAGGAGGGCTGGGACCCACACGGCAACCTAGATTGAACTCCCAAGGAAAAGCTCAGAGTCGCCGCAAACCCTAGGACCTGCCCTCCCAGGGCTTTGAGTTGACGGCAAGGAGATGTTCTCTGGCAGCATTTACACCTGAAAGCGTGGTTAGTACAAGAGGAAAGCACAGCCTTAGGGAGGCAGACGGGGGCGAGGGCTGGAGGTCCACCTTCCCCCTCCCTCCCCTCCATAAGCAGACAGATTTCTCTTACTTTTTGCCGAGTGCCGACAGGCCGTAAAGCACTCCGGTGGCAAAGGCAACGGCATTTCCAAAGAGCGTGGTCAACGTCAGGCTGAGCATGACCGGGAAGACAGCCATCCTGGAAGACAGAGGCAGCCTTCAAAGCCAGGCTCCGCTCCCCACGGGATGCAGGGATGCTCATCCGTTGCGGCGTGGCCACGTGCATCCCAACGCGGTACCCAGGCCGGCTTCGCCACCACAGCACGCCCCGGGAGCATCCTCACCCGCAGTAGAAAGCGGCTTTCTGCCAGGGCCGCAGCTTGTCCGCCCTCGCGGAGACGGCGTTCGCAAACTCGATAAACTGGCAGCAGAAGGGGGCTTCGCACAGGAACAGGACAAAGGCGTTGAGCCTCCAGACAGAGCAAACCAAAGTTAATTCCGCCCACGTGGCCCAGAGGGAGGGTTGGCAGTGCCCCCCAGTCCCCCGGAGACCAGCAGCTCCCATGGTCAAACGTGGGCAGAAGGGAATGGTGGGGCTGGACCCCACCGCACTCCCTCCCCGCTTCTGGATAATTCCCAAATCCCGGTGCCCCAGACTTATTTTGGATAAGGGTACCTCAACATTTACCTAAAAAGGGGTAAAGAATGAATATAAATAGAATAAATCCAGCATCTCAACCCGCCCGATAGAGCGCGATCTGGCAATTCACAGAGCCTGCAGTGCCCGATGGACATTTCCCTCACGGCCACTGCCCGAGCGGGGCAGCTCTGCCCCTTGCTGAGTGGTGTTTAATTAACCAAACCTTCCTCCCGGCAGAAAAAAGAAAAGAAGCTCTGCTCACATCATCCACACGCCGGCCGCGATGTTCAAGGGGTTGATGGTGACGCAGTTCCAGAGACCGGCGAAGGCACAGGCTGGAAAGCAAAGAGGATTTCGGTGACCGTGAAGAACAACCCAGTGCACCCACGGGGGCAGCGGGGCCAGAGCCCAGCAAGCAGGGCTGGCTTCTCCTCCCAGCTCTGCCCTGCAACAGGACCTTGCAGCCACACCAGTACGATTTTGCTCACCCATATTTTGGGCTGTTTTGCAGAGCAGAGGCTGCCCAGAAGACCCCTTGCTTTGGATGGCACTTCTAGGCACCGCAGGGCAGCCTGCACCAGCACAGGAGGGTGGGTGGAAAGGTCTGATGGCCCAAACAGGACCCTGGGACATAGGGGAGAGGGTTTGTTCCCAGTTCCTCCGGTCCGGTATCCTTTTGCTCTGAACGGCTGGTGTTTCAGTGTGACACTTGCACAACCATTTTACTTGCATAGAACAACAGAGCATTTGCCTTTACGTGGAGTCACGTATGTGGCACTCTGGTTTTTATTTGGAATTATTGCGTTGTCCCGGGATGAACAAAGAGGTCCCAGCAGACACCCGTCTCTGAGCAGCATGCGGAAAGTTCAGCAAAAACATGACTTGCAGCACCAAGGCACATGGGCACACATTAAATAAAGCAGAGGTGAACCTGGCCTCAGCCACACGCTGCTGGTTCTGTGCAACTCTGCTAGAGATGGGCAGAAAAGAGCCAAGTTTGGGTCTCCGCTAATACAAATGGAAGCGGTTGCCAGATAAAGCAGAGCCCAAAATAGCCCCAGCACTCCTGATTCTGTAAGGCAAGGAGAGGAACGAGGCAGCAGCATCCAAGCTGAGGCTGCACGCACCTCCCTCCTGCCTCATTAAACTTGCAGAGCGTTCCCGGCACCTGATACGGACTTTTTCCTCCGGCCGTGCCAACGGGCTGCTGCTGCTTACCTGGGAACCCGAGCCCGGGGAAGGGAGGGCAGCAAGACACAGACTGAGTCCCCAGTAAACACCACCAATGCTGCAAAACTCCAGCTAAAACTCTACAGCCCTTAAAGGCTGTCTTGGGGGCGATTAGCAGCACAATGAAGAGCAGCGGAGTCCATCTCTGAGAATGAGACCAGCCTGGGTTCGGGTATTTCAGATGTCTGCTCGTGTTTTGCTAAAGGGATCCCTGAGCAGAGCTGCTGTGAGCAATGCTGACCTTCAAAAGCCTGGCGTGTGTTTGCAAGGTTTCTTTTAAGCAGCCACACTGCTGAATCCTCAAAGTTCCCTTAAAAATAGTTATCCTTATTTACCGGACTGGAAAAGAAAACTACAGGCCTATGACAGGACCGATCTACCGTCAGCCCAAGAGCAAGTGACCTCCTGGTTTTAGGAAACAACCAAACAAGGTTATTTTTAAAGGCTTCCTAGGACTATTCCACAGAACCCAAAGTCTTTCAGAGAATCCTGCAAGAACAAGATGAGCCAGCAGAGGAGAAATGCCAGAGGACACGTTACCAGCCATGCTCCAAGGGCACTTCTCATCTGCCCATCACAGAGGGACCAGTGTCAGTGTCCCCACACTGCAGGGGAAACTGAGGCACTGGGGTGGGATGATCTGCTCGCAGTCACACATGCAAACAGCTGGAGCGCTGGAAGAGCAATGGGAAGCAGGATTGCTGGGAGCAGCGGGCAGCACAGAGAGCCGGGCACGACGTGGAGGTTTCTAATTCTTCTCTGTGACCAACAGACCCGTGGGTGCTGACAGGAGAGGAGCTCAGGGCTCAGGAGAGGACCACAGGCTTGTGACACTTGCTCTCTCCCAGGAAAGCACAGCTCTGAAAATAATGTTAAGTGACTTTCAGGCACTTTATAATGAGCAGAACAGCAAAAATCAGCTGCGTCTCGACTATTCCCAAAATGCAGCCAAGGCTGGGGCAGAACTTGCCCTGTTCAACAGCACGTTTGAACACAGAGCTACAAAACTGATCTCATCCCCAGCACAAACCCAGGGAGGCAGAATGTTACTTTTTCAAGCAGGTTTTTGGCCTTACTCTTGTTTTAATCTAGCCAAGCAGGGGTTGTTTTGTCAGGGTTCCGGTTTGGTTTTGTCCTCAAACACCCCAAAACAACCCTTGAGCACTAAGTGTCCCTGTAGGAGTCTCAGCTAAGCAACCCCCCCGCTTGCCAACGGACTAATGACCCAGCAAGCCTGAGCTGAGCAAGCCCCTACGTCAGCACGAGCACCAGCCAGCGGGAAAGGAGTCAAAGGTTTATAATCGCAGGAACGCTGCACTCGCCGGCGGCTGCCAGCAGCCACAGAGATAACGATTCGGTGACCTTCGATCTCCTTTGCAGAGCAGCGCATCCCACAGCAGCCCGGTACATCCTTGTCCCACTGGGACGGGATCGGCTCCTGCCTCTGTAGCCAAAAGGGGATGGAGCTGCCAAGCCAGAGACTTCTCTCTGCCGAACAGAGGCCTCGCAATAGGTTTAAAACGCAGATAATGCTCAATGGCACGTAAGCTATGGAAGACAGACGGTTCTGCCATTTGTTTAACTGCTGTCCCATCTCAAATCTCCGAGGAAGCACAAATAACTGGGAGCTAAAATGGGGGGGGGGAAGGACACCACCCACTACAAAGGCTCTATTCATTTCAAGCAGCTGGTGACTGTCCTCAACACAAGCCTATTTTTGCTCCTAGAGCATTCTACAAAAGCCACAGACTCTCCTCATCCTTTTACAAACAGCAACACAAGGGAGAGAAGGGACTTAGCCAAGGTCGCCAAGCCAGCCTGTGCAAGAGCCAGAATCAGATCCCGAACCTTGCTGTTCTTGCTCCTGCTCCAGCCCCTGGACCTTTCTGGCTTAAGCAAGTGGTAGGTTGCAGGTGTTTGCCGGGGGTAGATGTCGTCCACCGGTCTCACCTCCGCTAACAAAGTTTCTCATCCTTTCTACAGAGAGTTTTTCCTTCTGTAAGCAATAATCCAGCCCTGTAGCAGGACCACAATCCAGTTGCTCAAAATCCATATAAATTATTTCCGCTCTTTCATAGCAAGCTCTGGAAATAGCAGCAAACTCCAGCCTTGCCATGTTATTAGTCACCCCTTTTCCGAACTGTCCACCTTCAACAAGGTGATGCTGAACAAGGAGCATTTTGCAGAGGGCCATTACTAGCACGGGACGTTGGAGGGTTGCCTCTTTCCACGGTCCCCCATTTCCCTGCTCGTAAGAGGAGTCTGTGTCTCACACTGCCTCGTTCTCTGCCTGATGAACTTCATGAAGGGAGACTGTCTGGGCTACAGAGCAAGCTGACTGACTCCCCAAATCATCAGCAATCCTCTTAAGAGCCTGACACTTCTTCCAAAAGCTTCTTCTCACAGACTCACCCAAATACGTAAAACTCTTAGCTTCCTTTAAAAACAAGTCATGAGCTCTCAGAGCTGTGAACAAAAGGTTGGGAAAATAATCCAAGTATAATTCAGCTGCTTTAAAACGTGAAGACAGAGAAAAAATACGTCTTCAAAGACTCGCGCTTTCAAACCACTCATGAGCTGCTCTAGCACAAGGTGGGCAATGCCACCCACGCGACCCAACAGCCGTCCTCTCCAGCTCTTCACCCTCCATCCCTCTGAGCTCTGCACGGGCCAAAGCCACGCAAAAAGTGCCGAGGCTCCCGCTACAGCCCCCGTCCGTGGGAAAGACGCCGCTACGCTAAACCCCCACCTGGGACCTGCGCTGAAGACACGTCCCAGCTGGTCTCTTGGCCGTCTGCCGGCACCAGAAGCACGGGGGCCCCAGGCAGAGCACGGCGAGGCCAGTACGTTTTGCCCCGTAAGAGCAGTCCTACCAAATCTTTTCACACCTCCAGAATTTCAGCACCTGAGACATAAAACAGTGAGAGCAGCACATGTTTCACCAGCCCAGCCAAAAAGGGCTGCCGTAACGAGCCTGCCCAGCGATACCGCGGTCTGCAAGGTCGGCTGCAAAAATGCGGTGGGCTTGTGCAGTCAAGTCCCGAGGCAAGAGGCAGGCATGGGAAGGGGGCAAGGAGAGAGGGGGATCAGGCGAAACGCCACAGCCGAGGGAATAAATCAGGGCTGACTGCACTGGCTGAGAAACGCTCTTGTTTTACTAGAAGTTGTGGACCTGAAGCAGAAGAAATTCTCCATCCTGTGCTCTGCAGGAGATCAGACTAAGCGGTCATAACAGTCCCTCCTGCTTTTGAGAGCTATTAATCTCCCCGCAGAATGTAGCAAAACAGCACTACAGGACAGGCTGATTTCTGGCAAAGTTGCAAAGACTCTTTCCCTGGGAAAATTTTTTTCAGCAGCAGGTAATTCAGAGCGCAGCCAACTCACTTTGCTGTACGCCGGCTCCCTTCTTCTCTGTGTCCAAGACTAAACCCCTTAAAAACATACAACACAAACCAAGTCCATTATTCACCTTCAAAAAAAACACAGGCGGGCCCTCTGCAAGCAACAACAGGAGTAACGGGAAACACGGTCCGACATTCAGGATGGGGAAAGAAAATAAGTTGCAGGAACATACCAACATCCAAACAGACAAATAGGATGAACCAAATCCCGTGGCCCCTCTTCAAGCCCTGAACCCGGCCCTGCTGAGCACCCTGAGCCTAGTCCTCGCAGTAAAATCATCATCTAGTTTATCTGCCCACAGCCCTCCCGCAGGACCAGGGGCTCGGCTGCTGCTCCCGTCACTTCCAGTGAGTGCTGTACCCAAGAAGAAACTCGAGGATTTGCAGATCCCCCCGTGACGTCCCTTCTCCCAGGCGCCGAAGTTTAGCAGGTTTGGTGAGCGCAAAGCACATCCCTCGGGTGCCAGCTAAAACCGCCCCACTTGGACACGTCCACGACTCTTCCTTCTGCCCGAAACGCAGCAAACCAACGTCTAGAGCAGACACAAAACCCGTAACCCCAAATGACTGCTTCGTGGTGCGGCCCCCCTACACAAAGGTGACCCTAACGAGAGGCAGGCGGGCCCCCTGACGCGCGCTTTCGCATGCAGGAGCGGAGCCGAGGGGGAAACCTTTGGCTGCAAGGGAAGGGGATACTTACACATGCCCCCGATGACCCCGGCAATCCTGCAGAGCCACCTGTACCACCAGGTCATGCCATCATCGGTGGAGGACGCCGCTGGGTCAGGGGCTGCTGCTTGGAACTGCTCATCCTGAGAGCTCATCGCACCCCTGCTCCCGGGGGGTCAGGGGGCAGCACCCCGCTCCCCGCCTGAGCCCCAGCAGTGCAGGATGCACACCCCCACACCCCACACCCCCCCCCCCAGTGGCACTCCCCCCGTGCTCCCCTCCAGCCAGCCCAGGAGACACCCCCTAAACCCAGCCCTGCCGCTGCTGGACCTCTCCCCGCGTCCCCATGCGGGGCCTGGCCCCCGGCGGCCCCCCCTAGGGCTGACAATGGAGGGTCTCCGCCTGCAGCAGCGATGCCAGCGGCCGGGGGAGCTGCCTCCACGTCTGCCTGCGTATTGCATTGTGGGTCCCCTCCTCCAGCAGGCAGGGCTTTGATGTCACTCTCATTAAAAGGCTGGTGGGCAGAGCCCGTCGCGTACATATTCATAAGCAGCCGCGCAGGCATGCGCTCCCTCGCGCCAGGGTCTGGGGTGCGCGGGAGCTCGGGGTCCCGCTTCCCCTGGCTGAGAAGTAGATGCCGTTATCCAGGCAGCCAGCGCGTGCTCGGAAGAAAGGGAAACATGAATTTTTTGCATAAGGTGAGTTTAAGAGTGTTACAAAATTCTGCCCTCGAGATAAGAGGGAGATACTCCCCGTAATCTGAATGGAATCAGGTTTTCTCCCCAGAAAATGGGAGTAGAAGTAGGACTTTGCACGTCAGAGATGTCCCAGTTGGCAACCTGTTGGTATCCAACCAAATGGTACAGGGAAACAACCTTAATTCTCTTCAATTATAAAGACAGCTGCATTTTTTGCAAATTAACATGGAGCATACAGTCAGTAACCAGAGCCCATCTCTGCAGACCAGGGACTCTGCACTGTTGATCTGGAACAATAAATAGCAGTGAGACTTGGGATCCAGAGCACAGTGGGAAGACAGATCCCATCTGCTAAAAGGTTACAAAAAAGGATTAAGAAAAGGATGTCTTTTCATTAACATCTCCTGTTAGACAGGAAATGAAGGCCCAGTGCCTGCATCACCCACGCACTGCAGTGGGATAGCTGAGATATCCAGCTCCTCAAGGATCTCGCTTCAAGAAATCTACTGTCTAGCTCTTCCAGGAACGGAACGTAAATCTGGAGGCTGGCGAGCAAAAAACTCCAGGCTTAACCAGCAAAAAACAACTATTACAAAGACAGAAGAAAATACGATTTTGCAGTTGTAAAAAGATGTCAGAGAATTCAACCGAAAGAAAGCAGAAGCACGGTTAAAACTGCCCAGGCAGAACCATTTATTGCATCCAGCGTGAAGAGCAAGGGCAGATGTGTCCAGCCAGGCTCCAGGTGCAGAAAAGACCCCTTAAGCAATATATTGTGATTTTGAGGAGGATGACAGATTTGGACAAAAGCACGGTCCAATGTTCAAGGTACTAAATGTTCAAGATATTAAATAAAAACAACCTAAAAAATGTATTTAAATCAAACTTGAGAGAATATTTGTCACTGCTCTAAAATACCTCTTCCTGCTACAACTTGTATTGTGCAGTCTCAACAATCTCTCATTGCACAGTTCCTGTGAGAAGAAGATACAAGCAGATTAGTAGCACAGCTACTATTCTTATCTGAGTAAATATGTCTCAGCACCAAACCCATCATTAAGAGACAGAATTCTTTTATTTTCCCATAGAAAAGAAGAACTGATATCACTGTCAGATATATAATAGTAGAACCACAGAAAGGGTGGCTGGGGAGGGACCTCTGGATGTCATTTAGTCCTCCCACACAAAGCCAACTGTCACCAGGGCTTGACCAGGTCACCAGTGCCTTGGTATAGCCAACTCCTGAAAACATTCAAGCTTTCTGAGTGACCTGTTCTAGTGTTGCACTACCCTCCCGGGCAAAGAAACTTTGTCTTGCCCTCACATGTCTCTAGGCTTCTTGGGCTAGCAGTTTGTCCTCATGCACATCTTTCTTTGCCTTTTTTATAACATTCCAGAATTTCAATGGGCCTCAGTTTTAAGGGGCATTTACACTGCAGGAGGGTGAACTTAACGGTTAAACCATAATCGTAGCTACTTGTGGTATACAGAGGTTTATAATGGGACAGAGCCACTGAGAAATTAAATGACTATCCTAAAAGGTCACAGTGTACTACAGAAGCAGGACCCTGAGCCTTCAGTGTCCAAGTCACTAACTGCAGACATGTAAACTGCATTAATAGCAATCAATACAGACAGAAAATCCCTATGAGGACTATTTCTAAATATTTGGTAGTTATACGTCCTTTGCATAACCTTTACAACTATTAACTGAGAACCCAAAGGAGTCAGTATATATTATTGTTCTTACTCAATAAATGGGGAATCAGTGGCAAAAAGATTAAATGACTTGTGTGACCTCAAGCAGTGAACAGGCAGCAGCGACTAACTGGACAACAGCCCTTCTCAGTGCAGTCACCCTGGGTCCTTTTATTTGGGCCCAATAGCACGATATTCAGCCCAGAAACTGGCTCGGTGATCCTTAACATTTTCATGAAATTCAATTTCAGCTTGGCTTCCTGTTGATTGCCAGAAGAATTGTTGTTTTCCATGGAACACCACCGTCTTCATGGTGCTTACATCACGGACCTGCATAAAGAAAGACCAAACCATTATATCATAGCAGCCTACAAGTGAAATACCCACAAAATACTGGGGACTTGTAAATTGGTCACTCAGGGGGAAAAGCTGCCCTACACAAAGGTTGGAAGAAATACAGTAGACATCAGTAGTGCTCATTCACATCTGTTTACATAAGAGATCAGAGTCTGACCCTCTAGAATTTGTGATTGAACTTTGCATCTGGATGGAAATGTCTAATGAGGAAATGAGTCCGTTCCCATCCAAAGCATCCCCTTCAGGCTTCTGACTCACCAGGATGTAATTAAAATGCGTTTGGTTGCTCTCATTGCCCAGGTCAATATACAGGGCGCGGATAGCTATGCGATGCCGAGGAGCCACATTGATGAAGGTCCGACACACTACTTCTTGCCTTTGATCAGCCAATTGCACAGGATTCGCTATTTCACCTTGGGGACCAAACAGCTGCTTGTCACAGTCTGAGAGAGGGAAAGGGAGCAGAAAAGAAGATGATTTAGAGAAGTGTCCAGCACCTCCGAGAAAGAAATCATTTAAATTAAATACAGGCAGAAAAGTTTCTCTAAGGATTTTCATCTGGAAACCTCCAAGCATCAGCAAACACCTGCAGGGGGCTTGCCTTTAAAATGGAGGGGTAGTCCACAAATAGTATTAATTCCAACACTCCTCAAGAAGGGGCTTATTAGCTGCTAAAAATGAAGCAAGGTTTCCATAGTTTTCCATAGGCAACCATGATCTGTAGAACTCTGTGGGCCTTGTCATGGGTGCCTCAACCTAAAGCAATAGCAAAGGTTTCGGTAAGGTACCTTGGTAATACTTTTTAGTTGCAGTTCTGCTGTTGTACTGAAGAATGACCCCATTTCCTGGCAGCAAAACACGCTGTTTCACAATCAGTGTATTCGTTCTGGAATTTATCAGTGACAAAGGGAGCTTCCTGCAGCCTGTCCACCACATCATTCGCCCAGAAAACAGCATTACCTCACCTGGAATGGATGAGCAACAGGGACTAGAAACACTTTTACTTTAAGTAAAAGGCCGCAAGCCATCTTATACAGGTCTGGAATCAAGTAGTTTCTGCATCTTGTTTCTATCTTATCAAAATCTGTCATAAAAACAGTCCCACTAACTAATTTAACTGTACTGATTCCAACAAGAGGGTATATTACAGAGAGAGTTTTTAACAGGCCAAAGCAAGCAGTTTCTTTAACCCCATGAACTCCTTTCATCTCATATCTATCAACAAAACAGGTAAGAAACCACTATGTAGTGATCAATTTCATTTAGTCCCATCTGGCAAAGACTTGGTGGGACAGAAAAAATGGTAAAATTGTTTCAGAGATTACACAGCCTCCAAGGTAGCAAGAACCATTCAGGGCACCAAAAGCACATGGGCAAATAAGATGCAGATTTCCCAAAGGGCCAGGCTAGTCCCCAGCACACCCTGGGCAGTACCTGCACTGCAGTTGAGGGAGCTCTCCAGGACACTGACTGTTATCTCCTCCCCGAGAGGACGTCCGATGGCCACAGTGCAGTCACTGCTCTCTACACCCATCATGTTGATGACCCCGGTGGCATTAAGGAAGAGCTTTCCACAGACACCTGTACAGCAGAGACAGATGAGAAACACATCCAGAAGGAACTACAGCTGCTGAAAAACAGTTTCCCCCGTTTCCTTCATGGCACTATGAGCAGACAAGTGCCAACAGTGTGCCCACCTTCTGGGTGGAGGACAGGAAGAGTCAGCTGCTGCCCCAAGGAGTCCCAAGTCAGAAGAGCTTTGGGAAGCCCAGGGAATGGAGTCATTGTTCCTAGCTCAGATAACATGGACAGCTCATGGCATGCTGGAAGGAACAGCACGTTGTCCCTCCTAACCAGGAGTATTCCCTTCCCATGCTCCTGTCCCTGTATGGCAGTAGGGTCACCACAAGCCAGCTGCACGCAGCAAGCACCTATCTCCACCTTATGGCAGTGTCCTCCTCACCTCCACTGGTCTTTGTCTGTTCCCAAGGCCCATCTGGCACAGCAGAAGGAGGAAGATCCAGGTTCTTGTATCTCCCCTCTTTGGCAGTTGCGGCTGTCATCTGCGCAGCTGTCGTCAGCACGGTTGGTGTCACTATCTGCAGTCCTGCTCCGTGGGACCTGGTCCCCACCGCCTGCTCAGGACAGGGCCCTGCAGAGCAGCCACGTACCACAATGGCCTTGGGGAAGTGCCTGCAGAAGATGGGGTTCACGTGCTTACGGGTTAGCGGGTTGAGACAGAAATCCTGCCGTGTCTGAATGCCATTCCCACATGAAGTTGAACACTGCAGAGGAAGAAACCCACAGGCCTTTTAAACACGTGTTTCAGTTGGTATTTAGAAATAAACACATTTATTGTCTCAGGCATGATCTGGAAGGCTGATCTTTTGTTCACCGATGCTGTTCTGTCACTTGCCCTTTCAGTGCTCTAGTTTCACCAGCTATAAGATGGCCAACCTTGCAGGGGATCTTCCAAACTATATCTTTCAATTGCAGAACAACTTCCTAAAAAATCTGAAAAAAGATCTGCATTCCAGAAAGAAACATGCCAAGGGCCATTTTTAAACTGCAGCCAAAACCTTAGCTGAGAAAGGTGGGAAGCAGACCTATAGCTGCTAAACACAGGGCAGTGGAAAGGATAGAAAACATCCCTAGAAACACTTCGGCATTTCTGTGGGAAGTAAATATACAAGGCAGAAGTGGTATTTCTCCCCTGTATGCTTTAGGGAAGTGAATGGCTATAAAACCGCTGCAATAGACACCAAGTGCTTCATCTGAACTGGAGCAAATACCTCTGTCCAGTCACTGAAGCTCCATTCATAAGAGCACATTCGGATGACACAGGGGACACTGGTAAGGGGCTTCTCTGCCACGGGACACAAACGCTCCTCCAGCAAAATCTCCTCGCCTTGGCGAATCTGCACACAGGTGACCAGCTGAACAGCTAAGCCGAGCCCACAGCTGGAGGAACAGGGGCCAGCTGGAGTTACCTTCCACCTGACAGAAGACATGGAGAAAAAAAACACTCAGTTATTGATTAATCCCCACCCTGTACTATCTCTCGCTGTAGAAAAAGCACTGCAACTCCCTCATCCTTCTCCCTTCTGACCCTCAGCAACTTTCTTCACCCCTTCGCCTCACACACTTTGCTGCCTATGGTACTTAGAAGGCAGCCTTTGAAACAAGGCTAGGCAGTCTGGAGCAGGTTTGGAATTGGACCCAAACAGAGGGCATTCACATTTTGCAAGAAGCCCACACACTCGAAATATACATTGAATCTTACTCTGTGTCCATTACAGTCTTCCCCAGGGTGACATACACAGGCTTAACTGCAAAAACAATCTTATCTCCCTCCAAAACGCACACCACTCTGAACAGTCAGATCAGAAACTGACCCAGGGTATTTCACCCTGAGAGCGGCATCCTGCAGTGCTTAAAAAAAAGTTCAGATGCCAGTGGCTTTCCAGTCCCACACCAAATAGGGTAGGGCAAGCTCTGCCCCATTTATCAACCCTGAGCCATATCCTAGATCACACCATACATGTTCACAAACAACTGCTCTTCCCCAGTGCATGCTCTTGTGACCCATGTGGCCATTTTGATCTTGGAGGGCACAGCTCCAAACTACACCGCTCCTGCTCCTCCAGGCAAGGCAAACCATCACACTGGACATCTGCCACAATCTCCTCTGCCTTCTCCCTGGCCTCCCTTGCACAGGAGAGGACCTTGTGCATCACACCTCCTCCACAGCTTACACTGCATGAGCCCATTTTGCAATGCCACCTGGGAATAACGCAGCCATCAGTGAGAACCTCCAGCTGCCACCTGTCTTCACTAGATTTTAAATCCAACCAGTCCATGGAAGTACAACTGGAATTCTGTTAATGTACACATACACACTGGCTCATGTTTGAGAGATCAGCAGTCACGCCATTGAGTGCGCTCTGCAATACCATAAATCCTAAGGCAAGTGCAATCAATTTCCTTCAGTTCTCAGAGCAGCTATTCCAGATTCTTAGAGCATTTAATTCTAGTTACTTTCCTTGATGCTATGTGGAAACTGTACAGCTGGCAAATATGTCATCACCTTTTGCAGTTATGGATTTATTCCTACTTCCCCAGGGTAATAAGGGATCGAGAGGTTTTCAGTTTTTCCCTGGACTCAAACTCCAAAGACTTCACTTAGTTCTGCCTGAGAATATACCAGCCCAAGAAAGACTCTCAGTTAGTTTGCTGAGCAGGGATCAGTGCTACTGTTTTTGCAGCTGGCTGTGCTTTCAAACCAGGGCAGAGGAAGATAACATCCTCGGAGTAGCTTGACCCTTACTTTACCATGTCCCTGGAGATAGAGAGGAAGGAAAGACCTCTCACTGGCTCGTTGTCTCCTGGTAACTGCTTTACCTTGGTGGGCAGGGACTGAGATCGCAGACTTCCATCCTGCTCTCTGGCTTTGGCACTGGATGACAGTTTTCTTCTTGGGTTTCTTGTTTGGTGTCAAAAGCCACACATACATACTGTAGCTGAGTCTTACCTAGAAAGGGAAGCGATCTTACTGCATGGCATGCATACAAGGGTTGAAAATAAGCCAAGTAGTGTCAGTCGCATCTGTGTGCACAAAAGCAGCAAATTCTGCCCAAGCCCCAGGCACACTTACTACACTCATCCCCGCCAACGCTGAAACACAGCGGCAGCCAGCCAGGCCTCTAAACTATTCCCTGTCTGAGCCAGGCCCCCTTGCCTCTTCCAGGCTCAAAAAAATTGCGACCACAGCTACACATGCACTTAGTATTGTAGAGGGGAAAGGACCAGGTCCCTGAGGTTCCTAGGCACTAAGCTCACACCTACAGCCAGGTAACATTTCCCTGCAGCACTGAAAGATCTCACCTCTACCACAGGAGACGGAACACTCTCCAGCTAGAGGGCTCCAGACATACACGGTCCGATTTTCCAGTTGGATATGCCCAAGTGACTCCGAAGTCTGAAGTAAGTGTTCATCTTCCTCCTCAGAACAGAGCAAAAAGACCCAGACTGACATTGGCACCTGCTTTCCACACCGGTCCCGATCTAATGAAGCTGGGGGATACCTCCAGATCAAGACTACAATATATTTGCTGTCCCTGAAGAAAGAGGCACATTTATGCACTTTCTCCATTTTTGCAGAACATATAAGTATCAGGAATAGCTAAGGACATCCAGCAGCCAAGTCCTCTCCTAATTCACACTACCTGAAGAGAGATACCCGAGACTGGAGATGCTTAAAGAAGTATCTTCCCCATCTTTAAATGTAAACCTGGCAGTGGCTCCCCAGTACGGATTTGGACCAGTGTGCTGAGAAGCCCTCTTCCCTGCTAGCAATCCCCCCTACCATGTCAGAACCTCTCTGTTTGCCAGTAAGGTATTTCCTAGCGGACCAGGGGTTATTTCTGTTTCTGGTTTTGTTGGACTCTGTGAGGAGAAATGAAGAAAAAAAACATAGTCAACAGCTGCCCTAAACAAGCCACCACTATGAATTGATGAATCCAGCAGCATAAATTAAGAGGGACACAGCTGTCTGAAGTGACAGGATGAATCTTCAACTGAGCAGACATCCTTGATGCAAACTGCCCACCCAGACTCCAGTAGTAAGGTGGTGGCTCTTAACTAGTAGCCTCCTGTGGATCACAAGTGCAAAGCTCCCAGTGAGACTCCTGAAAAAGCCAAGCCAGTAAACTCACTTTGTCCCAGCCTAATGGGCAGACATTAACCACACACGGCACAATGGAGAGGGGTTTTTCTTCTGCTGGGCACAAGCTGTCATCCACAAGAGTCTCCAATCCATCACGAAACTGAACACACGTCACATTCTTCTGGGCAATTCCAGTTCCACAGACAGCAGAGCATTCATCTATCTGAGACATCTTCCACCTAGATGGGAAGTAATTGTATCACCCTATTTCTCATCTGGATCATGGAGGTTTATTTCTCATGCCACTGATTACAGAAATGGGTCCTACAGAGTATTCAGCTTCTCTATTTCAACAGCCTTGTCTGGATGTGATTGAGAGAACAACTGCCAGAAATCAAGTCCTTGCACTGACAGCTCTCTAGGACTAAAAGCACCTAAGCCATAGTTCACAGTGTAATCACTTTTTATTAAACACTGAAACGTCTATGAGATCAACGTCTGGGCAGGCTTCACTCTTGGTCCTCTTTCCAGTCTAATTAACACAAAGGTCTCCTCCAGAGTGAGACTAAATCTTTGTTGGTACAATATTGGAAACAATGTGAGCAGACATTTTCTTCTGGCCATGCCCTCAAAGTATTTTTATTTAGCAGACTACTGTAAAATACTGGAAGGACTATCTCCCATTCATTCATTTGACATCTCAATTACCTCATAGGACCAGGAAAGACAACATGGTTTGGGATCCACTACGCCATTATAATTAGGAAGAAACTACCTATTCCTCTGCTTTTTTTTCACCTTGCACAATGCGAATGAGACTTCAGAGACTGGGTTAGCTGGCAAAGAAAGGACAAGTGAAGGAAGAATTCAGCTGAGCTTCCAGGAACACCAACCTGTACAGGCATGGCTCCATGGCACAGGGCTTGTGCTCTGAAAGGGGCTGTGGGAGCTCTAGACACCATTGATCCTCTGTTATTTCATTCTTTGTCTGGTCAAAGCACACATGATGCACTGGTCGCACCCCTGGGATACAAAAAGAAAAGGAAAGAAAGTTACAAAGTGAACAGTTCACCTCTATTATGCTAGGAAGATGCAGTAATTCCACTTTACTCAAATGATCTGTGTAGGAAAATGGCATATTTGGGAATACAGACTTTCTATAAACATACAAACCCCGTCTTTCTGGTACAAATTTTTCCTCAAGAGTTTTAAAGTGACTTTCCAAGATGAACACCCCAGAAGATGAGAAGTTTGATGGATAAATCACTGCCAAAATGGAAAGATTGCTCTAAATTGGCTGTTTGCAAGAACAAGGATATCAATCATAATTTGGTCCAAATTACTTTTAATGATCTTGATGTCTGACTGATGAGGGACGGGTTGCTGAAAATAAGCTTTAGCAATCAGCCATTTTTAAATGACGTTCTGCAGAACTAATCATGTAACTTCATCACGCAGCCTTTGTACCCAGACAGCACTGTGCCAGTGTACGCAAAGTGATCATCAATATCCAAAACTAGACTAGAGGTGCTGGGAGAGAAACTGCAGACTTGCAGTGCCTGTGGCATGCAAGAAATGAAATATTGATAAACTACAGCTATAAACAAGATTTTTAACAATACTGAACCTAACAGGTAAAGCGGGTGAAAATGCAAACTCAAAAAAAAGTTACAAGCAAAGCTGTAAAGAGTCTCCTTTGCAGTGAAGGAGCTACCCACAAAGAGAGACAGGCATTCCTGAATCTTAAAGAGCATGACCCTGAGAAGCAAAAGTCAAGAATCAATCAGCAATGTTATCTTTTTACTACCTTCCTTGTTTTCAAATAATGTCTATTGGTAAGGAGGGCCTGAGCATCATTTCAGCTCTCAAGATGCAATTTCAACGTGGATTCTCAACTTTCTGTTATTTTAAGTCCCAGCTTTCTCATGTTTTTTTGTTTGAGACTGCATTAGCTGGGAGGCCCCAGAGCATTTTGAGTTCTTTACTTCAGAGTTTCAGCAATCAGTTCACCTGGGGTATCTGCTGGAGAAAAGCTCTCCAGACATAACTAGTCCTATAGATTGACTTCCACAAGTATTCATTAATGCATTTTCTAAATCCTTGTCATAAAAGTCTTGAGAGGCTTGCCAGTGTCATCTGTATTATCTGGTAAACAAGATGTCAGACCGTCTACCAGAGTGATCTGTTACAATCTACATTATGATTTCTTCAGGGAGACAGAAAGGATTAGCCATGACACAGGAATAGAATTCTAAGAAGGAAGTTTCATAATTAGCTCTGAGGCTTTAGTTAGACAGTAGATACCACTTTGGTCTCAGACTTTTGATGTTTAGCCAACTTCAAATTACAGTCTTCAATAACTTTGAAAAATCTGAGAAAATCATTTAGTCTTAAAACCACAAGTTCAGTTAAAACTTATTTAAAAATCCTCTTCACGATCAAATGTTTTCACTATCATTTTATGATTCAGCTCATTTGCTGATTTGCTAATTTAATTCAAAAGCTGTACCACTCTTTTCTTTTGTTCAGCTTAACACTGGCAACTGCAGCTCACTTTCAGCAATTTGCTTTTAAATTCAGTTCAGTTGTTCAGTAAGTTCTAATCAAGTATCTATCGCTGATGTCACATTTTTTCAGTCAGCCCAGGAGACCCCATGGAGTAAAGATCTGGGTGACTACCAGCCAGCCAAACTAGAATTCTGCCCAGATCTCCATAAAGATTGAGTACTGCTGCCTCACCTTCCCCACAGGTCACTGAACATGGCCCCTGCTGAGGAATCCACACATGCGTCAGATTCTCTTTGGGCACAAAGTAGCTGAAGGTGATGTCTGGGTTGGTGGCATTGCCATATTCTTTTGCATACCTTCGATAGACCTGGTGAAGGAAAAAGTTGTGGTCAATGCAGAAATCAGCTCAGACTCATTTCTTAGGATGGAGATAAGAGAAGCTAGTCCCCCTTTCTTCCATCCAGTCCCGAGCCTCAATGCTATGACTCCCAGTTCTTGCCAGATGCAGTCAGAGTACTCATCCTGTGAATTCTGTGCACAGGGCACTGAAAAAAGATCAAGCCAAGGAAAAGGTTTAACTCGGTATGCTTTTCCCCACAAAACTATCCCCCAGACCTGCAGAAAGCCTGCAGGCAGCCAACCCTCAACCTTTCCCAAGAAGAGCAACACCATCACTCTTAGTGAACACCATCTCCACTGGCCTTGGACACAAAGCCTACTATGCCTTGATTCTGCACAGCAGCAGAGCTACACAAACTCAGCCTGGCTGGTTCTGACTGGCCCCTTTCCAACTCTGCTATTTTAATTTACCTGTATTTCAATTTCTTCTTGTGTTGGCCCATCCACATGGACTTCCTCCAGGCTTGGCAGGTTGTCCTTGGTGAGAAACACTTTGTATTTGATTTGGCTGTCCTCCAGAACTGACGGATAGGTGACATTCAGCGAGATTTTTCCTTTCCCAGCAACCACATACTCTCCTTTAACCTTCACAGCTAAAGAGGCAAAAGTAGCAGTGAGGTTAAAGATATGATGTGGTTCCCTGGTGCTGGCAGCTACAGACTGCCCACTTGCTAGAAACCAGTTTAATCTAAATCAGGCATCCCAAAGAGCATGGCTTCTACCACTTCCCACTGGACAACATCCCACAAACAAATTGCATCATCAAGAACTTTCCTTCCAGATTCCATTTTCTTGTTTTTACAAGCTTGTTTTAGCCCTACCTGTAGTCCCTTCTATCCTTTTCATTCAACTCACCCAAATGTGTGAAGAGTGGTCTCTGATTGGTAACATGGACCAAGGTGCTGTTATAAGGCAGGGACAGAAATGTAATGTACTCTGGAAGGATGGAAAGAAAGAAGACACGGTCACCTTCTGTTGCTGTACGTCTGTTGAAAAAGCTGGGGATTACAGATCAACCCCTCTTCATCTTACTAGCACACTATCCATTGAAGGACAAGCCTTACAGGCAGCAACAAAGCTTAATCACAGACAGGGGTTATATAGCCAATATAAAAAAAAAAAAAAAGATACAACAGTGATGGCCAGCAGGCTAAATTCACACTAACCTTAGCTCTATCAGCTTGGCTTGAACATAGTGATGGTGAATACAGCAAAAAAAGTGGAACTGAATTCTGTGTCCTGTTCTCACCTCTCTTTTGTTCTTTTTATGTTCTCTACTAATATCTACATGTGATACTGCAAGAGCCAGAGCAGTTCCTAAGTTCCTAAATGAATGTTTAACATCTCAGGAAGCATCTAACACAGCCACCAGCTCCCAGTAATTTGCTGGACTTCCCAAATGGCTACATTTCTGATCCATGTCCAGAGAAGAACTATGACCAAAAAAGTCACTCTGCCTACACAACAGCATACAAACAGTACCATAATGTTGAGCCTGTGCGTGAGGACTACTCACCTTTAGCTTTTCCTTCGGCGTAAGATCCACTCACTTTGGTGCAAGAGGTATTATCACCCCCACAGACCTTGCAAGAGTCCATTATCTTCTTGGAGTCCATCTGGCCATCACACCCGAATGCCTGAGCAAAGGGGAGAGTCTGTCAAGACTTGCCTATTCTGAGAAGAAAACAAGTGAATGAAAGTAACATTGCCTGAATTCCTGAAGCTGCCTTTTTCATTTGTAATTTGAATTTAAGACGACGAGGTAGACAAAGATGCATTTGTACCTAGATCTACCACTGTACAGCAGGATGCAAAGCCAGGGATTGGAAAGTCTTAGCTGAGAGCACAAGTTTCATTAATTGTGTGGCATTTTGTTTCCCATAAGAAGCAGCCCAGAAATATTTCTCCTGTGAGCTAAAACAAAGGCTCTGCACTCCTTCTCTTCTATGAACTCTTTCGGGGGGGGGGGGAGGGCAAATTTTTAGTCATCTTGCATATTTGCAACCACAGTACACAGGACTTGCAAATCTGCCATGTAACTTTGAAGGTAATTGTGTTCCATTAATGCCAATACTCTTGGAGGAACGAAGTGTCTCACCTCTCTAAATTACTCCTGCGGTTTTAATTGAGTATCATTTGCTTCACCTTAGCAGCAGCTTGTGTATGTGTCATGGGAGGGAATCCACCCCAAAGGAAGCTCCATTTTTTGGGGTGACTACAGTAACAGATGAGCAACACTTACTGTGGCAGTGAGAAACCTAAACTTTTTTTCAGCTGGGAGGACAGAACAGCTCTTTGCCCCTTTCCCCCTGCAACTTATGGCTTTTATTGCTATAATTACTTCTCTAGCTTGAGCTTTTAAATGCTTATGTCTTCCTGTCCCTGCCGAACAGCCTGCTTAGCGCCGGGGAGCTGCTGCCCTGGCCAGCGCGTCGCTGGCTGTCGCGCCCTGTCGCGACATGGCGACAGGGCACCCTGCAGCACTGCAAGCAAATGCCTCTTTAGTGCAATTCAGAGGGCAGCAAAATACAGCAACTGGAGGGGCTCGACTGGGTGTCTCGGTTCCCACTTGCCCAGCTGGGTAGAGCAGTGATTTGGCTTATGTCAAACATCATTTCTAGCCTAATACTTTCTACCCCAACTAGTTGGTTTGCTTTTTTTTTTTTTTCCCCATGCTGGTTCATTCCTCCGGCGTGGCGTCGCAAGGGACTTTTAAACCTCTTTATAAACGTTTGCCCGCTCTCAACCCAAAGCGGGGACGCAGGCACCTCCGCCGCAAAAGCGGTAGCGCAGGCAACAGGGCGAAATCGTAAATCAACGCGGTATAATAAATATCCTTGAATAATAAATAAAAAAAAAAAAAAAGAGATCGACGACTCCAACTGAAATCGGCTGCGTCTGCTTGCTAGACTAGGCTTTGCTAGGCTTGCGCCTCCCTGACCGTGCGGCAGCGTCGCTCGCCGCGCTCTCGCAAAGCCCGGCCTTGCCAAGCGCCTACGTCATGGGAGCGCGTTAATGGCGAGAAGCCGAGGCGGTGCTGACGAGGCAAACTGCACGTTGCACAACCAACGGGAGCCGCGCGCTGCGCACAGGTTAATTTTATACTAGCAAAAACCTGCCATCTACCTAGGACTTTTTTTTTTCCTTAAAAAAAAAAAAAAAAAAAAGCTAATATTTAGGCTTTATGTCCGTTCCACTGAGACTTCTAGCTGGTGAGAGAGCATTTTACATAAAATATAGTATTTTTAAGAGGCGCGGGGCCTTTGGTCAAAGTCCGTAGGGTACGCGTTCAGCCAGCACCACGTGGGACGTGATTCTCATAATCTCCGTGTTCCCTTTCAGCAAGAGCGCAGAAAATTGTATTTGAAACAACAAAGTCTAAGAATTAGGAATGAGATCAATGGAGAGCAACGCTTAGTTAAATGTAGCTCATTTCAATGTACTATTTACGAATTAGTGCTCTAATGGGAACCGCTCCCCCTTCCCTTTTCCTATTTCAATGGAGACATTTGCATATTTCCAGGTTGCTTCTCTGATGTGGGCTTTGTGAGTGAATAATTCCCCCATTACAATGAATTTGGAAGACTCTTGAATATATCTGCTGTCACGAGAGTTCAGATTTATAGCCTCAAACTGTGTTTAGCTTGTAATTAGTATGGACTTCCGCATTTTCTTCTCTTCCAGAATAATATCCTATTAGTCATGACAGCCAAATGTGCCGTATTTGGGCAACAATTCAACTTCTTCTGAGCTACCATCGACACCCGAGTCCCACTTCTGCGGAGCGGACTCCTCTCCGAAGGTGAGAAACGGGCCGCAGGGACCTGCTGCGCTCGGGGAAATCCTACTCGCTCCATCCGATGGCTCCATCCAACTACAAAATACCGTTTCGCAACTTAAAAACGGGAACGAAGGTAGAAACGAGCACGGTGCGAAATGCAGGAGGTCGCACCCGGGAACGTCTTTCTGACCCTGATCTATAGGGGGTTGCCTGCAAAATCCCAGGGAGTCCATCAGGGCGCAGGGGCCCGCGGGCGAGGACCGCAAGCTCCAGGCTGGAGGCATCTGCCGGTTTCTGCTATGGAAAGGGCCGGAATGAAACTATTGCTTCCAAACTCCCGGGAGAATTTTATCTTCTACGGCCCACGCTATGGTCGGGCAGAGAGCAGGCGCAGGTAGGGTGCGAGGAGCGGTTCTGCTCTCTTCACTAGGTGAGATTCCTCGCAGGGAGTGAGTCTTATCAGAGGGTAACCCTCCCGATTACATGTTCCCCCTGACAAGCAGCATTAAAAAAAAAAAATTAATCTCTGGCAAATTCTCAGAACAACTTTGGAAACGATTCAAAGCAGGGAGAGGGCTCGGCAGCTGGCCGAAGCTCCGTGCGGTATTTTAGAAAGCTGACGAGGAACCTCCTGCGCAACACGTGAAAGCTGATCCCGACGCGCAGATTACGCCTCCCTCAATTCATCCCGAAGAACGACACCGCTGCTGCGAACCCCGGCACTGAAACCCCTTCCCGAGCAAAACCTCAGCCTGAACAGCTGAACTTGGAAAAGTTATCCGTGTCAGGAATTCAGACTTCAGATACCCGTATTGCAAAGCGCGAGATGGCCGGCAAACGGATTCGAGAACGATGCCATTCATCGAGATCGCGTTTTGTGGGTTGGCTACTTGGATTTTTCCCATTTTCCTGGTACCGAGAAGGACGGCCAAGGCCGGGGCTGCAGGGTCACCAGCACAGCTCCCTGCCTGTGCCCAGCTCCGTGCCGTCAGGCTTTCCCACCCCGAGGTTTTCCGGGGATCCCCGGGAAGCGGCTGGGGGTCCCGCAGGGCGAGCAGCGCGCGGTGGGTACCATTTGGTTCAATTTTGCATTATCAAACTCCCTTGGCTCTCTCTATTGGAAACTTTTACAATTCTCCGCTTGGCTGGAAACGATGACTGCAGCAAACCCAAATTAGGAATAAATTATACAACAACTTTACATTTTTCTGACAAAGGAAAACTGTGTGGCAAGAGCTGTGAAGGCACCTCCTTCCCATGTCCTCCCAGCAAGGCTTAGAGTGGAAGGCCACCGACTCCGCAGATGGCTTGGGTTTGGTTTGTTTTTTAAAATCAACAACAACAACAACAAAGCCTCAGTCCCAGTTTGGGAGCTGCTCCCCCACTGGGCCATGCACTGTCTCTCACACACACCCCCCAGTGCTCCCCGATATATGCAAGGGCTGCAAAATGCAAGGAGAAGCAAGCTGCAATATCGAACCCAAACATTTAAAAGAAGCTCCAAAAGCTGCATCTGTGTGGCCAATCTCTGACATATATGTGCATCTATTTTCACAATGAATGGCCGGAGCAACTCCTCCTTAAACATCTCAGCCTGGTCTTGCGGGGACTATTGCATTCCCACAGCATTTTTGCAATATTAAATTCTCCACCTCCTCCCACCCCCAACCATCCCCTTGCAGGACACAAGGCAGAGCCACTCCGGAATAATCAGCAAGTTAAAAAGCAAAGATCAAGCTTTCCCCACCACGCTGGCAAAAAAAAATAAAAAAATAAAAAATAAAAATAAGAATAAAATCACTGTTGTCCCCTACCCCAACACGCCCCTCCCGCTCCATCCCAAGCGCCGAGCCCCTGCTCCTAAATTCTAAAAAAAGCAGCCCTTCTGCATGCTCCCAGCGAGCTGGTGTTACAAACCACACTGCTGCCTCTGATCAAAAGTTACCAAATATTAAGGACGGAGAGGGGGGGGGAGAGAAATCGGTGGAAAATGATCTCAGTCCTGGCACAAGAACAATACTTTCCCATGGAAACATAGGTATATATTTAATTCCTGGTAACTCCACTCGAGTTTCACCTTTCATCTCCTCCCCGCACTTCTTTAAAAGTTTCATTGCATTTTGCGCTTGCAATCAGCTGCAATTCGCATGCATCGCGCCCGTTTTGCATGCACACACACGGCAGCGAACGCATCTGCTCTTCGACACCCCTTTTTTATCTGTCCTGACTGTGCAAAAGGCAAAAAAAAAAAAAAAAAAAAGGGCTCAGTAATCCCCGCAGAAGAATTCAAATAACGTCAATGCACAGCTGAACTGCAAGCCCTGCCTTACAGGAACTGTGTGTGTGAGTGTGTGTGTGGCTGCAAAAAGGCACATACTAAACAGGAAATGCAACTGAGAGCCATTGCAAGCCCTCAAACTTCAAAATGCAATTGCATCCCGAAAAAAAAAAAATAAATAAATTAAAAATTTAAAAAAAAAAAAAAATAATGCATGCATGCACTAAAAAAAAAAAAAAAATATAAAAAAAAATAAATCTCTATCTCTATATGCAGGCACGGCTTTTTGCATATTTGCAGACGAACCGAAGTAGGAGCCTTACCTCTCGCCTGAGACATTTTCCCCTTTGCTTTGCTGGGGGGAGGGGCAGCACAAAAGACTTTGCCTTGCCCCTCGGCTGGAGCGAGTTTTGCAACAAAGATGCAAACTGCAAGCGCGCAATCTTCATGCAACTGGAGTTTTCCTGACTTGCTGCAGCAGCTCTCCTTGCAGCGAGGAGGGGGGGGGGGGGGGGGGGG
>JAVJGG010000053.1:15743546-15763474 GCA_035590195.1 Aviceda cuculoides | reverse complement strand
ACTGGCTTCCCCCCCCGCCCCGGCGAAGGGGTCGGGCCGCATGGCGAAGCAGAGCCCCGCGGAGCCCGAGGCGCCGGGGCCGCGCGCCGCGGCCGGCGGGAAGGGCAGGCGGAGGCGGAGGAGGAAGTAGGTCTGGCGAGGCGGCGGGGAAACGGCGACGGGGGCCGGGCCGAAAGGCCCCGACATGGCGGCGGCGGCAGCTCCCCCCCGCAGCCCCCGGGAGTTCTCCTCCAACTGGAAGGCGCTGCAGGAGGTGAGGGGGGCCGGGGGGGTGCGGAATTCGCCATCACCCGGGTCTGGGATGGGGAAGCCGCCCGGGGCGGGCCGGGGCCGTGCCGTCATTCTCTGACTGCAGTTGTACTCTGTATGTAAGTAATTAAAACAAAACAAAAACCAAACCAAGCCACCATGTTTTTGTCAATAAATAAAGTGCCGTGGGCAGGGATGTGGGGTGTCCCGTTGGAGGTAATGTCCCTCGAGCCATTTAGGGAGTGCAGGGCCTCAGCTGGCACTGAGGCAGAAGGCCTGGAGCCCTCGGGAAGGATGGCAGGGTCAGAAAGAGAGGGACCGAATCAATCCTTTTTTCCTTTTTTTTTTGGTCGTTTTAGGTACTGAAACAAAATGCCAAGAACTCCAACAAGTCCATCTCTACGTGCCAAATGTACATCAAAAAGAAGCATCCGCTCAAAGCGGGAAATAGCCAAGAAGTTCCAGCCATCAATGGGAACGGGAATGTAGTAAAGGCCAAATCTGCAAATAAAACAGACAGTGGTTCTGCTAAAGACAATCCTCCTTTGGCTAAACCAAAATCCAAGAGTGTTGCAATGGATAAGAATTTAAATGGCACCAAAAGCGATGGAAAAGGCTGCAAAGAAAAAAAGAAAAACAGCAATATTTTAAAGGAGAAAGGTGATATAAAACATAAGAGGAGGAAAGCTGAAGAACATGTGGAGCAGCAACCCAAAGAGTGAGTACTATAGACATCATACAAGTATGAATATCTATTTTGGGAGGTGTACATAAGGAGCACGGAGCAGTATGTTCAAAACAGCTGCACTCTTCCAGATTAAGTTTTGGGAAAAATAAGATGCATGCTGCCCCTTCTCCTCAGATACAGCAACAAACCTGCATAGGTGACAGTACTAGACTGATTTTCACAGAGCTAATTTCTTGATATAAAAAATAAATATACTTCTTCTACACTATAAAGATGCAAGACTGCTTTAAGACTATTAAATGTAATTAAATCTGTACTTACCAGGGCTGAAATCTGGTTTGATGATGTTGACCCAAAAGATATTGAAGCCGCAATAGGACCTGAAGCAGCAAAAATCGCTAGAAGAAATCTGGGACTTGAAACAGGCCAATCCAAACAGTCTGTGGAGCAGGTGCTGGTTAAAGAAAAGGCTTCTGAAGGGTGAGTGGCATTCTAGCGGTAAGGATGGCAGCAGAGGCATCAAGATTATCTTCTAATAACTGATTTGCAGGTGCACAGCATGAGCTGACATCTCCCCGCGTCTGCTGACAGACTAACTGTTGAGTTTTCCCCATTCGTATCTATGTGTGAACCTTGTAAACTCCACTATGTGGTCCCTGTAACAGAGGTGTCACCAAGCTGCCCTCCTTTTGTCATTTAGGCTGACACGAGCAGTAGCCATGGACTGTGAGATGGTGGGAGTGGGACCCAAAGGTGAAGACAGTATTGTGGCTCGTGTGTCCATCGTGAACCAATTTGGAAAGTGCGTTTATGACAAGTATGTCAAGCCTACAGAAGAGGTGACTGATTACAGAACAGCTGTTAGTGGCATACGCCCTGAGAATATAAATACAGGTAGGAGGGTTTTTTCCCAAAAAAATGTTCTTTAAGGAGGGAAAATTTAACAGGCTATCACAGAAGCCTCATTGGCTGAGCTTGGAAAAGTTTTAGACCCATTTTGGGAAGCGGAAAACAAAATGTAGTCTGAATGCTAAGAAAAATTGTGGGAAGTAGTACTTTTTACAGAGTGGTCACTAATGCCCTAGAAGAAATTAACTTGTGGATTATGGTATGGCAATAATAGGAAGTTTATTTCCTTTTAGTGCTACGCTCTTTCTGGAATTCTCTATGCTCTTCTAACAAGCAGAGGATTTAGTGTACTGTACAAATTTGTTTAACTACAGTCCCAAAGATAAAACTGCTTTCACAAAAAAGATGCAATGTTTTAACTGTAGCTTGCTTAGTTGTCTTATGCATCTAATGGAAAGCCTTTCATTATGTGGTATTTTTAGGTGAAGATTTTAAAACAGTTCAGAAGGAGGTCGCCAACATCTTGAATGGAAGGATTTTAGTTGGACATGCTTTACGCAATGATCTAAAGGTACATGGCTGCAGATTTGTTATTTTGAAGACAAGGCTCCAAAAATTTAAGATTGATTAAGTTTCTAATACATCTTTCTGGATCAGATGCACATACCTGAACTCCTAGGAACTACAGCTTTATCACTGTTATCTCAGTTTCTTGTCATGTCATGCTGCACCAATTAAAGCCCTAGTCACTTGCCCACTAAAGTTCTCCAGCTTCCAAACTCTGTGGCTAATAGCACTGATCTGCTTACTGAAGAGCCAGGAAAGAAATAGAATGCTGAAAAAACTGTTTGCATGCTTTCTTTAGTCCCCAAAGCTCAACAGTCTGGTCATCATTACCAGAGACAGGTACCTTATGTCCTGCTGCACCAGCACTGCAGGTAGCCTGCACAGGTGCTGCCTCCAGATTCAGTTCCGTTTCTCATGCTAAGTAGAACTGTGGTTCTTGAATCCAGCCAATGTCTGGATGATTGTGGTCTTGTCCATTCATGGTTTTGAACTAGCTCTTACAATGGATGGAAGGAAACAGCAGGAAACATGCAGTTGTACAAAGTTTCATGCAACAGCACGCTTTGGACTGGAAATGTAATTTCTTCTAGGTCCTATTTCTTGATCATCCTCAGAAGAAGATACGCGACACACAAAGATACAAGCCTTTCAGACAGAGAGTCAAGGTAAGAAACTGACTATTGAGCTGCTGACTCCCAGCTGGTAGCTCACTCCTACACTTGCCCCCACCCAACCCTGTTCCTCCTTCGCTGAAACAGGGATGCCTGCTTTTTATTGCTTGAAAATGCTAGTCTAGTTGAATGCTTACTTAGTGTTTGAAATATATCAATAAGTTACTTAGTTCAGTACAAACATTGCCAGTAACACCTGTGCACAAAATTCATTGGCTTTCCCATTCTTTAGCAGTTGCATGGTCTTCATAATGCTTTTCTGGATCGCTAAGTAAGATGCTACAGTTCTACTTACAGTAAGGCTTGTCTTCTCAATGGTATTGTTTCCATAGGGATGTAAAAAAAAATAGATGGCTTCAAGTTTCTGCTTAGACTGCAGGAGTAAAGGTTCAGATTATAGGGAGGTATTTTAAGTTTCATAACTATATACTCAGGTTTTCTTTTTCACAAAAAAGCACCCCAAACATAAATCTTAGTGTTCTGTTAATACACACAAAATCCTTTCAGCAGTGCATGCATAAATCTTATAATTCATGAATTCTTCTTGCCAGTTCACCAGTAGAAGCTGAGATGTGCTATACTTTACTGAGGAATACACTTAAACTAGTATTTTTATATGTATACACATATATATTTCAAGTAGTGCAAGACAGCATGATTCTATCTTTTCTATTTCTAGAATGCACGGCCATCATTGAAACTGCTCTGTGAGAGACTGCTAAATGTTCAAGTGCAGACATCAGAGCACTGCTCGGTATGTATCTCATCAGAACATAGATTTTTGGGTAGATCAACAAGGTACTACACATTAGCTTTAGGATCTAAGTTCAATCCAGAATGCTGTGGCTTCATTTTAGCCTCTCAAAGCTCTGCTTGGACACCAGCATGCAGTAAGATTGCTATCTAAGCTTGCTTACTTACTGTTATGTGTCTCATACCACTGGGATTATTTCCTTAACTTCTTTTGCACAAGTCAACTGTTTTTTGTTTAAATATTAATTCTTGTTATTTTAAGATCCCCGAGGAAAAAAGTAATTCTCAGGCATCGACTGCTTACCTTAAAAGTAGCATTCTGCACTGCTGTACTATGGCAGGTTGGATAAAACGGTGTGAGAGCCTACTACTGAAGCTCAGCAGTTAGTTCCTTTCCTTTCAGTGGGCAGCAGGATACAATAGGGGAATGGACTGAAAAAGCAGGGCAAGTTGTGAGGGTATCTCCAACATACAGTATCAAGAGTATTTTTTCATTATGGCTTTCCAAGTCACAATGAGAAAGAGCAAGTGCATAGCCTTGTGGTGGGCCATGCACTCTGAATACATATTCATCCCTTCCACTAGTCACAGAACCTAAATCTAGAAAGAAATTATGAAACGTTACTTGAAAGGATGTATTAAAATGATGGAAGATTTAGCTGCTCATTAATAATAACAACATTCTTAAACCATGTCAACTATGTTTCATTAAGCCTTCTGTTTGTTCTGTTCTGTTTTAGATTCAGGATGCACAAGCAGCTATGAGACTTTACACCTTGGAGAAAAAGAAATGGGAAGCTGCTGTTAAGAACAAATCTAACAACAAAAACTGTAAAACTTGAATGGTGTTTATCTGCAGCATTTGCTGGTTTCATGTCACATTCCAGGGCAAATTCAGAGATAACTCAGAACTGACAGCAGCACTTCATAAAATCAGTCAAAAGACAATACTTCCTAACCTGGTAACATGAATGCTGCCATACAAAATTACTGCTAGTATCTCCTTTCTGGATGGTACTTATGCCTAATGTCTACTACTGTGTTTAAACAATACTTGTAGCAAATGCCTGCATTTGTGAAGTACTTCATCAGTTCAATTTCTGCAAAGGAAATACACACTGAATAAGTTAAAAAAAGTGTTTTTAAATTACAATAGATGAAGGAAGAAACTGTCATTGCTTTGCTGAAACTCCCAAGACTAAAATCTTTATTTCAAGTATTTTAAAGTCTACAAAGTAAGGTGAATTCTTAATTATTCCTATTAGTTTCACAGTTGTGGTACCTAAAACAACAGAATATGTAAGTGTTTATATATTATTAATGGCCCAATATTAATCTTTCTGGTGAGGAAAATATTTTAAAATATTTCTGGAGGATCCAAGCTTTTATATGTGAGCCAGAAGTGTACAAGTCTTGTTCTTATACAAAAAGGTTTTCTTTCACTTCTGCAGTTTCAAAAGCGTTGCATCCACAAGGGTCATTATCTCCTAGAGAGAAATGTGAGAATTGTCAAAACAAGATTACCTTGTTGTTACACTTATTTTTATATTCCTTTATTAATAAAAACACTGTGTCTAACATAGGCCTTTAAAGTGAGTGGTGTTTTAAACATGTGTGGGGTCTGATTCTACAAAATCCAAAGCAACTGTAATTGCCAGACTGAATACTAATGCTGTGATTTAAATAATCTACATGGATACTGGAAGGTGACAAGGAATGGGTTTCAGAGATTTAGCAGTTGCATGTTGCACACTGTATTACCAGAATGAGAGTGTTCTGGTCTTGTCTGTCAACAGGGGACACAGGGAACAACTAATTATGTTTACAACAGAAGAGGGAGCTTTCTTCTCTTTTGTGATTCTTTTTCTGCACTACCTTGTAACTGCAGTGTCCATTAAATTGGTATAGGCAGTGCCTGCAGGAGACACTGGAGAACAAGTTTGCGTGTAACTATCTTTGAGACAAATTATGTAAGCAGGCTAAATGCATAACTAAAAAGAGTTAAGTTATAAGACTAACCAGTTTTGTTGGCTTAATGAAAAAACTTGTAATTACTGGTTTCTTGACAGCAAGCCACTGCAAAGGAAATACTACTGTAACACATTAAATAGCTTGGATAACTGCTGTTGCTGGTGTTTCAAGTTATATTTTTTAAATATGACTACTTGTTGGAATTTAAGTTAAATCTTCAGGCAAACTGTCACAAGGGTTTGTTTTGTTTGTTGTTTAGGGTTTGGGGTTTTTTTTAAGGATGTCACTTATAAAGCAAAAATAATTGGATGTAATATGTTTTATTCCTGTAAACTTTAGCCTGTTTTGTTACGAAGAATGTAGTAAATTAATGCAATGCTGCAAGAGACCAGAACAGTTTAAAAAATTACAACATAGAACATAAAGAAAAAAAACTTCCAACTACTTGTTTCCAGTAGTTAGAAGTATTCTTACAAACTTACTCTTCAACCCATATATACATAATTCTGTGAATTTGCTGCACTATGTAATTCCAGCTATTTGAGAATGATAAAATCCATAACCAAAAGTAATATACTAAGCATAGACCCTTTATTATCACAGTGACTTCTACGTACCTGGCGAGATGGAAAACGGGTTTTTATTTCAGAGAGCAGTTCTTCCATTTTCTGGGACAGCAGATCTAGCACAACTTCATCTGTAAATGAACAGGGTAATTTACAGTTACAGCTGCCAATAGTTTCACTAGGAGCTAAAGGAGAGCAGAGAGAGGACAGATCTACACAAAGAGAAGGCAAGATAAGATGAAGTTAAAACATTATAACATCAGAGTGGCATTTATTCAAGAACAAGTGGGATGAACTCTCAGTTCCAATTTATCCTCTCTCAAACACAGTGTCTTTCCTGAGAGCAACTAACATGTCCCTGAGCAGCTGCTGTTACGGTATTCTTTGCTACCTTTTGGGGGTGGGGGAGAGGAAGAGACTACACAAGTAACACCACCATCTCACCATACTGAACCATCTCATTAGTCAGCATACAGATACTTTCCACCACTTCAAGATCATCAAAGTGAAGGTGGTAGGCATCTTTGATCAGGTTTATTCCACTGCCTTTTGAATCCGTTATAAATCTCAAAGCTGATATTTCTGAAAGGGAGACAAACACTGCTGGGTTAATCAGTAGCTGCAGACTGCATTATCTGCTTTCCAACCCCCTGCTGCAGCTAGCACACGTGTAATATTTTTCCAGGAAGTTGTGCCCATTATTTTCAGTCTTCCTAAAAGCTATTCTGAAGAATATTTGGGCAACAAGTAGAAAACCATATATGCAGCTGTCACTGTCACACATGGCAGAAGCTATTTTAATGATTATTGTTTTCACATTGATTTAACTGTGTAATAGACCTCAAACAACTTCATCATACAATAAATAACAAAACACCTTCAAGTTACTAATAGATCAGATTGTGCTGATCTAATTCTTCTCACACATGCATGCTGAGTCCGTGGGAAGAAAAAAATTCACACCTCCAGTTTTGCTATTTGCTCTTCCAGTCCTGCAAGAAAAGATTAACTCAGGAGAGCAGATGTCAATCCCAATCCCACTTTGAACTTGAACTATATAGAAACATCCACTTCTGAGCTGAATTGCAATTAATAAAAAAAAAATAAAATAAAATTGCTGAATGTTACCAGATAGCCTTAGCAGGCTTGCTAATGCCAGGCAGGCATTCCTCACCAGCACTGGTCTTTCTGGGTTCATCCTGAGGACATCCAGCAGAAGCGCTGTTGTGGGCTCATGCTCATTTTCAGTTAAGCAACCTTTAAAACAAACAAAAAACACCAAAACAACAAAAAGCCACAAACAAAACCCCTAAACTTCAATATACTCAAAAGCCTTTAAAACAAGACTCATCAGCATTCCAACTTCTGCCTCCTGTTTCTGAAATGACTTATTAATCATGCAATAAGTTAAAAAGAAAGCATGTGAAAACCTGTATTGCAGTAAAAAAGGCCTAATAAAGTCTTATCATGAGTTTATCCAGGGGTCTAGGAGAATTTTCTGATACATCCTCTATGTCAAGGTGCCCTTTCATTCTCCAAGCCAAAAGGAAAAGAGAGTCCTGAATACTCAACCTATTCTGCCAGTAGGTACTAGAAACAAGATTGCTTAGGATGTTTTACTCAGCTCTTCCTAGTGGAACAGTGGCATAAGCACCAGGCGGTAGGTAAACATATGGCAACATTCTTGCATGAGAAAGAAATAAGATAGATTAGTACCGCAAGGATGCGTTTCTTAGTGCACATGATAATGAGAGAGATATGCATTTTATTTTTTAATCTGAAATATTGTTCCCCATCTACAAAGCAAACATCACAAAAACAAACCTCCTAGCCCATGCTGCACAACACTTACACTGTGTTCAAAGGAATAACACAAATGGGATTCTTGGTCTTAAGAAATAAGCCAGAGAATGCTCTGCACAACATGGGTTGCTGTAGCTGCCCAACATTACAGTAACCATTAGCAGTATCTAGTTATATAATTGCTACAGCTCATCAAAAATAGCTTCATTAGGGAGTGTTAGAGAGCAAGTACAGCGAAGACTGGTTAAGAGACAATGCAAATTCCTAACTCTGCTGCCATCTGCAGAGCCTGCTAAGGCCAAGCAGCCTGTATTTCAGGGCTCACCACTGACAGTGTTCTGCGTGCCAGCCTTTTCCATGCACAAGGGACAAGAAGGCTGGGAAAACACACCTTGGAGTGACAACGCCCATAGAGCCGAGCAAGCAGACTCTGTAACTCTTCCATTTTGAAGGTGCTCTTGAAGGACCACAGAGGTAACAGGGACAGCACTTTTCAGTAATGCTTGGTCTGCATTATTCTCTGAATTACCGAACAAAAAGGAAATGCATCAAGCAGTTATTTAATGAAGTAATAATATCATAAGCACATTGTATGTGAAATTATATCAGTAAAACCTTCATGGGTGATGGCATTGGAGTAATGCAACATTATTTTAGTATGGACAACAGCAGAGGGAAGGAACTTAAAATGTACAAAAACAAATCAAATTTTACAGGACTGATAAACAGTAATGTTTATTGCAGAAACTTCTCCACAAACTAGTTTTCTTTGCCATTTAAATTATACATGGGGATCACAGCAAGAGACCTCCAAAAATAACCAGCTTTTTGACAGAATACGGTCTGCAGGATGGATATTTAGCTGGTCACATAAATGGGTGGTTGGTTGCACAGAGGGAATAAAACACACCAAGTGCAATTGTAAACATTCTGTGCTTTCAGCATTCCTTGATGATTAGAACACCACAGACATATACAAGAACATATCACAGAAATAAATCTCCTAAAAAAACCCCAGTGCGGTCTCCTAAGAAGGGGTCAGCTCATGCGATCACCCATGGCTCTCCGACACTGTAGGATGATGCTGGTTTAGTTCTAAGGCAATGGGAAGAGTACGCTTGCCACCTTGCCAATCACATTTCTTTCAGAAAAGCAAGTCTCTAGATGTCCAACTCAAGATTTAGCCCAGTGCTGCCAAGAGAAGTGCAATGCAAAGAAATAAGATGCTATTAATTCCAAATGCTATTCTGATAACTAATCTAATATGCTGTTTGCACTGCACTCCCTCTGCTAAGAGCAGAGCAAAACCACAACTGAAACCAGAAACTGTGTGTACCCTTTCATTTCTGACAGTCTGTTCGTAAGCCATATCTTGGCCCAAACAGTAAAAATTTGACTTTGACACCTTATCACAAAAAGGGTTGCTAAAAAGTCTGCATTAGTTTTTAGTTTTCTCTCATTTAAGTCTGGATCACTTAAAGTTATTCTAGTAGTGCTGTGGAGACATCTCTCCAGAATGGGAGAAAGAAGAAAAATCCAGTCCCAGCAACAGGAATGTCTGAACTCAATTAGGCACAATACCTGCTGCCTTTCAGTCACATCACATGAGTCTAGGCACAATACTTGCTGTGTTCTGCTTACCACTCACAGCCAAGCTCCAGAGAACTCCGCAGCAAGAGAGGCAGATCTTTTCATTATGAAGAAAATTTCTTAAAATTGACAGAAGGTCTGGAATTACTCCAACTTTCCTTAGATTCTCTGCAGCAACTTCTGAAAAACGCAGAAAAAAAAATTCTATAGAATCTGGTATTTTTGTCCCACTCACCATCCTCACAACAGAGCACGATACTAACCATATTTAAACAGTAATAACAAACCAGTAACATGATACCATCAGCTGGACAAAAGAAAGCAAGAGAACAGACTGAATTCTTTAACAAGATGTGCTTAAGCATAGTGTTTACCATGAGCGACCCTTTCAAATGGATGTTTGGCCAATCCTTTTCCTTACAGATCTGAAATTTACAGAGCAGAAAAGGAACTGAGAAGGTCTAAATTACTATTTTTCAAATGTTTGCAATGTAGCAACTCAAGCTACCTCAGCTTCAGAATTAGGAAACACTGTACAAAAATAGTTTGGTCTTGGATGGTAAGTTTATTTGTGCAGGACACTTTGTACATATTTTATTTTTTTTTATTATCACCTTGCTGCTAAGTCCTCTGTAACCATTTATAAAAAAACAGTGTTCTGATGACTGTTTAACTGACACTGAAAACAAGTAAAAAATACTATAAATATTTAGCAATTACAACCTCAGGAGAAAAACCAAAGTAGAGAAATTAGGTAGAATGGGTTCAATTCATCACAGCACAGTGAAAAATAGAATCCAGGTTCTATGCCCTCGTTTTCCCAAGCACTACTATTCGCACAGTTTCATCCTGTTTTGGAAACAAGTACAAATACAGGACCACTCTAATAGATACAATTCTGTAAGTACCTGAAGCCTCAGCAGTGTACCTTACACTTTCAGGAGTGTTATTTTACCAATATCTAGTCAATCTTACCAATACTACTACTATTAAACTAACACCTACAGACATCCACATATCTCAGTGAAATCATGAGTTCTGCATTATATCTTGGGTTAGATTATAAAAGTCAAAACATAAGAATATTCACCAAAAATGAACAAGGTGACCCACCACTGGCTGAAATCATCATCAACAATGTGCAGACCAATGAAATTAACTCTTCATTTTCAGAGTATTTTCTCACTGTGTCTAACAGAGAGCTGGTCACATTCTCATCCAGGGCCATCACCACATCCTGTTCTAGAGTTGTCAAAAGTAAACATTTGAACAGAACAAAGATTTCAGTGGCTTTGAATGAAGTCTGAACCCCCTGCTGTCAGCATAACATTCAATTAACAGCATTTTTTTCACATAACATATCCAAAAGTTACTTTAAATTTTTTTTCTCTGAAACACAATTCTTACTGTTTTCAAGCTTGTATCATTATCAGGTGTTATTGGAGTGAATTGCCAAGAAAGTGAGCAGGGACCACACAAGAGACCAAAAAACACTTTTATGGTTTGAAATTCAAATACCAGAACACAGAGTCTCTTATTTATGCACTCTAGTATATAACGTGAAAACAAACTTAGTGCCTAATATCAGTAGCCTGTATTAAAATTAACAGTAACACAGAATTCACGTATGCCAGGCCTGAAGAAAGTCCACAAGAATCCAGACTCTTATTAAGGCTGGTTAAATTCCTCTATTACTTTAAATTCATCCCCTAAAATCATTACTGAATCCATTTTAAACCTTATCTGCTACATCTAACTTTACAAGAGATAGGCTGTATTAACCAGCATAAGTTGGAAGTCTCGTAACTGTACCTTGACTAAGAATTTCAAGCAATAAACTGCAGCCATCTACTTGTAACTTGAGAGAATCTACATGAGTCTTCATGGCAAAAGTGATCAATTCTGTGAACCTTCGCAGATAGGGCAAGGCTGTGGGGTAAAGAAATTGTTTGAGACAACATTCAGTTACACAGTTTAGAATGCTCAGTGGGTATCTATACTCTAAAACACAAGAGTTCCAGTTTCAAAGAAATTTGAGTCCCTATGGAGGATGTGATACAGCAGAACAACATTCTTAAATCAAAGAGAACAAAATGCAAGTACAGATGGAACAATACAGAGTGAATTTTGTAGTCTCTGTGGGATATGTCTCTTATTAAAGACAGCTGCAAGGCTATGCAAGCTAAATGTAGCCAACGCGTTCCTCATTAAGTCACACTGGCATTGTTCACCAGTCATGTACCAAGTTGTGGGGTAGAACATTGTGCATGAGCCCAAAACCATGCTTTTCAGAACCTGTGGAGGAAAGTATTTCGTCAGGTTTCCTAACTCTAGGAGGACTTTGAGCTTTTGGAATAGCCAATACAGCTATTCGGTGTATCCACAAATACATGACAAAATGTTGACAAAAAACTGGGATCCATTTTGAGCACTTTCAAAGATGGGAGCACCAGTCATGGCAAGCCATGGTGAAGAAGTGCCAAACAAGCCAGTCGGATGTGTGCACAGCCTTGTATTGCTGTCAATAGGACTGAATGAGAATCATGAAGATCCATTCATTCTGTTACTTATAACCAAAGCCTGCTGTATTACTGAGTAAAGATTTCCTCAGTAACACAGTTGAAGGTACAGGTAACTAAGGAAAAAAATGTATTATTCTTTTTCCTTATCAATTACAGATATGAACACCCCTGTGTTTTGACATCATAAGCCAATGCCAGCATTAAAATACTATCACTATCAAATAACAGTGCATTTTATAACTGAGATAACATGGTGCTTTGAAAATATTAATCTTGATCTGACGTGAATCTGAAATATGTGCAGAAGCTGGGAGAAAATATACAGTCTTCACTCACACAACTTCACTAGACACACGTAGCTTCCTTTTGCTCTATCAGTCTTACAGCCCTAGGCATTACCCCCAAGTTGCCCCAACACTGATATGAATTACCTTCCTCAAATGTCAGTTTGCCAATTCATCTTAGTTGCCAATTAAAATATCACTAAGTTGTTTTTTTTTTTTTTCTCCCCAGTGTCTGTTTTTCCTATCCAGTAAAATGCCTCTGCTGTTCAACAAAAGCATTTACAAAACAAGTACCAACACAATCACATCAACTAGAGGCCTATTCCAGTACATTCCAAAAAAATGAGAAATAGGAGGAGAGAAATTTCATTCTCATTTATTGTCATGAGAAATCTTTTCCTCTTCCTATTATCTCAAGATGTAAGGAAAGAGCAGAATAAATAAATCAATAAAATAGTGTCTTACCACTTTTATCTCTTACAAAGCTGGCAAGGTGCTGAATGGCTTTAGCCTGTACTTCTTCTATATCCCAGAAAGCCTGCATGAAGTCTACGTAAACCAAGAAAATTCTTCTAACCATTTGATACAAACACTTATAAAAAGCACTCAGGTTTTCTCTATTTTGTGCAAGATGTGAATTCATATAAATGAAAATAATGCAGTTTGTGACTGCTGAAGAGAGAAAAACTTTTTCCCCACATATCAAATATTTAAATATTACAAAGTGTTATGATTTACCTGTTATAATCTCTGTACTTGGCATTATATATTTTGGGGACTTGTTGGAATATTAAATCAGAGCGGGGATAGGGGCTTTAAACGCATTATTCTGATAGCCTTTTCAGATTAAGATAATATCTTCCTTACTTAAAAGGAAAATAATGGAGCAGATCCTTTGTTGGCATAAACTGGCAAACATGTTAGAATGCAGACAAAAAAGCAGGGCTCCCCAGTTTTCTGAGAAATTATCTTGATCCCATTTAACTTGTGCAGTAGGTATGGCTGGTAATCTTATGAGGTTATAGAAAAGGCTGTATACTGATCCTTCCTCCAAATAGCATCCCATTTTATTTCAAGTAAAATGAATGTCCAGTAATTCATTTTCAAGTAGAACGCATGCTGACTGGAGAACACATGGATTTATTTCCTACAAAAATCACCATTACATTAATCTTATTTTCGTTATTACCGAGAACACTTTTGATTCCTCCCTCAAGGAGCACATCTATTATTTTGGGAGGCAAAGACTTTTTCAGTTTTACTGAAGAGGCACCAGCAACAGTCAGGCATTCCCTAATAAATGGAACATCAGTCAGATCCCTAGAATTGAGACACAAAAGCAGTACCAGTAAGTTAGAACTGGTAAGTTACAAAAAAAATTCTACAGGCTTTGTTTCATTTTGATATAAAAAGTTAATACTACTTCTTTGAAGACTGGATTATTTTTGACAGAACTTAAACAATTTACTTCAAAACGGCTAATAAAAGAGCTTACATTGAGCAAGCCATGCTTAGGTTTCAAGTTAATGACTTGTAAAATTGCAGATAACATGATTTTATAGTGCAATGCCTCAAAAAAAGGACACCTATGCATATCAGAATGCTCACTTCTGAATGAACACCAAGTCTTTGACTTTAATAACTCAATGTGTCAAGGCAGTAAGATCAGCAACTTTGACTCAATTTCTTTCAAACAGTAGCTAACATTCCTGTCTTTGTGAAGGTAGGTGGGGTTTAGGACAAAAAATAATAAAGGGAAAGCACCCAGAACTCACTTTGCTGCGGGTCTCATGCTGGGCTGAATCTGTAGCATCATAAATAAAATTGGAAATAAAGGCAAAGAGCTGTTATCTCCGTTTTGCATTAGTGTCAGAACTCCCTCAAGACGGCCGGTATCCTGTCTAATATCCTTCAGTAATGAAGTTATCTCTTCTGCCTGTAAAGGGTATAGTATCAGAAGAGCTTTCACATCCTTGTTTACAGATATCCCGGTGGGCCCATGACATTTTATATCTATAATGAAACATTAATACATACATTTAGAACAAAGCAGGTCGTCATGTCAAGTAGAATACAACCTAGAGACCAGATGTCAGATTTCTCAGTAAAAGAAAAAACAAATGTTTCTGGAGCCATCCATGACTTACTATCTGTTGAAATAAGAATATACAGTAATGTTGCTGACATTGTACTATACACAGTTTTTACTTGCACATGCATGAACTGCAAGCAATTGGTTTATATCTAAAAATAATTTAGAGATATTCTGCATAGATTATACATTTTTTACTGGTGATCTGCCACAAAAAAAACCCCACACTACGACTAATGAACAATTTTCTAAGATGTTACTGTATATGTATCAAGCTAAAAAGGATTCCCAATGTATCTGTTGCAGGGTTCTGAGACTCACAGACATATCTATAGTTTTCAATTGTGAACAGAATTAATGCTGCAGGCAACTGCCTATGAATATCCTATTCATACATTAGAAGACAAATAGTGTAACGCAGAGAAAGGGGAGGGAAGATATTTTTTTCCTCTTAGGCTGATTTTCCTCTGAGGACTAAAAATATCCACCATAACTGAATATTTTAAAAATAAAGTTTAAAAAAAAAAAAAAAAAGGAAAAAAGAAAGTAAAACAAGTATCTACTTTCTTCCACTCTTATTTTCCATTTCATCTCATCTGTCATAAGTGTTTCTGTACTGAAGTCACTAAGCATGAAGGATGCTTCACCAGTCACAAGTATGTTTGATGGCTTGAGATTTCTGCAACACAAACATTTTCTGTCAGCCAGTGAAGTTAGAGTCTAATGATATATAACTACAGGTTCCCAGCATCTTTACACATCAGAAGGTTTGGGGCTTTTGGGGGTGTGTGGGGTTGTGTGTTTTGTTTGGTTTTTTTAAATATACAAATGATAATCAATTGAAATACAATTATTTTCCTCTTTTATTGTGAAATCCTTTAAAATTTGTGACGCAAATTTATCTGAATATGGAATGCAACAGCTGTCTCTTACTTTAGATACACAAAGTATACCTTGTGCATCACAGCCACCAAAATGTAAGCATTAACAGAAATGGTCAATATTCTAACATTAAAATTAATATTAGAGTTTTAGCACATTAAAAAAAAAAAACCCACCAAAACAAAGAGAACACCTAGCTCAAATGGATAATGCTAGACAAAACTCAAGAAATAGATGACTTCAGAAGTCACAGAAAACTAATCTACGTATGAAGTCCAGAATTTCTACCTCCTTCTTCCCCTTTTGGAACAGTAAAATTCACTGCCTCTGAACAGCTGTGCTGAACCAACAGTCACTGCAAAGAACAATGACCTATCAGACAAAGAGTACAAGATTCCTACTCACCTGTGGAAAATACCTTGTTTGTGTATATAAAACAAAGCATCCACCATCTGCCCCAGGAACTTCACAAACACCTGTTGAAGGGAATACACTTTCATGTATAACAGAGTAACTTCCAAATATCCTTTGGAAGACAGCTTCCAAAAACACCCTTCAGCAAAACACTGTGCTTTGAAGATTTTGGGGAGGACTTTGAGAAAGAGGGAATACAAAGGAAGAAATAAAAAGAAGTGAGACTCTGTCAGTTTAACCAGATGCCTCTTGTGTACTTTTTACCATGTCTGCTATTTTTTCTGACTTCTCCCTTTTTTCCTTGATTACAGATGAAAGATCTCCTTGGCCTGAGTGCTGCATTACCAGACAAAGGAACAGAGATGATATCTGTAAGAAAACATTACAACAAAATTGTCTAATTGTTCACAGGTAATAACATACTCAGGAAGAAAGATAAAACCAAGCACTCGGCCAAACCGGCGGGTGTGATGTTCACCAATACCAAGGTGTTCTAAGATGATTAATCTCTCACAGAGGAAACTATTTACTTTCTTTTATTAAAAATACAGCATGTTTGGTTTGTTTTTTCTTAAAACAAAACACTATCAGGCATCTTATCTGAAGCCATATGGGACAATTCAAGTTAAATATACATCCACCAAATCAGCACAGATTTTGCCTGAGCACTGAATAAAATCTGCAAATAAGTAAGTCGGGGCTTTCAGTTTCCTATAGTCTCCTACAAAAGGGTCTTCATGCAGGCATGAAAATCAGTATTGCACACTGATTCACATCAGAATCTGCGAGTCAGCGTGCAATACTGCCACAGACTCCAGATATCTTCACAGCTTTTCAGCATGTTTATTCAGGAGTTAAGAAAGCAGGCTTGTTTCAAATCAAATAACCTTTTTTAGCATCTCACACCAATAACCCCAAATTTAAACCTGCAAAAATGCTTACATACCTACAACATTAACCATGTGTTCCAGTTTAGCCAATCCTATTTGATTCTCACCTCGTTATCCCAAGTCACAAACAATTCCTCATAAGCACAGACATTTGAATGATGAAGTTTAAGCAAATCTATTGCCTGCATATATAAAAATAAATATAAAATAAAAAATAAAATATAATAAATGATAAAAATTAAAAATGGTAAATTGATAATAATAATAAATAATAGAGAGTACTTTCTGTGGCTACACAGTCCTTCCCACTCAACATGACCTTAAATAATACCCTAAGCAAGTTCCTGACTCATTCACATTACATGTCTGATCAAATCCTTTCAATGTGCAAGCTCTATTGTATATTTGTATGTACGAATGCCAAGTTAAGGAAAATATTTCAGTAAGACTCTACTCAATATAATGCTCTAACAGCCTTTTGAGATTCAAGGATATAAACTGATCCTTAGGGAGATGATATGTAAACAACCCCCTTCGTCAGTTCCTAATATCCAAACCTGAAAACACATCTTAGAATATGAAAGTCAAGATTATTTTTCTCTCATAGCCATTATTTCCAGTAACCCCTGTGCAAGCTTGAACCACAGAAAATACAACAACACTACTGAGATGCTATCTCCTTGAAGCTGGTTTCCATGTAAGGCTCTAACAATTACTGCAACAAATTTACTGATGATGTGAAAGGTGAAAAGAATTCAATTTATTCTCCTGTAGTGGTGTTTGTGGCTGTGCAGACACAACAGAAGAACTGAGCGCCACACTCCCAGCTGGGACAACTGCATTTATTTCAATAGACACGTACACCTCAGCAGAAAAATTGGATCAAACTTTATCAGTAAAGTCAGCCTCGGTACATAAAGAAGTCACCTCCCTTGAGTAGGATGAAGCATCTGTACTGGCATGTAGTCTCATAATTTTTAACTACAGATGTCACACCTACAGGACACTGTGAGACTAATCCATTATGTGTTACTTCACATATTTTGTTGAAACAAATTTTGGAATTTTAATACTATTTCTGATGTTGCTTCTTACTCGAGGCATTGAAACAAGTTTGCACAAAAAAGTACAACAAAGGAAGAAAACCAATCAAATCATTCACATCAAAAAATGTCCAACTCTGAGAAGTTAACATATAATGAAATATGTTAACTACAAATTGAGTTCTTAATAAACTATAAACATACCAAAGTTCTCCTTCAGCTTAAAGGCCAAAAGGATGAGCTTTGCTCTTTGTCTTCAGCACAAAACAAATATGAACCCTGAAAAGGGACTATCCTCTGAGAACAGCTATCCATTTGAATTTACATATTCAAATGTAGGAACAATTAATACAAAATCCTGGCCTGAGCACAAGCAGAGGGCAGGGAGAACAGCCCTCAGATAGTCCTACCTGATTTACATCTTGACTATTTATTTAGTTAATCCTTGTAGATAAAAGACTTTGTTCTGTTAAGACTTTGGTCTTTGTAAGTGAAGTAGTAAAAAAGAACTGCACTGATACCTCCTTCAAGGCCTCATTTGCTTGCTTTTCCTCAATGCATTCAACCTGCACCAAACATAAGACAAGGATGAGATTGTAATATAGAGACAGGCAAACTTTAAGCCAGACTAATCTTGCCAAGATGACTGGAACGACAAATTGTCTATGAATCGGCATAAATTTTCAATGATAACTCCAGTCACTAATGTTTGGAGCAGCCTTATTGTTGGGAGACGGCCAGAAACAGAGCTTTAAGTGAGTGCAACAGCTAGCCAGTTCTTCTCCCGCACTGTCAAAGTAGCAGTAAGCTAAGGTGGAAACACACTGGATGGACCTAAATAGGCTGCTCCCCTTTTTCCCATTTTTAACCTCAATATTCTTGTAAACTGATCTGACTACTCCAGTTTCCAAAACAGCAACACAGTAAGATGTAAGCCTACTCTTACCCAGGCCAAGATGCCCAACATGTTTGTCTCTGTTGCTATCAGAAGGGTCCATGGAAATGACAAACATGCCAATGGACTCTTGTTTTCCTAGCAACCACTTTCTCACCTGCTTTATTATATATTTCTTCTCCGCACCCTTTTCGGTTTTCAGTTCAACTACCAGCATAGTGCCCAGCGCCCCAGGCTGGAGCTGCTCCAGCACCTGCAGGGCAGAGGAGAGACACTAATGCACTTACTCAACTGCAAGTGGTAGAACGACAAAGGCAGAAAGCCCCTCCAAACCACTTTCCCACAGACACCCTCCACACAGCACACACCTCCAGTTCCCTGTGGCAGGACCATCGGCACCCCCTCCCGCACCCCAACTCTCAAGAGGCACACAGGCCTTGGCCTTCCCCTCCCTTCCAGAACTTTCCTCCTCATTTCCCCCCCTAAGCACAACACCCCCATCTTCCCGGGGCCATCCACACCCCAGCGCTTCCCTCCCTGGGACCGTGCAGGTCCCTTCCTCAGGGTCACTGACGCCCTCACCAAGGCCACGCACCCCCCAGGCCCACTTACACTCCCTCCCCACGGGCCTGTACTACCCCCAGGGGTACCTACACCCCCTCTCCTAGGCCACAAAGCCCTCCTCACGGCCGTGTAACTCCCCCAGGGCCACCGACACCACCCACAAGGCTGCAGCCACCCCCTTCCCGCCGGACAGGGCCCGGCCTTTCGAGCAGCACCTCATATTTCTCCATGGCGAGACAGGGCCCGACCTTCCTGTGAGGCAGGACGGGTGGGGTGGAACCCCCAGACCCAGGGCGGGAGCGGCCCCTCAGCCACTGGTAAGAGATGCCCAGTGGGGCAGGGAGAGGCAGGAACACTTCTTCCCCTTTCCCTCAGCCTGCACTTTCATCCCTAAAAAGCACCGTTATAGACATCCCCGAGCTGCACCAAAACCGTGAAGAAAACTCTCAGCCTGCCCCCGTACCCGCCGCCCAACCCCTCCGAAGCGTTGCCTCACGGGGGAGGCGCGGCTCCTTTAAGAACTCAGCGCCGAGGGGGGCGGGGCAATGACCCCGGCAGGGGCGGGGCGGCGCCGCCCAGCCTGCGCCTCAGCTGCCGCCCGCGCGGCGCCTTTAAGGGCTGGCCTACGTGGCAGC
>JAVJGG010000053.1:15719477-15743186 GCA_035590195.1 Aviceda cuculoides | reverse complement strand
GGGGGGGGGTTAGGCCGCCGCCGCCCTGAGGGGCCCAGCCTGGCCGCGTTAGGACGCGCCGGGTCGCTGCCGGCGGTGGGGGTTGCCCCTCCGGTGCGGCTGTGGGCTTCCTCGGCTGCCTTGTCTCTGGGGGTGGGGGGGAGGCTGAGGGCCCGGCTCCCCGCCCGAGTGGGGGCGGCCGGCGCAGGCCCAGTGGCCGGGTCCCTGCGGGAGCGGCTGCCCCCTGCCCTCATGCGAGCTCTGCGGGTGCTCTTGAGCTGCTGGTAGAGCGAAGCGAACCAGTTCGCCTTGGGAGCTGGGCTTCTCGCGGGGAGTGAATAAGTAGAAGGAGAGCAAGAGGCCGAGCTGCTCCTGTCTTCTTGTAAGCCGTCTAGGCTGGCAAATAAGGTATAAAGGGGTGTGGGAAACCGGGGTGAGGTGGTGGTGACAGGAAAGCAAAAAATCTAAACCCTGACTGATATCCGGAGGCCTAAACTGGAAGAGGCTTGCCAGCACCATAGTACTGTGCTTAGCACTGGGGCAAAAGGAGAGGAAAACGAGCTGATGTTGTCTTGTAATCCTTTTTACATTTATTTCAGTGGAGGCCCTTATGGATCTTTCTGTTTAAATAGAAGTTTGTGATCTCTTATTATATGTGAGAGCAGGAATATTTTGAGTGTAAGTAGCTGATCTGTTGGTGATGGTGTTAGAAAGATCTTCACTGTCATGGTGATTCATCTAATTGAAAGTAAGAGGCACCATCTAATCATATTTAGCAAGTTCTCTGGAAAATCTGATTCTGCCTGGTTCTACAACTCTGACTGAAGCAGTGTGATTTGTGTGGTGCATGATAACACGTCACAGCTCTGAAGGGGCTGTGCTGCCTCTGTGTCTCTAACTGAGTTTCACTGGGAAAACCTGTTCTGCACTTCCTCCCCACCCCCAGGTGGAAGACTCTTTTTAGAGACAGAGTTTCTCATGATGTGTGGAGTATTCAGTTTAAGGGGTGTCTGGATCATCTTCATCATCCTCTGTTTACCTTGTCCTCTTGCTCATTTTAGAGGAGAAAATAAATTATCACTATAGTGTTCAAATCATTTGCCAAAACTTACAACACTTGTCCTGACCTTTTTATAACACCTCTCTATTTATTTCTGTGACACTATTTCTAGATGTCTTTAACACCCCTTTTTCCATACTACTGAAAGCTCTTTTGTCCAGCTAAAATGCAGTTTGCTTCCTCCTGAAATGAGTTTTAAATGGCACAACTTTATTTGTACTTGGCCACATTCTATTTAAAGATGAGTCCCGTAGTACAGAATTTGGAGTATTTGCATATACTTACCCATCAGATTGCAAAACAATTTTTATGGCTTTCAAATTAACTAACTCCTTTGGTAAATCTGCTTCCAAATAGCTGCCTTGTAGCTCAATCAGATACTTCCCGTACTGTGTGTATGGCAAAAACTCAGTATCATGCCAGTGTAGGAATGCAGACATTTACTAAACAATAACCTTTGGTATATATTGAGAAGTTAACACTTGGCATTATGGAAACTGTTACTTCATATTGGATTAAAAAAAAAATACTTGGAACATTTGGACTGAAAGTATGTTGAAACTCCCCTTGATGGAGGTGGAGGTAGTGAAGCTGGACAATGGCTGTTCTGGGAGCTGAGTGCATTCTTAAAGGTATTCTTGCTTTCTTCACTCCCTGTACTAATGTTCAAGACTTAATGAGTCTTAATTTCTGTAGCCTAAAAGCCCTATGGGTAAAATGTTACAGCTACTTCCATGGCTTATTGGTAAGTCCTGAATGTCTCTTACAAAAGCAAGAATAATCTATTCCTTGAATTCAAACACTAAAGCTTAATTTTTCCCAAATACTATAAATTCCATTTGAAATGGCAAATTATGCCTTGGATGCCAAGATACTGTTGGAAGTCTCCCCTGAAGTAGTAACAAGTGGCTCTTAATCCAGAGGTGAACTAGTGCACTGAAGGCACAAGGTGGCTAAGCTTGCCTGACAGCTAGCTGTCGGTGAAAGGGGTTGTCCTACTTTTCCCAAGGTGATGTTCCCGTTTTCTCTCTCACTAGCACTTTTCTGTCACTGGACTAGAGAGCGGAACTGGCAGGAAAAAAAAATTGAGTTGATTTTTTTTTTTTTTTTCCTGTTGGTTCCTATTATCTCATTGTTTGGATCAAGTGAGCACCAATGCTGGTGGTGGGATCACTTGTGATGAGAACTAACCATTGGTTTAGCTTGGCTGTAGCATGAGTTTGTAGCCTGCAGGTGCACAATATGGCTGGTGAGCTGTTCTGCTCTGCGCTGGTGGCGGTTTCCAAGGACTGCAGCGGAGGAGACAGCTACTTGGTGGGTGTTGGGGCTGGTCCTGTTGATTTCAGAGAAGGCAACTTATTAGATATCAGGGAGGGTGGGAAAAGCTATTAGGGGTTCTTAAAATCTAAGTGATACACAGTGCAAGGAAATCGGGATCTTGGTTCAGGCTGATGCCCAGCTACAGGCTTTATGGATTGATTTGTTTTTAAGCCCCGTAACACCAGCCCGATGTTATTAATTAAATAACTTACATATTCAGAAGTTAAGCCCCTTTTTAGTGATTCGTGTTAGAATATTACATGCTAAGCCCTTCATTGCAGTCACCATGTACTGCTGACAGTATTGTACTGGAAATAGCTGTATGTGGAGTCTGTACGGATTGTTTAGGGTTATAGAACTGGTTGTCTCTCCTCTGTAATCCCATAAGAGGGAGCAGATCTCAAGCAACTTTTCTGGTGTCTGTAATAATCTTTAGGAATGTGGGTGCCTGGTATTTCTGCCATTTTGAAAAAAGTTATGGACAAAAATGCAAGGAGACTATTGAGTCATTGTACTGCAGTGAAAGGACTCTAAGGGAGAACCAGACTCTGGGGGTTTTATTTAATTTTCCAACATAAATGCTGATGCAGGTTGTTCAGCTAATTGTAACATCTCTGTATCCTATTTTGCAGAAAATAGAAGGGAAAAGAAAACATTTCATTGTTAGTCTGAATTTTTTTGTGGTTTATATTAAAAAAAACTTGAATGTGGAAACTCTCAATAACGTAGTCATGTCAGTGCACTGATCTTTTATCATTGTAAGTCGAAGAGCCTATTCTGGTTAGGCTAGGGAAGAATTTTCCCATGAAGAGAGATAGCAAAATGCAAAACATGACTAATAAATCCCATTTTTAAAGATTTGATTAATAAAAAGCCCTTTGGAAAAAGGAATTGGTATAAAGCACGCTTTAGAAGTGAAAAGCATTGTCATGAGACATTTTCCTGCAATTAAAAACCTGATTAAGACCGCTGGCAATGTTCTAGTGGTCAGACCTGTTGTCTTGCCTTTTGAAATAAGTGGGAAAGCCTCTGTTCCCAGTTTTCACAAGTAACTTGTAGACATTGATTAGCCCAATGTGATGAGTGTTACTGTCCCTGTGATTATTAGGTGGGATCTCCTTCAGTGGATATATACAGGTTGGTGAAAGGAAGTGATTTTTCTCTCTGCCAGAGGGTTGAGCATCCTATTCCAGAAAAGATCACTGGTGTCTGAGGCTGTTAGAGGTCTCTGTCCTCCCAGAACAAAGCAATCCCTTAAATTACTATGAGGTAGATATTTGGAATATGCCTTTATCAAAAGCTCTAGACTAATAATGCTGTGCAGCCCACAAGAGGGCTTTTTGTGCAGATTTGCAGACTGCTGTTCATCACCATGATCATAATTTCCCTGATCCAAGAACACACATGTGTACACACAGAAGAGGCTTCTCTGTTTGGACAGAATATACCTAGGTGACAGCAAAAATTCCCAACTCCTGGCTGTGTATTGGTCTTAAAAGACCTGTAATTATGCTACAGTATGTACACTTTCAACAAAGTGGACTGGATTTTTAATAAATTTGAAACAGTTGGAGGTGGGATGTGGTTTAGAAAGAATGATATTACCTCTCTTTGGGGAGGCCTTTTTACGGATTTGACTATTTCAAGCCTACTCTTAAAAAATGGGGTTTGAGCAGAGATTTGATTTAGGGATCCCTGGATCCTCTTGCTTGTTAAACTGCAAGGAGCATTTAAATCTATCTTTGCCTTTCTAATCCTGTTAGAGGGGGAAGTGGCAACACAAAGCCTCTCTGGTGTATGTTAGTGACTTGGCTGCCAACACAGAACCAGCTGTTCTTCTTTAAAATAGTTTTACTTTAGCATTTTGTTGTCTTTTTCTCAAGATGTTTTGCCTCTTGCAACGAGGCAGTATGTGCCAAGAACAGTTGATGCAAAGCCTACAGCAGAATAAGCCATCCAATGACTTGCTGTCGTAAGTTTAACACTGCCACCTCCATCAGTCTCAACAGTTTGGTTTTGACTTAAATGTATTGTGTTCAGTGTAGTGCATGTTTTGAGTCCCATGTCTTAGTTGGTTATGTTTATTAACTGCAGCTACCAAGTTTCCCGTATGTGCTGCTTTTATCTGTGTGAATCATAGAGGAAATGGGAAGTGGTTTCAGTGTGCAGTGTTTGAGCCACATGTTGCTGGTGATGTATAGGGACAAAACCAGGGTGTGTGGTACTATTAGTTTAGTCCCACTTCTAGAGATCTGTTTCTTTTAAGTTACTCTGTCCTTACCTAAATTACTTGGGTGATTTATACCTGAATCCTCTAATTGTAAAATCATTTGATGTCTGTGATGCTCTCTTGTTGTTATCTGGTAATTGTTCTCTTCCTTTCTCTCTGGATCTCCATGGCTAGTTGTTCTTTTGGCTTGGAATTTTGTTCATACAGTCTGTTTCTGAAGCTTATTCACTTTAAGCTGTGTACAGGGGTTTCAACTTGTGTGTAGCTCAGTAAATGCAGCTACATGAGTTACGGATGTCCAGAGATGATGTGTGTCATGATAAGGTTGCTTATCACTGCAGCTGCCTTGGGCTTCAGTCTTTCTAACTTGTCTTAAGCTGATTGGATGTGCACACTCATGTTTAATAGACAGCGTTAAATTCCCTCTATATACCACGAGAACAGGTAAATGTTAAATGCCTTCTTGGCTCCTTCACCTGGACTGTTGGCAGTTGTTTGGCTTCAGGGAAAGGGAAGATGAGATCAGCTCACATGACCCACTTAAGAAGCAACAAAGATGAGGCCTGGAGGCAGATACCCTCTCTAATGTTTGCTTCTTTTTTCAGCCTTTCCACAGCAGTGTTTTTTTCCTTTTCCTACAGATGCCCAGCACTTGTCCTCTTTCATTTCCTTCTAGAGCGAAGTCACCTGTTCTGTGTCTTGACAAGGCAGACTTATTTTACAAACCGCTTTTGGTTTTGTACTATTTCCAAAACAACTTTATCCTTGGTATTTCTCAGCAAGTTTGCCCCAACACACAGTGAAATTCGGGAGAGAAGAAAGCTGTAAAGCAAGATGTGGGTCTCATTCAGTGACAAAGATCACAAATTTTCTTCTGACTCATTCATCCAACTGTTGACATGGCTTAAAAAAGCCTGAAGTGGCAGCCCTGAGTCAGAGTACAGCTGCACTTAAAATGCACTTGATTAACTTGAATCTTGACCCTTAGACTCTGGATGCATGCAGTACAACTAGTGTAGTTTGCTCCAATATTAACTATTAAGCATGTTTGCTGGATTTTTTTTCTTGTGATAATCTTCAGTTACACAGTAAGCAAGCCTTGTCATTTGCATAGGATTTGGAACAGCCTTTAGTATTTGCTAATTACTGTGGCAAGAATAAACTTTCAGGAATGGCTTTAGTCTCCTTTCTCCATATTCCCATATATAATGAAAGCATGCAATGCTGCCAGAACTTAAAATAAAAAAAAATATTCTGGCCAGAAAGAAACCAGTCAGCTGTACTGTCTAACCTGAAGTCAATGTAAATGCTGAATGATGAAAGAAAAGGTTTGTGTGCCTTTTCTATCCATTTTTTATAATATAGTTCAATGCTGTCTGGAAGACACCTATACACGTGTCGGATCCCCCACCCCTTTTCATGCTTGACATATTCTAGTGTTGCATAAACTGTATGAATCAGTGTGCCTTACAACACATTGAATTTTGTGTGGGATAATTGGGTTTTGTTAAATGGCTCCTTCTCTTAGGAGTTCTAACACAGGGATCTCTGTGGAGTCTTGGCAGTTCTGCATGAAGGCTTGTGGCATGGGCATTTACCTTCACAAGCATCAACCTGCTCAAACTGCTCTTGTCACCTGAAGATAGAAACCGGCTGAATAATCTTGTAAAGTTAGTTTTAGATTAAATTTACGTTTGTTTCTTACTAGATTGCACTTACTCAAACAGCACCATACACTGACTCCAAATGTGTCCTTCTAGTGATCTGGCTAAGCCAAACCTGTGCATGAAATGGGCCAGTCAGGTGCTGGCTCGCATTCAGAGTGACAATGCAAATCCTAGTGAAAGTCCCCATTAAGTGGTAACCAGTGCTGTTTAGAAAATGGGATGACAGTTAAATGCTTGTCATGATCCAGAGGCAGTAAGTTTTCCTGTGCACCTCACAGTCCTATAGACCATGCTAGTCTAGACCCTGTTTGGCAGTTCTGTATTTGTTCCTTTATACTTACTGTAACTGTAGAGCAAACTAACCAGTGAGCTTACAGAATGAAGAGGTATGTGGGACCAGATATATCTTGCATTCCCAAGAACTAAGGTTCAGCATCTGTTGCATGAGGATATCATTTCCTTTTAACTACTACACCGGGTTATATACACAAATACCTATTTTCTTTCTGTAGAGAGTGCTATTTTTAATGGAAGTAGAAACTGTGTATACTTGCATAGAGGGTGCAATTTCATGCAACGGCTATGCTGGTCTAATAGCTGCTTTTGCTACGCAAATGCACGTGCTTTGCACTGTTGCTTTTCTGAACTGTTAGAGAGAACTAGCTTGGCAAAAGCTTATTAATTTTTTTTAGTTTGTACATAATTAGTCTTCTGTCAGCCTCACTCCCTGAATCAGTTTGGTAGAGAGTGTTGAGTGCCTGAGCATGTGGGTGGGAGTAGGATTGCCCTTTCAGCTTCTGGCTATCTGATAGTTGAGCTGTAACATGAAACCCTGAGATAGACAAACGAAAACCAAGGTCAGCCTTCATCTAGTAAGAGCTCCATCAAAACACAGTTCTTGTACAGAAAGGTGCTGCTGGATTCTGCTTTTTTCCCAAGTCCCTGTCCAAAATGCTTTTTGGGTGGAGCACGATAACAGGTTTCTCGCACTGCTCCCAAGTGTTCTCAAACTGGAGTGGAGAAAAATTTCATTAAATCCAAGTCCCAAGTATGTGTTTCTCTCTAGATGTTGATGACCCTGTGTGCATGAGAGCTGCTGACCTCAGAGTCTGCAGAGTGCATGGATCTGTTATGCCTCGAGTGTCGCCTTGCCTTCCTTCCCTGCTAACGATGCTGTCTGCTCATGCAGTTCCTGAGGGTGACGAAGCAGTACCTTCCCCACGTGGCCCGCCTGTGCCTGATCAGCACCTTCCTGGAGGATGGCATCCGCATGTGGTTCCAGTGGAGTGAACAGAGGGATTACATTGATGGCACATGGAACTGTGGCTATTTCCTGGCCTCCATCTTTGTGTTCATAAATCTCTTCGGACAGCTGAGTAAGTGGTTCTAAGGCTGTTAAGGTGGATGCCAGAGTACTCCAGTGTGTCAGCCACCCTGGCTCATGTAAGCACTGTGAATCATGTAAGCATGGGATGCCTCACTTGATTTCTTAATAGCCATTGACAGCTTAGAACTGATAGTACTACATGGGCTGAATGAAAAGAACTCTTAGATGACCTGCTTCAGCTTTTCCTGGAAGCAGTCTTAGAGAATTTCTTGTGATATACTACCTCTGAGTCAGAGATGCCAAGAATCCATTAGGACAATCTGTTTTCAATTCTGTATGTGCATCTATAAACGCATGCCACACCCCCTGAATTCTCTAAATGAAATACTCTTTTTCTTAAAAAGGGCAGTGTTAAGACTTTCTCAGCCTCCTGTTTTTATGGGTATTAATCTCAATGGCAAAGTCTTATCCTGCAGTCGGTACACTTAAGCCTTAGGTGCTTATGTTGGAGATTTTCAAAGCCCGGGAATAAAAATAAGCCCAGAAGCAGAGCTTCTATATGTGTGCTAGGTGGGCTTAGGGTATCAGAAATGGAGAAAAGTAAAATTTTTTTCCATTTATATTATGTCCCTGATCTACTGTTCTTGATTACTCTGCCAATTTCTTGTCTTGTGTCTGGGGTTTTTTTTTAATCCTCATATTTTTGTGTAGAGAGTCAGTGTAATTTAGTGTAGTTACCGGTCCTCATGTCAAAGTGGCCAAAGCTGTCAGTGCTTTGTGACAGAAAACTTGAGGAAGGATATAAAACAAAAGCTTTCAAGGAAAAGGAGTGCAGCACATTTGCCCTAACCATTATCTCATTTAAAAAAAAAAATAAAAATCCATGATGAGTTGAGTTCCTTTTTAACTTCTTTTAATGCTTTAACACTGATAGCTGCTGTACAGTGCTGTGTGTTGGGGACTGCATTCAGCATGTGCTTACTCTTTGTAAAATGAAAGATAATTCTGGAATTGTATTTTAAAATGCACTAAAACTTCTTGGTTCTCAAACTGATTTGTGCCAATGTGCCATTAAAATTTCTGCCTGATGTTTCAGCTGATGCACAGCTGAAAGAAATCAGAGTCTGCTCAGTTCAAAACAAGTTAGCATTCCTGCAGCATCTCTTCCTGTTAAGCCAGAAGTGTAACTGTGTTCAATTTCCCCAACTCAGGCGGCTGTATCCTGGTGCTGAGTAGGAACTTTGTGCAATATGCCTGCTTTGGACTGTTTGGAATTATAGCATTACAGGTAGGAGGCTTAAGTCTTCAGCCCTTCTAAACCATATCTTCAAATCTTCTTTCTTAGCCCCAGTACTACCAGCATGTATTTAAATACAACTCGTTCATAACCCTGGCATTTTTCTCCACCATGGCCTAGTGGCAGTCCTTGCTGGCATTGAAATGTTTTGCTGCTTCTGTTCTTCCGATGTGCCCAATAGATACTTGGCTGTAATTGCAATTAGTCAGGTGGAGACATTGATTTAATACTTGACCTTGACCCATTTAGCAGAATTAATTTGCAGTTTACCTGTATCTCAGTAATGTGCCAAACATGGAACTTGTAGTTGCTTTGGCCTTCAGCACTCAGCTTTTATAAAGGACTGTCCCCATCACAAAGGATCCTAGCTAGTAGCATCTGTTCTGTTCAAAACCAATTAATTTTTGTGGGGGCTAAAGCACAAGTCAAACTTTGGCTTCTATTCCCTGTTTTATACTGACTCACTGGACCACATTGATGTAACCTGCCTTGTTTCCTTTTGTATAATATACTTGTAATTGACTTCTTCTATGGATAGTACAGGCTTGAGATTATAACATAAATTCAGAACTTCAGTGTAACCTATATGGTGTTTTAACCTGTTTTATTTTTTTCCTAGACTATTGCATACAGCATTCTATGGGACCTGAAGTTCTTGATGAGGTATGCCTAGTTCTTAAAGTTTTTATCAAAACAGAATGAAGACTGTTGTCTGTTACTGCCACTAGCTGACAGAAGAAATGATCTTTGTACATAGTATTTACTAGAAAGATTTCACAAACTACACATTTGCATTAAACAAGAAATGATACTTAAAGTCAGTAGAGTCTGTCTTAAACCATAGACAGCAGTCTCAGTACTGTAGAAGGAAAAGACTAGTTCTAACCCACTAGGATCTAAGTGCTTCTGCTACTAACCTCCTTGCTAAGAGTTTACAAAAAAACTGTCTAGACTGGATCAGTGAGCTGCTATTATTTCCTAAATGGCTAAAATAGCAGCTGTGCTTATGTGTGACTGAAGCCATTTTCCAAGAAAACTAAAGTATGTGGGTACTAGAGTGGTTTCTGGGGTTTTAAAGTATAAGACAAGGTTATTAAACATGAACTTTCTTGTCAAATCCTGAGTGATGGTTGGCTGCTAACCTTTTTACCTCTTCTCCTCAGAGAGGAGGGCAGGGGGCAGCACAAGAACTATACTCCAGGCTTACTACAACCCTGTAAATGTGTAACTTCTTTTAGCAGCACTGCTGTTCTGTTTTCTCAAAGCAACCTCTGAACTACTTTGGCATAAATGGCTAAACCTGAGGTACAGAATAACTTCAACTCAACTAAATTTGTGTTGTAACAGATGCTCAGCAACTGTGCCTGAGCTGCAGGTGCTGGACTTCCCTGGTAGGCTGTATGTGTCTGCACAGGCTGGCGTAAATTGTTGTGTATGGTGCTGCTGTTTCAACTGTGAAGTTAAATGCAGACATGCATCACAAGGTACAGAGTAGGTCACTCCTCACTAGCATGCAGATTCTTACTGAGTTGAAATTGTCAGATAAGACTTTAAATGTATAGATCACCGCAAACTGTAGTAAACTGCTTTTTTTACCCATTTCTATCTTTCTGTAGGAACCTTGCCCTTGGGGGAGGCTTGCTGCTGCTTTTGGCTGAGTCGCGCTCAGAGGGGAAGAGCATGTTTGCTGGTGTCCCTACCATGCGGGAAAGCTCTCCTAAGCAGTACATGCAACTGGGGGGGCGTGTGCTGCTGGTCCTCATGTTCATGACACTGCTACATTTTGATATGAACTTCTTTTCTGTAAGTATCTCAGTATAAAAGTATGAGTTAAGGAACTAGAATACAGTACCAACTCCTGGATTGGCTGCAGGAATGCTAATCATTCAAGTCTATTTCTTAGTAGAATTAATATTTAGAAAAAGTTTTTACATCACCTATGCCATGACAACCTGTTCTGCTGAACCTATCCATGCTCTGTTCTGATGCTTGTGTATCTATTTAAGAACCGCATGTAAGCTCGTGTTGGCTTTTTTTCTTTCCTTGCAGATTCTGCAGAACATTGTGGGCACAGCCCTGATTATCCTCGTGGCAATTGGCTTCAAGACAAAGCTGGCTGCCTTGACTCTAGTCATCTGGCTGTTTGGCATCAACATCTACTTCAATGCCTTCTGGACCGTCCCAGCCTACAAGCCCATGCACGATTTCCTCAAATACGATTTCTTCCAGACCATGTCTGTAATTGGAGGGCTCCTCCTTGTGGTTGCACTGGGTCCTGGTGGAGTCTCCATGGATGAGAAGAAAAAAGAGTGGTAACAGGAATAGCAACACTTCTTGGGACATAACGTATTAAGTCCAGAACTGATTCTCTATGGATTCAACAAAAACTGCCAGCATTTTACACGTACATGCCCCCTTCCTATTAAAGGCACAGATGTTTTGAATTTGATTTACAGTGGCACCAAGTAATATAATAGATGAAATCCTGTTTCTTCAAGGAATGTTGCCTAGGCTTATTCTAACTTCCTAGATTTGGAACTAACCCAAGGAACCTGCATTTTGCTGATGCTTCAGTGAGTTGCAGTAGAACAGTTGCTGTCTCTAATGTCAGCAACATTTTAAAATTTGAAGTACTGTGAGCAGATACAGCTGTATCATTCAGTGTGCTGTTGGGTTCTAGCTATAACTAAAAAAGTGGATCCCCTTTCTCACCCTCTTCAAAACTGTCTTGTGCATAAGGAGTTCCATTGCTGGTTATAGCATTGCTTATCAAGGTGGAAAGCAGCATTAAAAAAAAAAATCACTGTTATTTTGCTGCTCAGAGCCCTTTAATTCCATTTTGTTTAACAAGAGGGGAGGTCTTTCCTGCCCCCAAATAGAAGGCAAAAAGAAAACCCTGAAAGTATCTGTAACCCCCTCTAGGTAAGAAAATGGAGAGGGTTTTCTAATGTGTCCCAGTTCCATTCTTGAGGGGAACAAGGGAGAATCCTGTATTACTAATCAGGAAGCCTGTATGGCTAATCAGATTTCAAGAAGGAAGGGGGGGAGATAATCCTGAAGAGACAGAATGTTAAATTCTGTGCAAATTCTGTGCCAAAAGGACTCTTTATTCAGCATTGCTTCCCCAAAGTTGTCCCTCCTGAATTCCCAAGAAGGGAGCTAAGTTGTGCTGCAGGTTCCATAATAAGAGCTCCTTTCTGCTATTAACCAGCCTCCATCCGTATATGCCCCAAATTCATATCTGAATTGCAGGTTATTGGTGAAAGTGTCTTCAGAATTACAAAAAAACCCAACTTTTTCCCTACACTCAGTACATGCAAGATGAGAGCAGTCTATCTTCTGATCTGTAGTCTTTGCTTCTTAGATTCATTTCTGTCAGTCTCTCAGCTGTTGACTGAACAGCTGAAGAGCTGGGGTGCTGAACCCTGGAGTACAGCCCCTTCTCTCTGCCATCTCGCACCACACCTGAGATGCGTAGCGAGGAAACATGGAAGTCAGCTGTGTGCTGCCATAGCCCCAGTTCTCAACTCTGTATGCAAATGGTTATAGCTGAAGAACGCAAGTGCAAAGCCTGTGCAGGGATGTAACTTGCATGTTCAGAGGGAGGAACTCCTCAGCATAATGGTGAGGAGAGAGGAAGGCCCCGTTTTCACCTCTTGGTGCCATGACCTCTGTGCCATGAACATGCTTAGTGCTGCTCAGAGGAGAGCATTTTGCCCTCTGCTAGTCAACTAGGTGAACCTGTTTCACTAGATTATGAAAGAATTCTAGAAAGTGTGAGCCCTACCAACTTGCTAACATTACATTGATCCTTGCACTGTTGTCTCCCTTGAGAAAGCTGCTCAACTGTTTGTTGAATGAGTAATTCAGCTGAACACTGCCAGCAGGAGCTATTTACCAGGGTCTCCTGGTAAGGACACTAACCTGGACAGTTCAGCTTAACGGTTGCTTTTTAGGAGAAAAAAAAAACAGGCTGAAAGAACTGATGACAAATAGAAGAGCACTGTTGAATGTTAAACTAGTGATTTCATCATCTTAAGGGGAAAATAGCCTATGTAATAGCAAGATGTGCTGCTGCTGAAGGAAACAAATTGGAGGGGGGGGTTAGATGAGAGGGGGAGCCAGCATTTAAGTTCAGGTCACATAGAAGGCTTTCTTTTAAATTGGTTTTGCAGGAGAAGTTTTCACCTCCAGTGTTCACTGTGCCTGTCTCTTCATAGCAAAACAAACTGGTCCTTTAGGTTGTGCATACACAGCACAGGATGCTTTTGCTCAATTTTACTGCAGGTCCTAGAGTGATTTTAGAATACATTGAGGCAGTCATTCTCAGATACCTTAACTGCTGTTGATATTTGTAGTATTTATAAATGGAATGATAGAAATGACTCCTGTAAGTAGCCCTTAAGTTGTCTTTTTCAGCTTGTGTCCTGTCAAACCAAGGAGCTGGGTGACAGACTAGTCTGAAATATTGACCAGCTTCCTCTGAAAATCAAGTCCCCTCTCCAACAAAAGGCCCCAGAAAAGGAACCGACACTGTCCCTTGCAGCAGAAATATCTTGGTACTGAAGGGGCACAGTTAAGTGGAAGGCATTATAAGATAATTTCTAGGTAGCGCAATATGCAGACTTACTAACTGTGAGTCCTGATGCAGAAGATTCTGGTTTCCTACATGCACTGCTGTATTCATGCATCTCCCAAAAATAGTGACCTCTCCCCATGTCTGAGAAGCTCTCACAAGCAGGATGTCAGCTATTAATTGGCTCTGCAAAGTGTTCTGGAATTCATTCTGAATATATTTTTGCTTTCTATGTGGAAAAAGAAATAAGTATAAATTCTCATTTTATGCTGTATTTTGTACCTTAGTTGTGTTTGAAAATGTTTTGATTTTTGGAAACAATCAAAATAAAACAATGGCATCTTTGTATCCACTTGGCGTGTGTGACTGGTGACACTCCACAGACAGGCTACTGGAAATGCTAGTTGGTGATCTTGTGTGCTTTCTCTCCCACCTCCTGAAAACCATCTTTCCATAAGGAGGTCTGAGCACTGGGCAGCCGGTGCTTGACTGCAGTAGTCATCCTTCCCTTGGTAGTGCGGGGCGGCTCATGGCTATTAGAATACAAATTAATTCCACCCTGCTATTCCCCTCCCCAGCTGTAAAGGTTAACTGGAAGGAGCAAACACTTCAGGCAGCCTTGTGCACCCTCTGGATTTGTTACACAACAGGCTTCAGGCCACATATTTATCATAAAATTTATTTGCTGTTCATTGCTTTCTTGAAGTTCTTGGGTTCTTGATGATGACTCTTGAATTTCTTCTTTAAAGCGCCTGACTGTTTCTGTAGGAAAAAAAAAAGTTAATTGGCTTATTTCCAAAACCCAAATCCAGCCCTTCGCAAGCCAGCTTAAAGAAGAGAAATTGAGCATGGTCTCCTTTACCAAGAGACCAAACAAGCACAGCCCTGGTCACAGAGCCAACCAGGATCTCTCCTTGCCCTACCCTGCCAGTTAGCATCCCTTTCTCTGACAGGCTTATGGTTTCATTAGATATGGTGACAGTCTCTCCCCACAAAAACAAAACTAAACTTCATCTAGCCTTCACTTTCCAGTTTGATACAGTCATACAGGATCCAGCCCCTTCCTCAGGCTGCCTTAAAGCTTTATCCATCTTTACATATGTAACATCTGCCTGCTTCCCAAACTGAGAAGTATCAGGGTATGTCCTCTAGGGCAGGACCTTGCCAGCTCCTCAAAAGAGGCAGAAAAAGGGATCTAGAAGGACCCTGTGACTTCAAAAGGGTTTAACTTGTGTTTATGCGTGTATGGGGAGGAAGATTACAGAACCCACAAGACGTGCTTCAGACTCCCTGTGAAGACAGTGCGGCAGGATCCCACCAAAGCTGAGCTATTTATACAGGCAGGAACACCCCTAGTTACTGCAGGCAGGATAAACATTTACTGGTAGTAATTCGCACCTCAGGCTGTGAGTTAGCGACTAGCACATGGGGAAAGTTTATTCTGAACAGCTTTGCACCTTCTGCTGGTTCTCAGACAGGAATAGATCAGACAAACACCTACAGGATGGGATCCCAGCTCCACGCTCCCCTCCTGCTGCACACAGCAGTGCGACTCCCACCTTTCCCCTTTTGTTGCCAACTGCTCTGCTGACATCCATTCTTCCACCTTCCTCTCCGTTCACATCACCATTCTGCTTGGCCCCATCATCCTCGCTGTCTGTTGCAAAGTCATCGCTGCCCTTTGTGGTTTGTGGAGCTGCTGGGCTTTTTTCTGGAAAGAGTGCAGCTAAAATACAAAGATTTAGCTCAGGATCAGTTCTCTGTGCACACAGGCTCTGCCTCCCCCTAACTTTACTTTGAGGGCATCTTAACGTTGATTCACCAAGCTGCTTCCAGTCTCCAAGTATATACTACTCAAATACCTGGGAAATAAACACACTGGTGTTTTATTAGAAATGTGCCTGGTGCTCTCACTAGCCCCGCTCTGGGAACCGTCCAGCACAGGCAGTTCTGTGGTGTTACACCTCTGCTCTCCCACAGCAAGGCAGCGCCTCCAGATGTAAGCAAGCAGAACACCCTGAACAACTTCTGTCAGACCGGAGGACTCGCTGAGAAACAAGGAAAGTAGAGATACCTAAAGCAGCAAATCCCCATGGATCTTGTATCCCTCCCCTCACACCCTATGTGATCCAGCTCTGGTTATTGCTTAGTGATAATTGCTATTACTGATTTTGCAGCGGTAAGTTTTTCTAAAACCCAAGAACCCCCAACTGGATGGAAGTCACATGAGAAGCAGGGAGCAGTATAAAGAAGCCTAGACAATATTAGCCGACAAGCTCCCTTCAGGACATAGATGATACCAACGTTCTTACTCACGTGGGTACAGGTCACTCATGCTGTCATCCGTCTCCTCTCCGTCCTCATCACTGGACTTTGGCTCCCAGAATTCCTCTTTTCTGTATGGCTGCCTGCTCCCATTCATTTGCTCATCAGGGTGCTGTGTCCTCTGCTTCCTCTGTCGCAAGGGGGCAGGGACGTACTCCACGCCTTCCTTCTGGCACTCCTCATCTAATAGCATGAGGGGTCAGGCAGCACTTCGCAAGGCCACCCAGTCACCCGAGTCCTTTCCATTTCCAGCTCTAGCTTATATTAAATGCAACTCAAAAGTATGTCAAGCTCCAACTCTAATATACATTCATGTAATCTACAGTGATAGTATGGACCATGAAAGGCGGGAAAGACCTTAACACAGACATGTGAACCACCCTCTCTGGGGAAGTTTTAGAGCCTCTCCTCTCAAGTAAGGATGTTCCAAGGTATTTGCTAGCGGCTGATTGCTCCCTACACGTGGGATCTTCCTTCCTAGCTGAGGAGCACACACAGCAACAGCAGTACATTACTGTCAATCTAAAGAAAACTGACCCCCTCCCTTCATGTAGAGCTACTGGAATCTCAACAGGTCAGGGAAAAAGTTGACTGGTTATATCTTCAGAAAAGCTACTTACATGTTTTTAGGGCCTTCTGATAGCGCTTCCCTTGGACATGACGCAGCACATGGTCTGGAAACTTGTTGATGTGTCTGAGAGTGAGCTTGCAAAACAGCTGGTGTCTGACAAGACACAGAAAGAAAGAAAGAGCCAGCAACAGAGTTTAAGTATGCTATTACTTAATAACTTTTCACTTACAAGCACTGTGCTCAAAGCTGATAAATACTTTATAAATACTTTCCCTGTCTCCCAAAACTCATAAAGATTCGAGAACTGTGTAAAGCTCGACCACTTTATGCCTGAGATTAAACAAAGTGTAAAGCACAACACACAGGAGGAAGAATACGTACAGATTCTTTGTGCTGGGCACTATATGGGGCTCAAACTTGCCATAGTCAAACTCTCTGGCAGTCTTTATCAGCCGCTGATACTTCTTGCCATTAGTATAAGCCTGCAGCTCCGACAGCCGACATGGCATCTCGTGGCCTGTCAGCCTGCATCTCACCTGAAGAAAAACAATGTCTGGTCAGGGAAGCCCAGGGGATTGCCCCAGAGCTGGGGAGGTCAAGAGAGACCTCCAGCTCCCACCAGCATCCTCCTCCCCGGCCCTCCTCCGACTTCCACAGCGGCAGGAAAGCCTCCGGGCCAGGTTGCTCACTGGGGCCGAGCCCATCTGCCGGGGTACCCTCCCCCGGCCTGCTACCAACCGGCCTCGTCGCCCCTCACGGCCCCCTCAGAGAAGCGGCCCCAGTCCCTCCCAGGGCCGCCTCCGCGGACGGCCCCAGCCCTCAAGGCGCCCCTCAGCCCGGCACGGCCCGGCTCCATCCCCACCTTGCCCGGCTCCGCGAGGCTGAGGAGCGGGTGCTGCCGCAGGAAGAGCCGCTCCTCCTCGGGCACCTCAGCCATGACCGCGCCGCCGGCGGGCCCCGGCCCGGCCATAGAGAGGCGCCGTCAGACAGGAGAGCGCCTCAACTTCCGGCGCCGGCCACGCCAGGGTGCAGCCGGCACCATAGAGAGAGGCGGCTAGAGAGGGGCCTGACTGCCTGCCCGCACCGGGGCGGTCTGGGCCGGAGGCGGGTGGCGGCGCGGGAGACGGTGGCGGCGTTGCCATGGCGACGGGGAGGAGGCTGCTGCTGCTGCTGCGGGAGCGCCGGGGCCGGGTGAGGGGAGCGGGAGCGGGCTGAGCGGAACGGGAACGGGCCCGGGCTGAGAGGAACGGGAACGGGCCCGAGCTGAGAGGAGCGGGCCCGGGCTGGGGGGAACGGGAACGGGCCCGGGCTGAGAGGAGCGGGAGCGGGCTGAGAGGAGCGGGCCCGGGCTGAGGTGAACGGGAACTGGCTGGGGGGAACGGGAACGGGCTGAGGGGAGCGGGGCCGGGCCGGGTAAGGCCTCCATCCTGTCCAGGGCCCGTCCCCCCGCGGTGCTCGGCGCTGTCCGTGCGCCCGGCCGGACTGCCCCATCCGCCGCCCTTCCGCTGCCGGGGCCCAGCCGTTGGCCGCGGTGGGTTGGTGCCCCCCCCCCTCCCCTCCGTCGCGGTGTGGGGAGGGGTTTCACTGCGCTAAAAGTGAGTCGAATCGGTGTCAAAAAGGCTGGAAATCTGTCCGTGTGCCGCTCCAGCGTGGCAGGAAGGGCAAGTGCTCGGTTGGCATTTCAAGAACGAATTAAGATGGTGTGTACGCTCGCTGATAGTGTGGATGGAAAGGGGAAGATCATTTGCTGTGCTATAGTCAGCTCTGTAACTGGAATTTGATTTTATTTTTTTAAAATCATAACCTAACCCATAATGTTTCACAGGCGGTTGCTCCGATGAGACTTAATGCGTAAACAAAATTTCATGCAGTCATTGAGGCAACTGGTATCATCTAGCTACAATTTTACAAAGCAGAGACACTACAAAGGATCTTTCTTATTTCATGTAGGTATCGCATTGCTTGATCAGAAGAACATTCTTCGGGTATCCCCTAACTAAAGCAGGTTCTGGTCTGATCCAGCAGACTAAAGGTAAGAAGAGATTTGTTTGGGTTTCTGCCCTGTTTCAAACTTATACCAAGAGGTGACATTTCCTGCAGGAATTTGGCATCTCCTCTCCCGTACAAATCCTATTCCTCATTCTGTTTTTCTCTAGATGTTTGTTTGAGGTTATGCAGACCACGAAGTTCTACAACAGCTGCTGATGCATCTGGAGAGGACATTGTACTCAAATGGGGCCTTTTCCTGGTCCCTCTGACCACATTCTGTCTTGGCACGTGGCAGGTACAAATAAATACTTCATTTTTTCAGGAGATGAGCATTTGAGGTCTGCCAGGTTTTGCCATCTCTGGCTGTTTAATCTAGTTCAAATCACATACAGGGTAAATATTTGATGTTGTTTTACCTTTCTGTTTTCCAAATGTCCATTTGCAAGTCTTTAAAGGAGAGATTCTTATTTTTTACACCTGCATTTCAGTATAAAAATTTCCTCAAATTAAAGTCAGTAGCCTCCATTTCCATATCTCCAATTACCCTGGTTTAGGGTCAGAGGAGAAACTTATAAGAAAGATTTCAAGGCTTGCTGGGGTTATTACATTGCTCTGTTCTACCACAAGGGATTACTTTTGTGTTTGTGTGCTTTCAGGTTCAACGACGAAAGTGGAAATTAGATTTGATTGCACAACTGGCATCAAGAATTACATCAGAGCCCATCCCTCTGACATTAGAGTACGGAACCTGAGATAGTTTATTGTCTACAGATCACTGACAGTGTGCTGGGGATATTAGATATGGTCCCTGCACTAATGAGCTTATGCTAAGCTAAAGTGCATGAAAATGAAGGAATGCAATGGGAATCAGGACATGCAAGCAAATTAGAGAGACAGACATCCTGTTAAATTTTCTTATTTTTAGTAAAAGAGTAAGTGAAAGCTTCCCTGTGGGATACTGTAAATGCATGTAAAAAGGATTAATCTCTGTTCAGGAGAATGTGGTATGTAGTTCATACCATACGTAATACTCCTGGAGAAGGACTTGGTAGCTGATGTCTGTGATGTCCCACAGAGATTATTCCTGCAACAGAAAGTCTTGGATCAATAGCAGGCCCTGCCCCAGGTGTGGAGCAGTTGTGTTAGATACGAGACAGATTTTTAAGGTCACTTGGCCCATATGGCACAACTGTCAAAACAGTTCAGTTGTTCAGTTTCATGGTCTGGGATGGGAAAGCAACGCTCCCTGTTGGCTGGATGCACATGCAGCCTATCCAACTGCTGATCAGCGGTGTGTGACATTGAAGTGTCTCAGGGTTACAGGTATTATGGCAAAGAACTGCTCTCTGGATACTCACAATCATCTGGATTTGATTCACTGCGATAGTAATAAAATATTAAGCCAGATACTTATTTCATGAGGTGTTTGTCTTCTGCTTCTGTTTGGCAACTGGCTGTAGAGTGAACCATTAGGGAAAAGGAGAATCGCACGATAAAATCCCCTAACTTGATTTGCCTGTTGCAGCCATGATTTTGTTTTCATCCTGTTCCACGCAGTCCCATGGAATTGAAGGAATTGGAGTACAGACCTGTAAAGGTTCGAGGGCATTTTGATCACTCCAAGGAGCTCTATATTTTGCCACGGTCACTTGTGGACCCTGAGCGAGAAGCCAGAGAAGCCGGGCGGCTGACATCCCACCCAGAAAATGGAGCAAATGTCATTACTCCTTTCTACTGCACAGAACTAGGGTAAGTTAATGAAAGTCATGGTTCTTGTGAGAAACTTACTTCTCTTTTGAAAAGCTGAATCACGGTGGTTGGGTTTATATAAATTGCTCCCTCTCCCTTAAAAGGAGTCTCTTGCAGTCGGTTAGGTCACTGAGGCTTGATTTGAAATTGTATTTAAATTCCCCTATAACGTGCTCTGAGATGACAAAAAAAGTGGCACCAAATGTACAGGTTGCTTCTTCCTTTGGTACTTAGCTCTAAGCAGCAGAAGGAATAAATTTCCTTTTACTCATGAGCCATACTTCTTTATGTAACTCTAGGGTCACAATTTTAGTCAACCGAGGATTTGTGCCCAAAAAGAAAATGAAACCGGAGACCAGGCTGAAGGGACAGGTAAGGGGGATGCAGGGAATGTCGTGTGTTACTTTTTGCCCTTTGATAACCCAGAGGCACTGCTGACAAACCCAGAAAGGCAGCAGCCACTTTCTGCATCACGGGAGGTTACTCGAAACAGTCATTGCGCTTTTCAAAGAAGGCAAACCTTTTCTTCCCACCTTTTTGTTAAGTAAATAACGCTTTTTACAAACAGGGAGCTGTTCCTGATCTGCTTTTTTCCCTGCTGTGTTACAGCACTGCCCCACTGCAGGGCACAACCACTTAATTTATAATCAGACCCCGCAAGAGCCGTATTTTTCTACCAGGACATGGTATGCCAGAATATGAAATGAACCTTGAAAGATTCCTCTTTTCTCCTCTGCACTTCTCTTCAGATTGAAGGTGAAATTGATCTCACTGGGGTGGTGAGGTTATCAGAAACCCGGAAACCTTTTGTGCCTGAAAATAACATTGAGAAAAACCGCTGGCATTACCGTGACCTGGAGGCTATGGCAAAGGTGACCGGTGCTGAGCCCATCTTTATCGATGCAGATTTCAGTAAGTCACAGAGGAACCCAACCCCATGTCCAATTTACATCAGTTTCCCTCCCCTTCCTTTCAGTTAGTTATTTCCCCATGGCACTTGGAAAGGTAGAATCATAGAATCATTAGGTTGGAAAAGACCTTCAAGATCAAGTCCAACAAGGTATTGCATCTTTCTCTTCTCTTTGTGTGCTCTGCTAGGTCTGCCGTTTTGAAGGCGATAGGCAGCCAGCACTGGGAACGGTAGCACACTGGGAGTGGTGCGCGTGGCATTCGATGCCTAGAGCACAACCAGCCACTTGTTGTAGGGCCGCCTGCCCCACAGCTCTGGCTTTGCTGGGAACTTGGGAACACTATGGCCGAGGAAGAGGAGCAGGGTATCCACATGACTGACCACCTTCATCCTGTTTCTCACAGCAAGGGCAGCTCTACGTGGTGCAGACTAGAGATTTAACCTGTGCGCTGTGTTGTACCTACAGGAAGCACAGTCCCAGGGGGGCCCATCGGAGGCCAGACAAGAGTGAGCCTGAGAAACGAGCACATGCAGTACATCATCACCTGGTGAGTTACCCAGCCCGCGTTGACCTTCCACGTGTTTCTTTTGAACATAAGGCTTTGCTTGGCATTCTTGCTCCGGCACCAGTGAGACTGGATGAGCCCTTAAGCTGCAAAAGCCTAAAGCGTTAACCTAAATAACATTGGCAGAGTGATTTGACAGGTTTTGTGTCTTATTGCACCGCAGCTGACTTAGGGAGGTCCCATCCATCTTGAAAAGGTGTAAATGTGGTTTTGTTTTCTTTCATAGGTATGGCTTATGCGCTGCAACTTCATTCTTGTGGTACAGAAAATTTATACAAAAGATACCTATGTGAAAGGAAGGGCTAGTTTCTGCTCTTCTGTACTACAGCCTGCTGTCTTTTTTATAGAAGTCTGCTTTTGACTGGTCAGTCCCGAGTAACTGAAGCACCCAGAGTTTCAGGGCAACATGTTCAGTAAATATATGCAGCTGAAGCTGCAAATAGACTTCAAGCAACTGATGCAGACTCTAAGCTCCTAGCAGTGTTATTCTGGCTGCAGTTTGGAAGCACTGAACTTCAGAATTCTAAAGTGGCTGTTGAGACTATTGCATATAAATCAGCTTCAACTAGAAATCTCAAGGATACACTTTTCTAGTGTAGTTGATTGCAAGTTTTTAACTTCTCCACTCCTGTATTTTCCAAAAGACGGCAAGGGATTTTGTGAATCAGTTTCTTCGTACTGAGCAGTCATTCCTGAAGTCAGGAGTGGTTCACAGCAGTTGCATCGGAATAAATAAAAGACTGTTGTGACTCACATTGTGCATCTTGCATCTTAACAGGGACAGACTGAATTAAAAGTTACTGTGAATACTCAAGTCTAGCTGGGTAGGGCAGCCTGTGGCTTCCAAGAGCATGATGAGGGCCAGCAAAAACAAGCAGTGGCCACCTCAGCTGGAGCCTTACCAAGCTTGGTAGCCTCCCACAATGCCACAAGACTAAGTCAGCAGTCAGGAAAGAACAGAAGGACAAAAAGGTCTAGATTCTTTCTCCACTTCAGCCTGACCATTCTCGCCCTGGAAGAAGTGTTACAGACCTCCTCATGGGAGGTCCCCAGCTGGTTAGCTTGGTGAAGTGTTTCAACACCCTATACAACCCATACCGTAACTAAGTCTAAGTACTAAGGGAGATGATCTAGAGCCATTCCCAATTGAGAGGTATTTGCATAAGCAAGCTAGGCTTAAAGCCAGAACTAGCCTAGCCTATGCAACTTTATGATCATACAGCATGTGCAGCTGAGCTACTGTCGATGGACTACATGTTCAGAGAGGAATTATGACATAGGACTAGTAGTTAAGGGCAGTTGTTCCAAGTAAAGTCATCACCTGCTCTGTGCAACTGTTTCCACGCAGCACTACTCAATCATTTGGTGAAAGGTAGTGCTAATGTGCTACCTGCTGCCTGGAACGCTCCCATTCACAGAGACCACTGAAACTTCATCGGGGGGTTTATTCTTTTTATGTACAGAAAACATGGTAGCAATCCAGTACATCTTTAGCCCAGCTTAGTAGCCAGTTCTTTAGCCTTTGCTTTTTCAAGCTTAGCAATACGAGCCACTGATTTTGGACCCAAGACGTTACCACCCCAGTGACGACGGATCTGCAAAGAAGTGAGAACAGGTTAGATGCTTCATACAGTCTCTTACTACATTCAACCAACTAGCTCAATCCCACTCTTCTGTGCACAACAGGAAGAGCTTCCTCAACTAGGAAGTCCTACACATTTCAAGCAGTGAACTAACATTTCAGGGCAGCACAGACAATTTACCCCACCCTCAGGTAAAGAATCTGGATACATCATAAGCAAATCTAGGTACACTACACCCAACAGGCTTTAAGCTGCTGTCACTATGTCTGAAATAATCTGCATTTCACTGGGAAGCTTTTGCGGATGTTAACAGTACAAACTGAAGGACAAGGCTAGCAGCACAGAGAATCTTACCTCGTCGTATCTGTCATTGTAGTTGGTCTTAACAGCCTCCACCAGCTTTGCAAGGGCTCCCTTATCCTCCCTGTTGGTGATAGTTTTAGTTCCTTTAGAGCCTCGATTTAACATTTTCCATAACTCTTACACCTCAGGATTTAAGAGCTCATAGTGGCAACATGGTTTTTCAGGTTAAGCATAAGCATCATTTGCCAAGGGGTAAT
>JAVJGG010000053.1:15706289-15719377 GCA_035590195.1 Aviceda cuculoides | reverse complement strand
AGGGGTAATCACTGCAAACATCAATGCTTTAGGAACCTGCACTGCTCAGATAAAGGTTAGTAGTTCCATTTATGTATTTTAAAGTAAACACCTATTTTGGTAAGCCAAAGTAATCTCTACCTTCAGAATCCAACAGAGCTCTTAATACAAAAGGACTTCTATATTATACATTATAGAGGCAGTATTTTATTTATTTTTACTACTTTAAACCACAGAGACCTGAGTTTGCTATCCATGTGCCCTACAGTCTGTGTTTATGGGCAGTTTGCTTTCTCCACTACAGAGAATCAAGCCAGCACACAGAATACTTACGGGTTAACTTGCGTGAAAGCAACAGAGGTACAGGTTTTCCTGTGGACCAGTCGTCCCAGTCTGGCTTTGCCCTTGATGATGCAGTATGGCACCCCCATCTTGCGGCACAGAGCAGGCAAGAAGACCACCAGCTGAAAAGAAAGGGAGTGTGCTGTGTAACTGAGGGAGAACATCCTTTTATTCTTTGAATCAGCCTGGGCTGTGGCAATTGCTCAGTGTTAAAAAGCTCGTTTTGCTCTTCATTGTTGAGTCAGGTGAAGAAATTCATACATCATTGCAAGGGCCAAGCCTCATTGTAATACCAGGACAACTATGAACATGCACATTTCACATGTTTTATTTATGCATTAAATAATATTTATGCATTAAAACATGCACATTAAATTAATGGTAATTTTCATCCCAAGCGTAATTCTGACCTCAGCTTAAGTTACACAGGTAGCCCATAACATCTACCAGCGAGTATGCTTACCTCAATGGGGTCTACATCGTGGGCAATAACTACAAGCTGAGCTTTCTTGTTCTCTACCAGAGTCGTGACACTGTTAATACCTGAAAAACAAGTTATAGGTAACTTTTGATTCCACTCAGTCTATTTTCAGAGCTTTCATATAAGTCTCATACAACCAGCTCAGGTTCCATAGTGCAGCTTCAAAGTTCTGAAAACTTCTCACATCCATTCAGTAGCACAGAGAGGATATTCCATGGACAATCTGCTAAAGCTCAGTGTTAAAAAGCTCGTCTATTTTGCTCTTCACTTTGAGCTCAGGTGAAGAAATTCATACATCATTGCAATAGCTTGTCCAATCCTGTTTGGTTGGAGCAGAGCTCTAACCAAGTACTACACTCCCGTATGTGCAAGCAGCCAAGTCCACGTACAAAGTTACCTGCTCGGAGGACTGGTGGCCGCTTAGTTGGCGCATCTCCCTTTCCTGCAGCTTTCTGCTCAGCACGAGCCAGTAGCCTCTGCTTCTTCTCTTGCTTATTTTCTGGCCTGTATTTGTGCGCCAGCTTCAGCAGCTGCGTAGCTGGAAGAGAACATCTACTAGTTAGTTAGTTGCATGACCTAAAAATCTAAGCATTACTTTTTAAAACACTGAAGTGCATCAGCGATCTTGGTGGTTGTCATCAAGTGTATTTAGATAGCAAAAAGTTTGCATCATTTGCACACTGCAAAAGCAGAGCTAGCAGAGCGCCTCTAGAGCCCGTATTTACCTCTACGTGCACCTCTGTTGGCAGTGAGAGCTCCTTCACTGTTTGGATGAGGAAATGCCTGTGGACCCCCACAGCAATTATGGTTAAAGGTGGTGCACTTTCTCCTTTAAAGCAAGCAACTTGTTTGGCAACATCTGCTAGGGATTTACTCTACATGGGCTGAAAGTTTCTTGCATAGACACTGTCATCTAGAAAAGACTATTTACTCATTTCACAGAAGACTCTGAAGTCCCTTCTTCCCCCGTATCAACGTCAGCTTGCAGGATGCTGGCTTTCCCCCCCCAAGTCTGCACTCATACAGATTCCTCAAACTATCCATTTACACAAAGAACCCTATGTGGTTCTACATCAAGCTGGAAAAACGGATTCCGATGGAAACAGGGAGTTAAGATAAGCCTGGGTTTCAGTTGCTAAGTAGGAGCTTTGGTATTTTCTTTTCCCTTTTCAAAGTACACAGCAGCTATCAAGACTTAAGCCAGCAAATTCAGATGGCAGCTTGCTGCTGACATCAGCCCAATCACTATTAAAGCCGCCCTACAATGCTTCCAAAGATACTCTCCAGCTTACCTTTGTTAAGTCTTATTTTGGTTTCTTTCCTCTTCTCTGAGGCATATCCCATCAACGACCCAAGTCAAGAGAACTTTGTGGGGCACATCCTTACCTGTCTGGCGGTCCAAAGCCTGAGTGAACTGGTTAATGGCAGGAGGCACCTTCAAGCGTTTGTAAAGAATGGACCTCTGGCGCTGCAGTCTGATGTAGCGCGGCCATTTCACAAAACGTGTGAGATCACGCTTCGGCTGGATATCCTGTCCTAAAAATACAAAGTTTAACTCAAAGCTGTTCCAAACCCACAGAGCCACAGCATGGAATAGGCACGAGTGCATCAGTGATCTTGGTGGTGATATGTCAGCACAATCACTCAGATAGCAAATATTCTTTCACATCATCTGCACACCGTACAAAAATGGCACTACAGGAATCTGAATTGATTCACCACAACACATGCAAAAGGGCAAGATTCATCACAATAGAATGAAATAATGAATCTTTGTAATACAGGAAATTCAGCTAATTGTCCATATCCACCTTCATATACTTAAAGACAGCTCTTAACTGCATGCAGCAAGGCAACTGCCTCCATCAGTGTCTCCACTCGACAGCTTTATCACAATACACTTCTGTTTACGATTTAAACATCTGCCCATAAAACAAAAACAATCCTTGAGCAAGTAGCCCAAATATCCACGTACTCACCAATGCCAAAGTTCTTGGGCCTCTTCTCAAAGAGGGGATTGACAACCTTCTTGGCCTCCTGCTTCTTGACTACAGCAGGGGCCGGTGCCACCTTCTTGCCCTTGGCCTTCTTTCCTTTCGGCTGCAAGAAAGAAAGGAATAAACTCTTCCTTCTTTTGCCTCCAATACTGGTGCACCTGAAAGAGCTTTCAGTCCGCCTCATAAATGCATTTTCCCAGGCATTTCACCAGCCTGGCAGTCTCCCAGCCTAGTCTTGCTATTGCAGATATAAAAGCCTTCATTTTAGCTTTAAAAGGTTTATGAACCTCCCGTTTAAAACCGCCTGTTAATCTCCTCGGCCGGGCAGCAATCGCCCTGCCCAACGCACCCGGACACCGCCAGCAACCGAGACACCCCCACCGCGGGTTACCGGCCACCGAGCCCGGTCCAGGATCCACCCTACCCCGGGAAAAACGCTGCGGCCTGGCGGGCTGCCCCGCTCCCAGCGGCCCGCGCTGCGCGGCCGCCCCGCTGCGGGCGGGTAGGCCCAGACCCGGCCTGCCCCGGGACCGACCCCGGTCACCGCAAACCGGGCACGAAACACCCCTCCACGGTACCGAGCACCCGCACGGCTCTCTCCGCCGGGCCGCGGCCCAGCGATGGTGGCGGATGGCGACGGATGAACCCCAGCCCCCGCCCCGCGCCCGCCACCACTCACCATCTTGGACTGAGGAAGAGAAAGGAGAAGCGGTGCATGCTGGGAAATATCTATGGGGCGCGACGTCCCGCGAGAGGACGGCGGGGTCGCGCGCGGCGGGGCGGGGCCAGCGGAGGATCAAGAGGGGCGGGGCGGGGCAGGGCAGGGCAGACGGCCGCCATGGCGCAGCAGCGGGTGCTGCCGCAGAGCAAGGAGACCCTGCTGCAGTCCTACAACAAGCGCCTCAAGGACGATGTCAAGTCCATCATGGATAACTTCACCGAAATCATCAAGACGGCCAAGGTGGGCCTGGGCTGTAGCTGAGTTCCGAGGCGGCCGGGGGAGCAGCCGCGCTCCTGAGGGGAGAGGAGCGGGTTTTCCCTGGGGACGGCCCTGAGGGGAGAGCGGGGCCCCTGAGGGGAGAGCGGGGCCCCTGAGGGGAGAGCGGCCGCGGCCCTGCAACGGGGGACGGCCGTGAGGGGAGAGCGAGCCCCTGAGGGGAGGGCAGGGGGCAGCGGCGGGACCTGTCTCCCTGTTGCCCTGAGGGAAGAGGGTTCTTTCCCCAGGGCGGGCGGCAGTCGGTTCTCCCCGGCTGCTGCTGGCTTCCCTGCCTCTGCCCTGATGTTGCTGAACGGGGGAGAACCGCGGGGAGGGTAGAAAAGATGATACGCGGGTGCCATAGAGTCCAGAGGCCGCCCCAGGGATTCGTTGTGTGGATTGAAGTGAAATGAGTTGCCTTTTAATGTAGTTATTGTGTATTAGGATTTTAGTATGTAAAGGTGGTTATGTACACGTTTTTCTTTAGATTGAGGATGAAACTCAAGTCTCTCGAGCAACCCAGGGTGAACAAGATAACTATGAGATGCATGTCAGAGCTGCAAACATTGTGAGTAACATCTGCTGTTCAAATCGGTAGGTAGCATGTCCTGCAGGTACTGTTGGGTTCATTATTGCATCTCAGGTACCCTTTATAACTTACGAAGTCTGCTGCTGGAAGAGTAACCTGATATTTGGGGTGGCTGTCAGGTGAATCTCTTCTCTAGAGGGAAAGCTGGGGTAGCCTGGCTTGTCAGCTACAGGCTTCTGTCAGAATCCTCACATAATGTGAGAGTTTCTACTTTATTCAAGGCTTGGGCTGAAGGAGCAGCTTGGGAGATCTTGTTTTAGAATTGAAGCAAAGCACTGTTTTGATGTACTGTGTGCTATGTGATTTTTTTTTTTTTTTTTTTCCTTCTCCCTGCTACAAGGTCCGAGCTGGTGAGTCCCTGATGAAACTTGTGTCTGACCTGAAGCAGTTCTTGATCCTCAATGATTTCCCCTCTGTGAATGAAGCTATCAACCAGCGCAACCAGCAGCTGAGAAGCTTGCAGGAGGAATGCGACAAGAAGTTGATTGCACTACGAGATGAGATCTCCATTGACCTGTACGAGCTAGAAGAAGAATATTACTCTTCCAGGTACAAATAGGGCAGTGGACTTCTGCCTTATGATCCCAGCCCTTTTGGGGTAGTTAGTCCAGACAAACAAGTAGTTCTTAGAGTACAGGTCTTGAGAATGTTCCCCACAACATTTCACTCCTGTTTTTAATTAGGTTAAACTCTTTTTCTGCAACTAAAGCAACTGCCTTTTCCTTGTAGATATCCTACAGGGTATAAATGTCATGGTGAAGGAGGTATTCACAGCATCCCACTCTAGGTGCCTGCTTTAGTTGGCTAGATTTGACAGATAATTTGCTTAGGCTTCTTTTGTAATCCTTGTAAAAGGAGATGAATTTCCTTGGGGTGTAGGCTTCTGTCTGAGTATCCCTGTGGAGGAGTCTCTGTCTCTCTCCTTGGAGAGACTAGCTTGCTGAGCTGGGTCCTCATGTTAGATGAGATCACCACGTCTTTGTCTTCATGATGAGTTCTTTCACAAGTGACCTGGTTACACAGTGTGCCTTTTCCCTTGTAGTCCACTGCCCCCAGCTGCCTGGAGTCCTGTTGGGCTGAGCATTTGAAGTGAGCAAAAAAGACTTGCTCAGTTTCATTGAATTGTGAAGTATTGTGATAGGATTTTCTATGGAAGACTTATTACTGATCTCTTTGTGGGATTTTTAATGTTTTTAAAAGACTCTTAGAAAACAGGCTTTAGAGAATTCAGACACTTTATTTTTTTATTTTCTGTCATGCACTCCAGCACTTCTAGTTGATGATGCAGTAAATGAAAGCAGGAGAAAACAAATGAGAACCTGATTATTTTGGCTGCGCTGTCCAAGCTAAGTGAAGTCAGTGCAATAATGCTATGACTTCTAAACAAAACCTTAACTTTTGAAAACCTTATTTAGAATTTTAATGACCAGGTTTTCTATTTTTGCCTTTCCCTCCTTTCTAAAAATGCTGAATGCCTATAGCCCCAGCTAAGTCAACTAAAACCCTAATTACTCGATATCTTTGGAAGTTAGGCCATTATTTATGGGTTAATATATGTATTTTAAGAGTAAAAAGATAACTGATATGACATAGCTTAGGAACAGCTATGACATCAGAAGAAAACTTGAGGTAACAGTTCAGAGTCATTTTTCAAACTTGACTCAGTTTTTTGGGGGGGTGGCAAGGGATCCTAGAAATATCTCAGAAATTAAGAGCGATGGTCGCAAACCCAAGCAGCAGTCCAGGCCCTGATAGGTCAGGGGTGAATCCACTACATAGGCTGTGTACAGCACAGAGCTGTATCCAAAGCAATGCAGTGTGGGATGATAGTGCCTCACATGTGCCAGACTTGCTTCCCTCACACTGTCACTAGACTGCCACTGCTGCGTGTTGGTAGCTTTAACTTCTGGGCTAAGGGGTTCTGACCATGCTGGCATGGTCTGTTCACCTGCCTGGCACCAGATGCCACATAGAGCAACCCTTTGTAACAGAACTAACATCTAAGCACAAATGTTGGCATATACCAAATGGATTTGCCTTCATGCTCTTTCTTAGAAGAGTGGTCACGAGGTGAGGAAACTTTGCAACGCTACAGAGCTATGATCCCTCCACTGAAACCTGTTATCATGTAGCACTTAGTCGTTTGCTTTTAGCACTTACTCCCTTCCTGTGCTCTTTCTTGTCTTTTTCTGCACCAAAGAAATTGTGTGTGTGTAAGTATAGAAACAGTGATTTATTCAAAGTCCTTTTATAATTAGAGTACTAAGATATTTTTAATGAAACCTTATTGTCTAATGTGGGGAAGAAGGGGTTCTGTTATGTCACGTAGTCATAGAGTGATAATCATGTTTAAATGGCTGTAAATGCAATAGCTGGTTTGCCCACAAACAGGCATTCTGTGCTGACCTAGGAGCCCAGCTGGGGTTGCCTCTCTGTACCATCTGTTACTTCCTCATGGGGCTTGATCCCACAGGATTTATAAAGAGGTGTGCAGTCCTGTGAGGCCAGGACATGGGTTCTATATAGCCATCCTGCCAAACTGCTCTCCCATGCTCCAGTTTCCCTGAAGGTCACTGGTTAGTTTATTTTAGGCCTTCCCTCCAGGGAAGGCTGTAGAAAAGAGCTCCCTGCAGCAGCACACCTCCAGGTGCTGCAGAGCTGAGAACTGCCTGCCCTGTGCTGTGTATCTTGTTTGGTCCCTGTGCACTGCTCCTGAAGGCTGTGAAAAAACCTGTAGAAGGGAGCGTCTCCTGCCCAGCATTTGTCACTGCCATTGTGCTAAGGGGGTTTAGGAGGCAGCCCCTTGCCCACAGCGAGTAACTAATAGGATGCGCCTTAGCCATAGGGTCAGGTTTCATTGCTAGGGTTTTTGTGTGTATATGGGGGTTTTAATGAGGAGACCTGAAAGCAGGTCCTTGAAACTAAAGCCGAGTAGATTGTTCTGAAGGAATCTTTGCTTTCAGACCCTGTCTTCAAGTAGTTTCCTAGAGCTGTTCCTCTGTGCACAGACCTTGCTGCATACCCCAAGGGGGAGTAGTAAAGCCCCTTGCACTGAGAAACCCTCAGTCAAAGGACAGAGTAGCAGGTTGGGCAGTGCTGTTGTGGGCTGTGCAGTAGCTGCTTATTCACCCTGACTTTTGAGGAGTGTAGAGAGGTGAAGCTTAGAGTTTTGGAACTGTTCTAACGGGGGCAACAGGAGAAGCAGTTGCACTTCTGACACAGCTGAACTTTTCTTTGTAACTCCCCTGCCAAGATGCAGTGGATGCTGTGGCCAGATACTCCTTGGAAACCATGGCCTGAGGTCTAAGACTGATGGAAAAGGACTCGTAGTTCTGGTTCAGTCCTGAAGGTCTTTGCTAATTGAACCCAGCTTTGCTGTGTGTGGAGGACAGTAGAGAAGGATGGTCTTCCAAGGCATTTTACAAAGGCCCCAGGTATAAAGCCTGTGTCCCCTGCCTTGTCATTTCTGCTGCAAAACCAGCTGGGTGATACTGCCAGAAAAGAGCTCAGAAGTAGATGCTTGCAACTAGTGCTTTGTGTGCTTGCTCCCCAAAGTGGTAACTCCAAGTCCAGCTTGCCTTTTCTCATCCTAAACCCCAAACTTGCATTTATGTTCCATTGCTCCCTCCTCTGAGATCACAGGAGCTATCTTGAGTGTGGGGTTAAATCTCAACCGTGTTTCATGTTTGTGCAATTTGAAGTGTCTCGTATTTCTACACCTAAAATATTTCCCTAAGCATCTATTCAAGTCCATACATTAAAAATGTAAATAAAGCTGCAACAACAAAATCACTTGACCCATTGGGTTTGTTTTACTGTGAACGCAAGCTGCTTTCTGCTCCAGCACTCACTTTGTCTTGGGTGTCTTGTGTGCATATGGCTCCTTCCTCTCTTTGGAATTTGTTTTGGTTTTGTTCCAGTTTCTTCCATCATTTTTCTTTTTAGTTTTGGCCCTTCTACATTGTGTTTTCCTCAGAGCACAGGCAAGAATTAACCAGTTGTTTATAAACATTACTTTCCCACACTGCTGGTTCATCCAGCTCTATAGTCTACAGCAGTCAAATCCAGCAAGCTGCTTTTAGGAGAACAGCTCACGTTCTGCTAGAAATGGTAGGAGCCATCAGAACTTTATAATCAGGCTGGGGAGCTTCCACAGAAGACCCAGACCTTCTGTGGAGCGCTTTATTGAAAGGGCAAGGGTGCAAATAGGTTTCTTCTTTATCACAATAGGGGCAGGCCCTGAAACAATTGTGCCAGCTTTTCTGCTGAACTTAAATTTAGAGCAGGATTTCTATTTTTTATCTCGCGTAGGTAATGATCTAATTCCAAGTAAAATAATTATGGATGGGGTCCTCGCCTCACTCAAATCAGTAGCAGAACTCCCATCTTTGGGGTGCCAGGACTTCAGACCAGATCTTTCCAGGGCCTTAGAGTGTCTGGATTAGAATTGAGCCTCTGTTTCAGTTTGTAGCAACAGTCTTATCTCTGAAATTCCCCTGATCCTCACCAGGCCCATGGGGTTCAAGACCAGCTCTTAAGGGTATCTTAGGGAAGGCCAGTGTCACAAGACTTGCGATGAATTTGTGATCACAGACCTTACATCCATGAGTGGGGTTTTTTGCCATTTGCCATTTTCTTAATGCTTTGCTTCTGTCTTGCTTCCCCCACCCTTTCCCCCCCCCTCCTCTCTTACTGCACCTGCTGTCTCTCCTTACTGGGGTTGTTCTGGAAAGCTACAGTCTGTGTGACAGCAATGATCTTCCACTGTGTGAAGCCTACTGGAGACAAGATTTTGCCACGCTGTCCCCCGAAAGCCTCTCCATGCCTCTAACAGCTGCCACAGCAGAGCAGAGTGTTGCTACCTCCCAGAGCTCAACCCCATCGCACCCCCACGTGAACGGACACGGGGCAGGCCCCACGGAGCACTCCTGAAGAGGATCCTCTGCTGCTGAACGTGTTCCTCCTGGCGGCACTGCATTGCTGCAAGTCTTCCACCTGCTGTACTGAGCAAGCGTCTCCTGCTGTCAGGAGAAGGCACTGGAGCTGTATTTGCAGGTTTCTGCTCACTGGACAGCCACAGTGCTTTCTTCACCTCTGGGACGTTGCCATGAGCATTTGTCTCCCTTAAGAGACCGTGATAAGTAAATACAAAGTTGATTGCTCTGGCAAGTTAGAGTTAGGTTTGCTTTTACGTAATAGTTACATGTAGAGTTCATTAGAAATCCCGTTTGTTTGCATGTGAATCTCGGCAAGTACACACTGGAGTGTGGGGAGTTGAATTTGTTCCGGATAAACTTGAGCCAAATGTGGGGGCGGTGAGTGTTTTGGGATTTTTACCCCACTTGCCAAGGTTACTGACATACAGGCTGCTTTAAAGCTCTCTCAGGATGGCCTCTGACAACCTCTGTTCTACTTAATTAGAGTAAGAATCTTGTAGTATTTTTTTTAGTCAGCAGTCTTCACTGTCAGAGTGCTTCACAAACTTGAACTTCTTGCTAGCAGCTGTCTGGGAGGAGGCTGTCGGGAGACCCTTATCGAAGAGCAGTATTCTCCCTTTCGAAGAGGAAAGGGCAGACCAAGGAATCATACTGAGGTATCGATGATGCCACTTGCTCAAGGCCCCAGAGAGAAGCCATGACATGCTTTAGTCTGATTCTGTTCTCGGCGTTCACACAGCTTTCTATTAACATAGCCTGAGCTAACATAAAGCCAGCGTTCGCGTTGGCTAATAGTTTTGTCTAATAAAAAAATCCGGAGATGACTGGGACATACGGAGCTGTGAGGGATTCTCTGTTACTCTCGCGATTTCCTTCGAGACACGGTCGGTGCTTTGCCTGCAGCTGTGCAGCAGCGTGGCCCTTCTTCGGCCCTTCCCCGTCACGGTGGTTCTGTGTTGACTGGATGCGGGGTGCAGTTGAACTGGAATAGGGTCGGGACAGCTCGGTGTAGTGGACACACCGCAGAGCCGCAGCTGTGTTCCAGCAGCTGAGCCGAGCTTCCCTGGTGTTCCGCTGCAGCGTCTTGCTTCTTGGGATGTGAATTTTGGTCCGCGTTTTGATTTCGTTTTCTTCCATTCCATTTATTTTTGTAATTAGGTGGTTTAATAAAACTAACTCTTTCGTATAATTTTTAAGGCGTGTGTTTTCGGCCACAGGGCTTTGTGAAAACAGGACAACGCTGACCGTGCCCAAGCGCTGGGACACGTCTGCGCTCTCCCCCACCCCGTCCGGGGTTTTGGAGACACCCCCCTCTCCCCGCCGCTGTCGCTGCGTGGGGGCTGCAGTCCTGCCGCTGTACGGGGCACCGGCACACCCCCTAACCGGTACAGCCCCGTCTCCTCCCACCCAGTCACCGCCGAGTAAGGACCCGGGGCCTGCAGGCGGGGGAGCCGAACCGGGGCGGGGGGCTACCTGCGGCTGCGCTCGGGGGACAAGGCCGGCGCGGCAGCTCTTGGGACCGGCTCCCTTCCCGCCTCGCAGCCGGCGCGCTGACGTCACTTCCTGACCGGCGCGCTGACGTCACTTCCTACCGGCGGCGCGGCACGAGGAGGATGCCGCCGGTCCTGCCGGTGCCCTGAGGAGGGGACGGGGCGTCTCGGGCCCGGCCGGAGCTCTGCGGCCTGCCCGCGCTGAGGGAGCCGGGCCTGGGCCGGGCGGGGCAGCTCCCGCCGAAGGACGGGTCACCCCGGGGCGGTAATGGCCAGCCTGGCCGCCCAGGACTCCTACCTGCAGGGTTTGGCGAGGAAGGTCTGCGTGCAGCGCGCTCCGGAGTCGCGGAAGAGAAAATTTGGTAACGGAGCTGTCACGCTTCGGCTGCTGTCCCTCCCGGCCCCTTCGTGGGAGTCTGGGCTTGTGACAGGCTTGTCTCCACGGGGTGCTTGGCCCGGGGGAGTGGCGGTGTACCGGTTTTTAAGGAAAAAAAAAAACAATTTCTGTTGAAACGCGGGGCTCCCGAGCACGTTATGCGCGTTGCACTGTTGGCCCCGGGAATCGGTGGTCTCCACTCGCTTTTATACACGTGGTGATTGGATGTGGGAGGACTGGGATTTTACTGAAGTGTGCAAGCACTTGGTCTATTTAAATAAATCCTAAAATATGTAATTTTTGAAGATTGAGATATGCCATTGTAATCCTGGAACTTGAGTCTTTGGTAATAACTGAATGGTATGAAGTGGGCATGTAGTGTTGTCCAGTTTTGTGTCATTTGTTTTTGCTTTCTAGTATCTAAGCCAGGCCAGCCCGAGGATGCTGGCAGACAGCTCAAGAAAAAGAAGAGAAAGAAACCCAGGAAGCAAGCTGAGAAGAAAAATGCTCCTTCAGTCAAACAGGTGGTCTCTAACACCAGTAAACCTCCTCTGGGACAGAAAGCAGCCCCTGAAGCCAGCAAATCATCTCCACAGGGTGTTACACAGAGCGGAAATGAGAGTTCGGTTACAGGTAAGAATACCACGAGGTCTGGTTAATGTTACCTGAGCTGAGGTGGCTGCTTTTCAGTTGCTTCACACATGTCTAGTTTGGAAAGCCTTTGAGAAGTTCAGCTGAATTGAAAACATCTTTGCTTATTCCGTGTGCCCTAAAAGCTTTTGCGTATGTACATAAATTTGTAACGTCACCGCTGGGTGGCTCTCTGGAAATAGCGTTTAAACTGAATTGCAGATTTTTAATGTATTTGGGTAACTTCTGGGAATTACTGCATGGGTGCAATCTCTGTCATGCCAGCCTGGCTTTCCATTATGAATCTGAAAAGCCTGATCACAAAGAAAAGATGTCCTTGGCGTCTTTGTTTCCACTGACTTGGTACTTGTTTTCTGGCTTGTTAGGCAACCACAGGGCATGCCAGACCACTCTGGCTGGCAGTACTGAATGATAATATGGATAGGAAAGGGGCAATTCTAAAGAAACCAATGAAATAGAAACTCTTGGTTTCTTTAGGTTTTCCATTCTATTCACAGCATCTAAAGAGTTCTTGGAGCTTTTCCCGTAGCCATAGAAAGTTCTCCTGTTTAGCTAGTGCTATCTTTTAAGTATTTTTATTTTCTTCCTCTCGTTTTCAGGGAGCAAAAGTGAACTGGGTTCCCCTTCTTTTTCTGCAATGAATCTCTTGCGTCAGAGACTACATGAGAAGATTCAAAAAGCTTCTGGACAAGTATGAGAACTCTTAATACGTGTCCATATGTCTGTTGATGCAATATAAATACTCCCTAGCCTCCCAGGGGATGTGGGGTCAAGACTACAATCTTACAAGGCTCAGGGTTTGAGCTAATTCCATCTCCTAAGGAAGTGTCTGTGGGTATTGCTGGGAGACCTGTGTGCATGCTGTGGTCTGGAAAAACGTGTGAGAAAAGGGAGGGCCTGGCTTGGAGCAGAGCATGCCTCTGGTGATTTTGAGGAAAAAGAAAAGCACTAGAGGCTGAAAGGGAACTTAGCTACAGGGTGTTGAGAGAGAGTAGAGGGTTTGAAATGCCTTTACTGTGTTTAATATCATTAAAAGCTGAGCACACAGCTTCTTGTCACAAGTAGTGCGTTTTTAGGAGAAGTTTGAAATTGGGAATTTGAGGGCATCCCACTCTTAATTCTACTTTGTCCCTGTCTTGGTTTAACCCCAGCCAGCAACTAAGCACCACGCAGATGCTTGTTCACTTCCCCCCCACCCAGTGGGATGGGGGAGAGAATTGGGGAAAAAAAAGTAAAACTTGTGGGTTGAGATAAGAACAGTTTAATAGAA
>JAVJGG010000053.1:15656034-15691984 GCA_035590195.1 Aviceda cuculoides | reverse complement strand
CGGGCAGCGCGGAGGGGCGGTGAGCCCGGCCCCGCCGAACCCCGGTGCGGGGACCGGCGGCTGTCCCTGGGCGGCCGGCGGAGGCTATGCGCGGGGCACGATGATGATCGACACTCAGGTGAGTTGTGCTTTTCGCCCCTCGGCTTTGTCTCTGCGGAGCACTTTTCGCGATAACCCCGAGCTCCGGTGCGCTGCCGCGGGGGTGGCCGGGCTCGGTCCCCTTCGGCACCCCCGGCTGGAGGGGGTTGACGGCGGCCCACGCGTGTCCGCGAAGGGTGACGAATGCATGTGGGGTGCCAGGGAGCGGGTGGGCTCTGTGGGTGATTTCCTTGGGGTCTGTAGCTGCAGGTGCCTGTCCCTTGCTGCCTGCTGGTGTAGGGGGACACTACGTGCCAGCAGTCCAGACCCCTGGTCTGCAGCGTGAGCTTTGGCAGAGGAGAAGCAGCAGCCTTTGCCGGGGGGGGAGGAATCTCTTTTTTTGTTTGGTTTTTTTTTTCTGTAGTGGATAAGTGCAGCTAGTAGAAGTGGGGATGAAGGACTGGGAACGAAAGCAAGACAGTTTGGGACAGGGGTCTAGCTGCCGGTGCGACGCTGCAGGCGTTCCGGAGCTGCGTGGCTGCTGGCAGGCTGCAAAGCTGCTGCATGCTGTGCCAGCGAGCCAGGGCTGCAGCTCTTCGGGCAGCGCTTGGGCCAAGGGGCACCAGGAGGTCCCTTATCTCTGCCTGGTGTGTTTATGAGGCTAAATGAAGCTAAATTGAGCTGAGGTGGACGAAAGCTCTACACTCAGAAAGCCACAAGTGCTTTTGGGGCAGGGGAGGATGAAGCAAAGGCATGAAATTTGGGGGTCTCATCAGAATGTGGCTCTCTGGTCCTGATGCTCCCCTGACTTTATAATTTCTATTCCCCTTCCCATGTTCCCCTCCCGACCCCAACCCTGGGAAGGGAAGGGGGGGTCTGTGCTGCTGCCCTTGTGGTGGTGGTGGGAAGGTAAGTGGGCAGTGATGGCTCCTGGGTGCTCAAGAATGAATAAAGGGAAGGGCTGATGCTGTGGTGGAAAAGTGAGCTGGGATCCATTTTTGGACTGGAAAATGTGCATACCAGAGCCGCTTCCTGTACCCAGTGGGTCCATTTGGTCTGGGCCTCATTTGGCTTGATCCAGCCCTATAAACAAGAGCTAAATTAGGTCTGTTGGGGGTAAGTGTGTAAGGCAGGAGCTAGTGCCAGTATGCATGCATGCTGGATGTGGCATGTCCCTTTGGAAAAGGGGATTAGCAACCAAAATACCAGGGGTTGGATCCGGACCCTGCCAAGGGTCAAGAATAAGAGTACTCTGCCACCATGGCTGTGGACTGGGGAGAACAATCTTGCTGGGAGATCCAGAAAATTATTAGGTGTTAAGCTGTCTAGAAAAAGGCGTCCAGAGCTCAGTCTCCCTTCCGTGTTGCGTTCCTATGGAGTGCTTTGTACTAAGGTCTCAACTTTAGCCTTCCCATCGCTTTTTATACTTGCCCCTGTTTTATATATGAGTAAACTGAGGCATGTGGAGGTATTTGTTACAAGGCTTAGGATCCTGCGTGGTGGATGTTATCATGGAGAGCACAGGTTAGAAGTCCTCATCCCGCCTACGTGTCCTGCTTGAAGAGGATGAACCACTTTGCTATTTAAGGGGTGCAATTCATTGAAGTCCCGTCATTTGTGACTACCAGTTAAGAAGAATTTCCAGCTGCACCCACAGCCGCACCCTGCCAGTTCTTATGGCTGTACAGCTACATTTTTCATACCTCGTAAATGTTTCTCTCCCTGGTTGCTAAGGGAAAGACCCACACAAACAACTGGGAAAACTGAGTGCTGCAAAGTAAATAAGCTGAGCAAACAAGATTTTTTTTTTTAATCTCTGATTTAATTGCTGCAGGTGTGTTGTTCCGGGTGTCATGACATGTGAAAGCAAAGGTTCATGTGCAAGGGTGAATTTCAGCCTTTAAAACCGAAAGCTGCATGTGAGCTGGGTCAGAAAGTGGCTTCCATCCTGAACCAAGGTCCCAGAGCTGCAGACTCGTCCTCTCTCTCCCTCCCTGGCTGTTTGGGCTGGAGAAGGGAGCAGATGGCGGACAAGCAGTCTTGGGGCTGGCTGAGGGCAGGACGCAGAGTGCCTGAGCGCAGGCGGGCAAGGCTGGAGCTGAATTTGTTTCTGTGTCTGTCATCTGCTCTGAGGCATAGAAGGGAGCTGTGTCTGAAGCGTCTCCAACGGCTGGGAGTTAACTCTTGGTGGTGCTCTGCCACGGCGGGAGGGCGAGTTGGCAACAAGTGACAGCAAGCCAGAGTCCAGCTGGCAGCGGGGTCTGGGAGGAAGCGGGTGGAGAGATGCGAAGTCCCTCCTCGGCGTGGTTCGGCTGCTCCATCTGGAGCTCCCACTCATGCATGTGTGTATGCGCCTGCGGATAGGGCTGATCAGACGTGAACAGAGGATGCGCGACTGCTGCAGGCTCCAGAATAAATCTCTGGGATATTGTAATGATTGATTTGACGTCCTGTAGTTCAGCGTAGTTTATTACCTTTGGGGTCAGTTTGCTTTGAGATGACCCTTTATATGATGAAAGGAGGGGCTTTTCAGAACTGTGTTTGTTCTGGGCATCTTTGGGGTTGTGTTTTTAAGTTCCTCGCGGTGTTCTCACTGTGCCATTCCCTATACGGTGCCTGGCTACTGGACCTGGAGAAGCAGGGGTCCTGATCTTGTGTGGTAATCTTAAAAGCAATCTGCACTATCCATCAGTGCTGGTTTTGCTTCTGATACCTTTCCCATTGCTATAGCAACACATGTCTCATGGAGGATGCCAGCATGCTTTCCGGGTGGTACACGCAGAGAAACTGCTTCACCTGCCACCAAACTGCAATCACTTGTGGAGTGGGGCTGGCTAATTGGCAACTCCACACAGCTGCTGGGGCTGGAGGAGCAGAGAAACTGCTCTTTGCTCCCTCAGGCTGACCCTGCTCTCCCAGGTGTCCCCACTACCTGGAGTTTCCCTGGGATATCAGGGCGACAAAGTACATGTGGGAGTGCATGGTATCTAGTGCCAGAATCTGGGATTTCTCTCCAGAGGAGATGCTCGGGATGGTGTCAGCCAGGTTGCCAAGGCTTGGTGAGTGTTAGGGGCTGTTTGCCTCTTCCCCCTTCCCCTTGCCTGTAGAGAGGCTGGAAGATGTGCTTCACCTGCAGGGTGTTGATGGAGGAGAGAGGTTGTTTGCCCGCTTTTCCCAAGTGAGCTTGTTTATTCCTCCGTCTCCTTCACACACTGCAGTCACTGAATGGGCTCTGGGACGCTCTCTTGTTCCGCTCCACCTCCCCGTCCTGCTGTCCTTGGCTCTTCTGTGCAAACCAGAGGCTGTCGCCACTCATTCGGCTGCGGGTGGCCACCAGCACTGCTGCAGGGTTGCCTTCCCAGTACAGCCATGCTTGCTGCTGCCTCCGTGCCTGGCTTGGTGCTGGTTGGGGATGCATTTTGCGTGCTGTTGCGACTGGTGCGAGCTGTGTAAGCCTGTGCGAATGCCTTGCGTGGGCAGGCTGCAGGCTGTCCGGCTGCTTGGGGCCGAGCGGGGCTGTGCAGCAGATGGCACTGTTGGTTTCCCTATGAGTTATTGCCTTGGGTTTTGCCTTCATCAGTGCTGAGAAGGGTCGGTGGTGATGGGAGCCGGGGCACGGCAGGCGCCTGGCTCTCTCGGAAAGGGGCAGGAAGGCCAAGGTGGGCTCCGCTGCGGATCTGCTCTGCAGAGCTTGGTGCTTGGGTCTTGCTCACCAAGGAGGAGCCGTGTTTGGCTTCTTGGTGATGAGTAATATGAGGCAGCCTCATCCTTGGAGACCTGAGGTACAATCCCAAAGCCACCGCGGGCCTGCTATGAGTCCTTAGCAAGGCCATGTCAATCACTGGTCCCTCCTATAAAAAGAAAGCCCTGATCCACGGCTCCCTTTTGTGCTTGTTCCCACTGTCACCGGTCAACCCATCCCCCAGCTTTCCCTAGCACTCAGTAAACAACAGGCAAACGCGTGACCTTTCCATCAGCAGTGGCTGGGAGAGGTGCCTTTGCTGCTTTCCAGGCTGCCACATCTGTGCTGTTGGTGTTGGGGGAGTAGTATTTAAATACGTGCATGGGGCAGAGTGGTTGAACACGCTGTGTTGCTGCCCCAGTGGCTGGAGCAGCACCGGGCGTTCAGGAGTGGCCGTGGCAGCCAGCTGCTTGGGTGCTGAGCCGTCTCCCAAATATCCAGTTTGCTCTGTCTGGGGCCAGCCCCTGGCTGCTGCAGAATCCGCTGGCAGCGGCAAAGCCTCCAGATGTTAGCAGGTTTTCCTGCTGGGACTGCCTGAGTCCAGCCTGCGTGACCTGTAGTGAAGGTTCACCCATCTGTTTTCCCTGGGGATTTGCATTTTAAATAACTTGATTTCTTGGGGACCTTTTGGCTCCCAAGTCACCCTGGGTGTGCCTGCGCATCCGCCCTCAGTCCTCTGCCCTTTGCCACCCAGCACTCTTGGAGCGGGCTCTCTGCGGGGTATCTCTGTGGATATTTGTTTTCTCCACTGATTTTCCCCTGCATTGCAAGTTTTGGCCTCGGGTCAAAGGCAATATTTGTAGACATGAGCTGACGTCAAAGGCGGCTCGGTGGTAGCGTGCCGGGGGATCACAGGCTTTCAGGACAGAGTTCCTGCTCCCTCGAGGCCCAGGAGTGCAGCAGGAGTTCATCCACTGCAAAGATTTACAGCTGCCCGGTGCTCCTGGGTTCGCTAAGCTCTGCTCCGGCACGGCCCCGCAGGCTCCTGCCCTTCTGCGCTTGGGGCTGGTGAATGTTGCGTGCTCCCTGGAGTGGCTGTAGCTGCAATACAGTGTGCTTCACCACCCTGTCTGGAGATTTCAAAGCTGGGGGGAAGGAATGAAAGAGGCAGGATGAGGGGCTGGGGGGGGAAGGAAGGGGTGCAGCAGTGCCCCGATGGGTCGCTTGCCTGCTGCAGCTTGGAGAGGGTGGAGAAGCCCTCCTTTGCTCTGTCCTGCTTCTGCGTAGGATCTGGAGAAAATCAGAGAGGCTTTAAATGTGGTGCCAGAGCTCTGGGATGTCAAGGCATTCCAGATAAGGCTCCACACTTCCCTCTAGGGCCTAGAAAAGAAAGGGAGGAGGGGGGAGAGAAAATATGTGAGGTGTGGTGCAGATATTGACTGCTGTAGGCAGACCAGCGCTGTTAGGAGGGATCACCTGTGTGACTGAAGAAGCACTCCTGGCATTATCAGAGGAGGAGATGGGCAGCTGGGGCGCAGGTTGCTGGCACAGCCTAGGTGCCATGATCTCCCTCTGCCACGGATTCACCGTGTGCCCGTGTGAACCTGCTCGCAGCCTCCCTGAAGGCACGTGCTGGCTGATACTACCCTGAAAGCTTTGTCCGACTTGGACCCTCGTGGGTTTCTCAGGACATCCGCTGTTCCTTTTTATCTTTCCTCTTCCACGCGGTCCCAATCTGTTTCCCACTCCCTTGCTATAAACGCCCTGCCTGGCCTGAAGGCAGGAAGCAAACACGGCGAAGGCCATGTTCAGCGCCGAAGGAGCCTGCCTGGCTCCGTGCGGGCTGTCGGCACGGGATGGGGAGGTCAGGGTCATTTTGCAGGGCAGCCCGCAGGCCCCTTTGGAATCTTTGGCAGCCACCCTGCCCTGCTTTTTTGGCCCCGCTGCCTCCCTCTCACAGCGGATTTCCCACCGTGTGTTTCCTGCCCAGCCTGCTCAGCGCTGCGTCCCATGCGGTCATGGCTCTTTGCCTCCCTAGGGAGGAGATGCCACCACCATGAAAGATGGTTGGTGGGTGTCCGGGATGGTGCAGCAAGGTCCAGAGCAGGCGGGAACGCTCTGGTCGGGGTGGCTGCTGCTGCGCGCTCTGTTCTGAATTGTGGGAAACGGGAATATGGCCAGCCCTTGGCAGCTTTCTAGCCCCTCTCCAAGGCGGGGGGGGGGCAGTGGTCAAGCCTGCTGTGAGGGGATGGAGGATTTGTCCCGTGGCAGTGGTGGTTGGGGCGTGCAAAAGCATCGGCTGTGCAGAACCGGACATGTTGCCTGAGCTGTGGGGTGTCTGCGGGGCAGATTCTGGTGGGTGCACGTCAGGAGAGGGCAGCTGGTCCAGGGCAGGAACAACTAAGGAATGGGTCTGAGCTCTGCCTGTGTGGAAGCTGGAGGAGCAAGGAGAATGTCCTTCCTTCAAGTGGCTGTTTCCCTCGGAGAAGTCCTACATTAGCTGCCTCATGCCCAGCAGGCTAAGGAGAGCACGAGTCTTTTCCTCATACAAACACGCAGGGCTTGCGGTTGTTGAAGGGCCCTGTTTTGCTTGGCAGAGGTTGAAAGTCCCAGCAGGCTTCAAACCCTCCCGTTCAGCATTTCCATGGTGACAGGCCGGCGCTTCTGGTAGCTGTGCTGTCCTCGGTGGCACCAAAATAACGAGGCTGGTGCAAGCTCTGTGCCTCGGTGTGGTGGGTTTGCAAGCCAGAGCCTGTGGTCCCAGTACAGGGCGATCGGACACGCTCCTTCCCCAGTGCTCATGGAGGGCAGTTTATTTTGCCCCCAGTGGGATAAGCACTGAAAGGAGGAAGGGTTCTGCTCAGGAGAGCTGTGACCAGCCTCCTGCTCCGTCACTCCGCGTGGCACTGACGGGGATGCCTGCAGCATCGTGTCCCCTGACAAAGAGCTCGTCCTGTGCCTCTGCATTCATAACCCGTTGTGGAAAATATTAGACCTAGAAATTTGCAATGCTGTGTGAATTACTAATTAAAGGGAACAGAAGGAGAGATGACTGATAAATGCTTCCACAGGCTGGGGAAGGTGCATTGCCTTTCCACCAGTGGAATTTATCTCCCTCCTGCCGCAGCACAGACCCTCCTCCTCAGGCTAACTGCTGCAGCTATCCCGACCATGCCATTTGGAGAGGATCTGGACCCGAAGGGGTTTTAGTTGAATGAGGCGTCAGTCAGGCATTCGTATTTTGCACCGTGGCACAGCCCCTCCTGTGGCACTTGGTGGGAGGTCTGGCCACGGTACCCACGGCTGCGCTGGTCTCCGTCCCTGCGTGTGGCTTGGCAGCGTTTTCTCAGAGCTCTCTGGAATGTGCAGGTTTCTCGTCCTTGTATGGAAATGAAGCATGGCTCTGGGGTACCTGGGGCTGGGTGAGAAATTGGGATTTTTACATCCTCTGCAAGCTTGGTTTTTATATTTTTTCCACACTGGCTGTCATTGCAAACTAGAGGGGAAGGATGCAATCTTGAAACGTTTTGCAAATAGAAGTATTCTGAAATGTATTCCTTCTCCTTAGGAAGTTGCAATGAAATTCACATTCTTCCATGAAATGTTTATATATTTTGGCCAAAGCAGTGTATCTTTTGCTGGGAAACATCCATAAGTATGACCAGGGTGATGGTAATTAGGAAGAGATTGAAATGCGATTATATTCATCAATATTTCAGGGGCCAAGTCCTGCAAGCTTGCATGTGCAGGCACCATTTTCCTGTGCGAGGCCTCCTAGCTCCTTTGGTCTCTGGCCAACAACCTGCAGCTGAAGCGCGTGTTTCTTGATAGGATCCAACATGTCTTTGGGGAGGGGGGGCACCACCACCACTGCCCCTGCCCCTGCGGGTCTTGCAGCCCTGCTTTTGGGGAATCCACCCAGCACCTATCGGAGCCGGGCGCTGCACCGGGTGGCTCTAACTGCTTATACAACTCCCCTTTGTGCTGTTCCCAGTGCTGCTTGAAAGGGTGTTTAGTTAATAGGATTATAAAGCTTTCCTGTCGTTAGGCAACGGAAATCAATGGTGGGCCTCCAGGGCTGAGTTTCATCCGATTTACAGCACAGTCACTAGATGGCTGTGCTGGGTGTGTGGCGAGAGACCGGTATGGTGCTGGAGGGAGGACATGCTACCTCCCGTGCTGGGTGCCACTGGTGGGGTCTCCTGTAAATGCAGAGGATGCTTTTGGTCTGCCGGTGCCGGCCACATGTTTCTCCGGCTGCAGGGGTCCTGGTCGGTGCGGTGCCTGGGACTACGTGGGCAGTCGGGATGCTGATGCAGCCCTATGGTGCCAGCCGCGTGTCCCAAAGCGCTGGATGGTGTTCCCCAGCTCCCATGTCTACTGCTGGGCTGGTGCAGGAAACCCGGGCATTTTCCCTTTCTCCAGCCAAAAACGGTGGCTTGGCCTAAAAGCTGGGAGCAGGCGCTGCCCTGCAACGCCTGAGGGGACTTCGCCCTCCTCTCTGCAGTAAGAAAGCATCTGGAGACAGCAGGTTAGTAGGGTGGCTCGTTAATCTGTGCAACATAAAGCGAGCTCGCAGCTCGCCATCCCCAAAATGCAGCGGGCTCCCGGCCCCCAAGGGGCTGCAGAGCTGTCAGAGGATGGGGCCGGGGGGGCTGCAGCCCCCTCCGTGGCAGGCTGCACGTCTGTGCTGCGTGGGGGCCAGGCCTGGGAAAGCTGAGGTCCAGCTGCAGCCCTCGGGGAGGTCAGGGAAGGGCCTCTGCGCTCTCTGGACTGTGTCCGCCGGAGCTGACAGCCTTGGGGTTTGGTCAGTCCCACCCTGCCGTGTCCTTGCCCTCCTCACCCTCCTGAGAGGGTGGTCCAGACTGAAGTGCCTCTCCCTCTCTGATCCAGGGCCATGCCCCTTGGGAGAGGTCTGCAAAAGGCATCGGCTCCCCTCGCAGCCGAGGAAGCGATGTCGAACCTGTCGCTGTCCTAACGGGAGGGTAGGGAGCAGCTGAACGGGAGCCCTGAAGGAAACTTCCAGGAAAGTCAACCTGCTTCAGGAATCTGGCCATGCAACAAGTGTTTCCCATCCCCATGGCTAGCACAAGCTGGCAGAGGGGGGGACCGCACATGGTGGAAACTTCTTTAAACCCCCTAGCCTGCAAAGCGAGCACGAAGAGGGAGGATCGGGAGAGCCTTTGGCTTAGTGTGTGGGGCTGGAAACCTCCAAGCCGCGTTGCCTGCCAAGTGACACGGAGCAGTGATGTGGATCTGCAGATAACCTCTTGGCCACGTGTTATGTAGGCTAAAGTATGCATGAGGAGCTGAGACGGTTTTAGACTCCGCAGCACGGTGTCCTGCGGACGAGAGCAGGCTCCAGGGGTGGGGGCACAGGAACCTCCTCCTTCGGGTTTGTTTAAGCTTCAGCTAAGCCCTGGAAAATATGCAGAAGGGAACAATCCTACCCAGTGCTGGAGGCTCGGCCAAGTGGGTGAATTAGTGGATGCTCCGTCTCTGGCGAATGCTCCAGGTAGTATGTTGTGCTGTACATGGCATCTGCGTGCCCCCCGTTTGCATGCAGACATATGCCCGGAGAGGTGCCCTGGCCTCGCTGCCAGCCTGGTCTCTCATCGCAGACGGCTGCTGCTCTGGCCCGGTTGGCAGGTGGAATAATCCCTGTGGAGAAATTACAGCTGGTTACAGCGGGGATTGTCATGGCTTGCCGGTACCTTCAGCTCTCCGTTTCCCCCAGCACCTTTCTCTTCCCCGGCAAAGACTTTGTTTGCAGTGGGAAGCACCTAGCTGTGCTGGCGTGGGGACAGCTGAGCTCTGTGGTGCTCGAGTCCCAGCGAGACGGCTGGCCGCGCTGCCAGGGCATGGTCCGGAGCTGGCCCCAGAGGAGCCAGGATGTGCTGACATTTGGGAGCTTGTTCTTGGCCCCCGTCTTTCTAAAACCTCTCTGTTCTGGAGTGCTGTTGGCCCCCTTGATAGGAAGATGTTTTGAGAGATGGTGGGGCTTTTCCTTGCATTCGGAGTTGGCAGGAGAACAGCCGTGATGGGCACGTGGCAGTTTGTGGCATCCTCCCGCGCTAGTACCTCTGCAGCCCCCAGCTCCCAAGCCTGCCGTATATGCCCAGCCTGGGAGGTTGGGCACCCGTGCATGAATACAGTCATCCCAGCAACATATGCCCAAAACACGTGCAAGGCTTGTGCCGGGGATTTCCCTGCCTGAGAGCTGTGCCCAGGTTGCTCTGGCAGCACAGAGTAGCCGCACGTGGGATGGGGAGACCGGGGGGATGTTGTTAAGTGGGCTCAGTCCACTGGGGAAACTGAGGTTAGTTTTGGGGTGAATGAGGAAGGGTTGGTGGGGGCAGCTGTGGACTGCAGGGAGTTACATGGTGACTGTCCTCCTTGCCCTCCAGCAGCCTGGTGGTACGGGGTGCTGGTGCCACTTGGGGCAGGAGGGACTGGGAAGCTGCTCCATGGTGTCTGCCCAGGAGCCGGGTCCTTCCTCCGCCTGGTGCACGGACAGTTGTGCAGTGGCTGGTGGCGTGGTGGCCGGAGTGGCAAGTAGCCCTCCTTGAGCAGCTCTGCCCACCCTGGGCTCCTCCGCTGTGTGCACCTGGGGGCTGCTGCATTAGAGCCCCCGGCCTGGGCTCCGTCCCCATCTCTGGGAGGAGGGCGGTTATGGAAACTCAATAAACTGTTGCCATGACAGCCTCGAGCTCGGCTCCCTCCCGATGCCGTGCCCGCTGTGACAGCTCGATATTACTAGCTCCCTTGGGACTGATTTCAACGGGATGAAGCGCTTTCTGCACGGGACGAGGCAGCTGGATTTCAAGCAGCAGAGCCCTTTTATCCTGCCGATGCAGGGAAAGTCTCGGAAGCAGAAAGGAGGTGTGGGGGTGCCCGACGGTCACTTTCCTGCGAGGGAGAAGTGGTCCTCGGTCTCCTTTGCATCCTCTCGCAGCCCCGTAAGCTGCACCTCTGGTCTCTGTTGCTGCAGTGATCGTCTCCATGGAGACCGGTCCAGCACAGTCACATCATGGGGACCACGGAGGGGGAGACCATGGGGAAGCATCCCCATCCCCTCCCCACAGGGACATGATGGCTCCCAGGGTGCTCTCAGCCCCCAGGGGAGGGTGAAAATTGAAATCCCTCAAGTGGCAAATGTGTGGAGGAATCCCAAGAAAACTAATTGGTTTTCTCCCACCCCTGTTTAATGCTTGTTGGCTTTCACTTTGCATTGGTAATTGCTGTTCTGCACCTATTAAAAGGCCGTCTTATGCTTTGTGCGAGCTTGATTGCAAATTAATTTTGCGTATGTATCTATTATGGGGAGCATGGGAATTTTATTCGGCTCGGGATGCTGAATGCCAGACGGGCTTTCCAGAGGCACGAGGTGCGGCACAGGCTGTGGCCGCTATCAGGAGAACTTTGAGGGAACAAGGGCAGCTTCTTCAAATAAATGCCTAAAACCAAGGATGCAGATACAAATCAGTGGGATTTGTTCTCATAACTCATTTGGGACAAGACAGATGGATTTCAATTGGGATGTACAGAAGCACCCATGAGCTTAGATACCAAGGTGCCTTTGATTTTCTCCGAGAAATGGGTATCCTACCTGCTCATGGTCGTCTGGAAGTCCCACTAGGCATCCACCTTCATGTCTGTGCCTCTATCTGCCTCTCTAAATCTACCTGTAGGCTTTTTGTAAATGCCAGATTTCTTCAGAGGGATGCTATCAGGTTGGGATTTCTGTTTTTGAAAGTAGATTTCCTCTTTCTATTACTGATAAGTATCAAAAGGGAAGAGCTGTTGGGATTTTCCATTTGCCTTTCACTCGTCATGCTGCTTTGTTTCCTCTTTGCCTTTCTATCAGCCTCACACAGTAAAAATAAACCAGTTGGTTTTGTGTCATTTCTCTTAAGTACGCCATTCTTGTGCATGTGCAGGATGCCATGATGTTTGGGCTTATGGACAATACATGGAGTTGCAATTTCCTTTGAAAAACAAACTAGCCATTGTTATTTCTGTGGAATTTCTTTAATTTTGTGGAAGCCTTTGATGCTTGACTGCATCAAGCATTGGAGTCAGCCTTCCTTATGTTGGCCTTTGTCCTTGTGAGTCGCTTGATATAAGAAATGACCACTGTGGTGGGAGAGGTTGGTCGCTGATTCTTGGAGCATTCTGAATGTTTACACCATTGCGGCTATGCTGGGTACTAAGAGCCTCTCGTGCATGAGTTTGTCACTGAAACCTGCATCCACCTATGCAGAGATTCAGCTGCGGTCCATCGTGGCATGCCCAAAACGATGTGTTTGCAGGGTAGCAGAGGCTGCTCAGACCTTAAGGAGTGGATGCACTTCCCAGTGCAGCAGTCCGCCTCTCCCTGAGGCAGCGGTAGAGCAGTTGGGAGCAGAATGCATCTGGCATAGGGATCGCAATTTATTTGCCCTGCAGTTGCTCTGTTCTGCCCAGATTGTTACTGGAAAACAATGTTTTTCCAGTAATGGTTGCTAAGCAGTGAGGTCTCATGATGGGCTTTCAGCTGGATCTGCCAGAAACAATAAAGCTCCAGTGCAAAATGAAATGGGGAAGCATCAATGATTGTGCTGGGGCTTCCCTGTCTGCCAGAAGTGGCCGCTGGGGTAAGGTGATACCAGGGGGAGATTTCTCCCCCATCCCTTGCAGGGCTTTTCTGCTCCTTGGGCTGGCACGTGCTGCTGTTGGGCTCCAGCAGTGAGTGAGTCCTGTGCTTGTGGGGATGGCTTTTCTGTTACTGATGCAGCAGTATGTTCAAGGTGCTCGGCTGCTGTTGCTGGAGGATCTGGGATCGTAGCACGGTTTCCACTCATGCCAGCCAGACTGGAGGAGGAGTAGGATGAGGCTGTCGTTCAAAAATCTGCGTAGGATCGTCCTGTCTGGGCTAGTTTGATGACGGAGGAATCTTTGCCTTACACTTCTGCTGAAAACGTCCCAATGGAAAATTGTTCAAAACCACTTTGCCGGTTTCTGTTGAAGGACCGTTGCATTCCCCAGTGACTTATGCAGGTGTCTGGGGAGACTGGTGGGCGGGCGTGCATGAGCTGGCCCCTGGTGAGGAGGGGAAGGTTTTGTGCTGTCTCTGGGACTGTGTGAATGCCCACAACATCTGGCTGGTTACCGTTGGCCAAAGCCTTCCATGTACAGCAGCTTTCATGTCCCATCAGACCCCATCCACTGTCCCCCATTGCTGTTTGTCTGAGACCCTTCTCCAGAACGGCAGTTCTTTTGTCCAATCTCTTCTGCTGCTGCTCTGCCTGGCATCTCTCCTGGGACTCTGCACTTGTAGTTTTGCTTTCCTTTGCTGTCTGCCTGCGTGGTTTGTGACTCTTCCAGAAGGGTTATCCCTTTGGCATCTTTAGGGCTGCCTGGTGTGAGGTCGCTGGGCTCTGGGGACCGGCAGAACAGACTGAGCCCCGACCAGAAATGTGTGATCTGGGGTAGCAACCCATGCCATCTCTCCCTTGCTGTTGCCGTGAGGTCGGGGGGAGCCCTGCAGACCCAGGCACCAGCAGATGATGCGACTCCTAGACCTCCACACCACCTTTGCAGTAACTCCTGTTCCCATAGGAAAGATTAGCTGCTGAACAGGATGATAAGTGGGTTCCTGGGGATGGTAGCCCTTGGAGACTCTGGCACTTGAGTGTGAAATCTGTGTGCTTTTCAGGATGTTGGTGCAGTCACTTAGGCCTATTGGATAGTGCAATCCCAGCTGGCCAAGCCCAGCTTGTTACTGGAAAGTTGTTATTGGAAAGCTGTGCTCTGCCGACCTGTTGTGGGGAGGTGAGTAACCTGAGCTGGGGCTGCAGCATGGATTTGAATCACCTTTCCTGGAACCAGAGCTGTGGGTACTGCCCGTGCTGGGGGCAAGTTTTATTGCTGGTGACGAGGGTGTGAAATGTGGGACTGCCCTCCATGGGAGCGTATATTTTATTGAGTCACCAAGACATCATGTATGCAGAGGGGCAGTCACTGGCCATGCCAGGGTGTTTCCTGGGCTGTGGCACTACCTTTCTGCCATGAAAAGAGCCAGATGGTTGCCAATATGCTGCCAGCCAGAAGCTAGGAGATGGCCCTGGAAATACTTCTTTGTCCATGTGCTTTAGCTGTATCTCCTCCCCTCTGAAGCTGTTCCCGGGGCTGCTGCAGTGCTGCCCTCTGTGTCCTTGCTGCTGCTCATCTCGGCCGTATGATGCTTGAAATATCTGTCAAATTTCCAGTTAAAACATATTTTATGGTGGGTTCGTTCCTATCTGGTCTCGTTCCAGGCTTGTCCATTAACTCCCATTCCCGCGGCGTCTAAGCACTGGTTTTCTCACCCTTGCGTTCCTCCTGGGAACGAAGGGCTGGACCCCGCTGCGGTCCCACGCTCTGCCCCAGCCTGTTGGGAAGGTGCCCAGCTCTGACTGCGGAGCAGCGCGGAGGGTCCGTGTGTGTGTGAGACCCGTCTAACCCCAGCGTCTGGGCTGGCTCTGGCTCCTGGGCGAGTGACTCAGCCCAGGCGAGGAGGCCAGGAGGGAGCGGGGCCAGCGCTGGCTGGGCGATGAGCGGGACTCGCCAAGCCCAGCTTACCTAACGCTGCCGGAATGCCGGGCTCAGCCGGGCTCCTTGGTGCTGCCCTCAAACCCAGGAGTGCCGGGAGCTGGGCTTGTGGCTTCAGGCAGCGGCTGGGTTTGGGAAAGCTGGGACAGGGATGCACCGTCCCAGACCTTTGCCCTGCATGTGGCAAGGGGCAGCCCCAGAGTGGGAACCCCTGCTGCCTGCCGTCGTGGGAAACCACCCCAAAATGCCTGCCTGGAGTAGGGTCTGTTCACCCTATTTATGTCATCCCCACTGGGCCCGCCAGGAAGGGCAGCTGAAGGACATAAACTCCTGTTTGAGGGCAACGAGGACTTTTTATTGACTCGGCCATGACATTTTGCATGGCCCCTCTGTCGGGTATTTAGCTGGCCCCAGTGACTCCCCTCGCTGGGTGCGGCTCGATGAACCCACCAAACTGCTTCTCTACTGCTGCCCTCCCTGGAGAGGGACACCCTGGGTGTTTCCCTGGTTATTAAGCCTGGTCTCTGTAGCTGATAATGGTGAGAAAATGGCTCGTGGGCTTGGCCCCAGGTTTATTTTTGTTTGTGAGAGCAGTGACATCTGCGTGGTACGTGTATGCAGGTGATACACATGTTGCTCCACGTTGACTCTCTCATCCTTCTGCTACTGTTGGCGCGAATTCTGCAGAAAGATGCTCTTTGTAGCAAAAACATCCATTTTGTGCCATACTCGCTTCGGCAAAACTGTTTCGGAGTTGCAGGCTCTCTCTGGTGGAAAAGGTAGCAGGTGCCACGCTCACCTGGGCAAAACTTTCCACACAGAATTGACCTGCAAACAAAACGGTCACCAATATTCACTGTCTTTTAGTGCCACGCTGCATTTTCAGTGCCATAAGGTTCCCAAGCACTCTCTGGATGTGAATTATTTAAGCCTCACTGTGGTCCTTGGAGTACAGGGAGGCATTGAGCTGAAACTGCCTCTGACAATGGAAAGCAGGGATGGAAGAAGAGAAGGAAAGAAAAGGGGAGGCTCCAGCTCCGATCATTCATGCTCTCTCTCACACCCTCTCATCCTTCCAGCTCTGCTTGCTCGCTTGCCACAACAGCCAGAGGGAAACGCTGTAGCTGCTGCAGACACAGTTTGATCATAATCAGAAATCAACAGCAGGCAGGACCTGTTGTGTCTCTGAGACAATGCGCGGGGTTCGCGAGTGCCACGCATGTAGATGAGGCTGAAAAACCTCGCGCCGGTGCAAAGCAGCAGCCTGAGCCAGCACCGGCATCGCCCTGGAAGAAAGGAGAGGCTGGGGGAAGGCGGCGTGCCGTGGCACGCTTGCGAAGGACTGTTTCACCCACCTCGGGAACGTCGCTGGCTACACACATGCACACACACAGGCGCGCTGGCTCGCACACGCGCACGCACAGCCTCTTGGTGCAGCTCCTGGCAGCCCTTTGATTTGCAAGGAAGGAAATAAGACCTCTCAGAGCAGCAGAAGCAGCAGCTGTTGGCAAGATGCGCTGACAAAATTGAGCAGGGCGAGATCTCCAGTCTGGTTTTGCTGCCTGGGCTGGACCTGCTCCTGGAAGAGGAGCGGCGGAGGAGAGAGAGAAGAGCGAGCAGCCCCTCCATCCCTGGGAAGATGGAGGCAAAACCTTTGTTCAACGTGCAGAAGGCTCTGGTGCAGCCTGTGCAGATGTGCATGTTGGATATCCCCCTGAGCGTGCAGGACGATGATGTAAGTAGAAGGCAAGGGAGCCGCCAGCCCGTTTTCGGCTCCAGGGACGGGGTGTGCAAGGGGCAGAGAGGTGCCGTGACCCCACCCCGGTGCTATCCGGGGGTGGCGAACTTCTGGCAAAGTTAAAGATGCCAAGAGCTGGCACCGCCTCCAGATGTGACTGTTTCCTCTCTGAAGTGGTGTATTTTGAGCCCTGCACTTGCCAAATCCAGGGCAACAAAATGAAAGGAGTAGTCTGGGAGGGAGGGGAAGCCTTCCTATCTGGAAAAAGAGTTGTAGCTCAGTGCAAAAGGGAGTGTTTGCCGTGTGTGTCCTGGCTCTGCTGCCCTGGCTGACGGGTGTGAAAACCTGGGAGGCAGCGATCGGCTGCAGAGCTTGACTCTGCCTCCACACACCTTGGTGGCTGCCCCGGCTGGTCTCGCCGTCTGTGTGGGGACCGATCCTGCCCTCTCGCTCTGCTGCTGTGCTGCAGCTGCAACCGAGTGCAGGGTTTGCTCCATGATGCAAAAATTTGCATTGGTTGCAGCACTGAGGCGGAGGTTTCTCGATGTGCTTGGCTGAGGGGATTCCTGGTGAGGGCTCCTCTTGTCACCTTAACTCTGCCCCTCACAGAAATACACCACAAATCTGACTGTGCGAGAAGGGACCCTGTGGTAAAGCTGCTGGAGAACCCAAAATAGGGGCAATGCTTTCCAGAGCTGGTGGGTGGTGAGCGGTCGGTGTCCTGCATGTGTTAAGGGTTTTGGGTGTGATCCAGGTGCTGTTAAGATTTGAGGCAAAACTTCCTTTGATTTTGGAGCAGAGAAAGCCCATGTTCTTGCTGTGTGTGCGTTCAGTCTTTGCACTATCACTGCAGGAGCCTTAAATCTGGATTTTCTTGATGGCAAACAATTGACATGTCACCGTTAATGTTACCTTCTCTTCTACGTTATCTGGGTGTTTAAAGAGGTGAAATGACAGTACAGAAACAAGCTCACTTCCTTGGAAGGAGAGAGGACGTTCCTGCAGGGTGGTGTGTTGGATCTCGGCGAGGGTGGGAAGCCCCAGCTCAGCAGCCTGCAAGTGAATCTGCAGGGGCAGGGGACTTGCGGGGAGCATCCTATATTTAGAAACACCCCAGGGCTTTGCCAGGATCTACTGTGTCGCTGCACTAATGAGGATACCTGTGATGGCCACTGCAGAGCTGGTGGGGTGTGCCGGGGGTGGGAATCGTGCCCCGAAAGCGCAGGTGCCTCCTGCAGCATGTGTGGGAAGGAGGGAGGGCAGCTGGGTGTCGGGAGGTGGCTGGAGCATGGGGTGATAGCCGGTGAACCGGCGGCTGTATGCTTTATTCTCATTTGGCTTGATTTTTTTTTTTTTTTTTTTTTTTTTGAGCAGCAGATTTCTCAAGGCTTACGTTACGTGATATCCATTCCTACTCAGTAGTGCAATCTGGCGCTGGATTTCCCTGCGGCCCCGTGGTGCAGCGCAGGGGATCCTCAGGGTTTGCCCGACACAGGTGGAGGCTTCCCTCGCTGCAGAGGGGGAAGCCTGAACTGGAGCCCTGTGCTCATCTGGGCACTGGCTGGCACCAGGCACGGGGGATGTCCTGGCCTGGGTTACTTGGAAATGACCTCCGCTTGCTAATCTTATTCCTGGTTTTATTGCAGAAAAGAAAATGAATTTTTAAGGGGGTTGTGCACTGTGTTAGAGGTTTGGTGTTTGGTTTTTTGGTTTTGTTTTGGTTTTGTTTTTTTTTTTTTTTTGTTGTTGGGTGGGTCTTTAACAATTCCTGCTAACCCTTTGGCGGCTGCTGGGTCACAGCCAGTCCTGGGAGTTGTGTCACGGTGAGGTACCGGTCAGTAATCTGGCATATCGGGGCGTCCCCAGCCCTCGGGTCATCGCTGGGGCGTTCGCTCCATTGCGCAGGACAGAAAGGGTTAGCGCTCTCCTGGGGAAACTCGAACTGCCACGAGGTCAGGCTGGGAGCTTGGTCTCCAGCATCCCCATTTCCACTTAAATTGAGGCTCAGCATATGCACCTTGTGCGTTTCCCGGCTGTGATCACCTACCCCAGCTCAGGGCTCTGCTGGTGCTTTCATCCCCTGCCCTCTCCTGCGTTGGGCAGAGCAGGATGAGACCCCCAGGAGCGAGCATTGGCCGGCAGCACCTGTGAGCAGGAGGCAGATTAGGGACCCCTCTGCCTCTCTGTGCTCACGTACCGCTGCTTCGAGACTGAGGATGCTCACTCCGTTTTCCATTCCTGGAAAGCGGGGGCGTAGCGGTTCCCGTGCCCCCACGGAGCTGGCACCTCCCTCTGCTGCAAAGCACGGGCCGGTGGGGAAATGCCAGCGGGGAAATTCCGAGCGGCATTTCTGTCTGTGGAGCAATGGGGAAACTCCTCTTTCACAGCTGAAAGATTATCTCCAGCCAGGCAGGGTCTGGTGTCGCACGCCCACCCGTGTGCGGGTACACGCTCATCTCCCCGTGGTGGTTTCTGCCAGTCCGCGTGGGCATGGTGGAGGGAGCCGTGTTGGCATTTCCCCTCTATTTCAGGACTTTCAGGCTTATGAATTGCCTTTCTTCTTGGAGATGGCACGAGCAGGTTGAGAAAAGTTTAGGAGCTGTGTTGCATGGGGACCTTTGGGGGCGAGCACCCAAAGGAAGCTCTACTAGGAGATGGGGGTCCAGAAATGGGTTCAGCCAGGGAACGCGCTAACAAGCGGTCAAACCCTGCTGGCCCTGGCCCAGCGCTGCCTTCCTGACCCGTTGCAAGAGTGGGAGCGTTCACGCAGGTCTGTGGGAGGCAGAGTTGGGAGAGGGTAAAACAAATCAACTTCATGGGAAGGGAGTCGGAGGTTTTCCCAGCACCCTGGGTCTCGCTGCATCGCCGCCCTGCTGCCCTTTGCAAAGGTGCTTTGGGATGCCGGGTGTTGCTCTGCAGTCGAGTTGGCACTTTGCAACCCTCTGCCCTTTGCAAAAGGGGCGTCGTGCCCCATCAGCGAGCTCCCATCTTCCCCAAACGCCCTGCAGCCCCCGTGGGGAGCCCTCCCTGCCCTCCCCTCCCCTCCCCATGGCTGGTACCGCTGCCAGAGGAGCCGTGCCACGTGCTGCCTTGCGCTTGTGTGCCCTGCTCCACGTTGGAGCCAGCCACGCTCCCAGAGCGCTCGGAAACCTTCCTCTAATCAGGACCCCGTTTGGTTTTGCGGGTGAGGAGTCGGACGAGTATTTTCCATCTCCCTGAGTGGGAGCTGCCGTGCAGGCTTCTGTGGCAGCAGAGGGACAGAGTGGCAGGGGGAGAGGCAGAGGAGCTGGGATCCGACCGTGAGGAATGGGGGTGTTGCGGGGCGAGGAGGAGGGCACAGCGGCACCAGAGACCTGGGCAGCAGGCACGAGGCAAAGCCGAAAGCCATGGGAGCAGAGCTGTGCTCTGCTGTGCCCCCGACTCCCGTTGGCACCTGCTTTGATGTAGCCACGGGAGCATCTGGTCACCGTCGCGTCTGCTCCTGCTGAGACCAGGCATGCCCGGGTTGCTGTCAGGTCTCTACCCTCCCTGGAGGACAAATCCTGCTGGCCCAGAGCTCCCACACGTGCAAGGCGTGGTGTGGAAATAACCTCAGCGGAGCTCTTCTGCGGGATCCTGTCTGTCTGTCTCCATCACCAGTTGGACCATAGCTGTGGGAAGGCCTGCCTTGAAAAGTGGGCTTTCATTGTGCTGCACATCCATTCCCTGAACACACAACTGACCCCTTCCAGGCTGGCTTCCCAGGGGAGCAGGGCTTTGGCCTCAAAAAAGAGCAAGGGAGCTAAGCAAAGCCCAGATCAGGACACCCCACGAAGGCACGAGTCCCTGGCTCAAGCCCGTTCTCCCAGGACAGCGACTCTGAGTCGACATCTCGTACTCCTGTTTTTCAGGAAAACCGCTCTGCCCCAGCGTGGAGCGGGGCTCCTTCGGGGAGTGTTTCACCAGCAGGCAGTACACCACTGGAGGTGATGGAGGGACCCGAGCTGCTCGTGCCCGTCTTCAGCGGGTGGTCAGCTGGAAGGGGAACATCCCCATCCCCTCCCAGGCTACCCCCAACGTGGTGGTGCGTGTCGGGCAGAGGACGCTCTCGTTTCTGTCCCCCTTGCTAGCTTTCGATGGGGCCGTCAGTCCCTCCCTTTCATAATTCAGCCGCAGCAGTTGCAAAATTTCCCAGGGTGCCTCTTTTGCTGCTATGGGTAGGGATTTCCAAAGGTTTGCTAATAAAAGAGCAACAGTTTCTATATCTGGGAAATGGGGAAATCAATGAACGAACTGTTGCAAGTGATATAACGGCTTTTTGTGGCGTCTCGGGCACTTCCCTAATATGATGGAGCTTTATGGCATACTGTTTTGTCAGCAATATCCGCTCCCTGCGGGTGGGAGCTGCAGGGCTGGGGGGGGACCAGTGAGCCGATATCCCACGGTGGTGGGGTCCTGCTGCCCAGACCCATCTTGCACAGTCCCAGTGCATCCCTCCTGTCTGGTGAGTCGATCCGCTCGTGGTTGTGCATCCCAGGGCATCCCAGGCTAATACCAGGCAGCTGACCCAGCCCTGTGTCATGGTGAAAATCCCTGGGAAATACCCGCCTTGTTGCAATGTCCAGTAAGTGGCAAGTCAGAGGGGAGTGCAGCACAGCCTTTGGTCTCGTTCAGCACAGCTGTGTCCGAGTTGGACACTTAATGCAGCTCTGCAGAGTGAAAAGAGAAGAGAAATGATGGGGTGAAGTTCTCACTGTCCTGCTTAGGCATTTGCATCCTCCGGAGCCTGTCCTCGTGGTCTCCCTGTCTTTGCCTCCTTCCTTTCTCCTCTGTGATGTCCTAATAAGTGCAGTAGGTTTGACTTCAAAGTGGTTAGCAAATATTTTCCACTCCAGTGGGCTAATTAGTTAAATTACATTTCACATGCTAATTTATTCCTCTAATATTATTTTTTTCCCAGCCTACTGGAATACAGGAGAAGATAAAAGCTTGGTTTGACCTTAAAGCCAAGCTCAGAGGAGCTGGAGATGGGAACAAACGATTAGTTCCCAGGTTTGCCGTAGCACAGGCTTATTCCCTGCTGCATTCGAGAGCTCGTTCAGTTGAGCTTTAAGTGTTTTAGCTGACCGCAACCCAGGTATCTTGGGTGAAATGTCCTCTGGCACACAGAAGAAAAACTTTCAGCTCAGCAGTAACGAGCTACTAATTTCCAGCTTCATTGTACCTGTCTGCAGCACCGGCATCACCTTGGAGTGCTGTGTAAATGGCAACCAATTAATCTTTGCAGGAGCGGGTGGGAACGGTGTTGCTTCCTGTGCACCACGGGGTGAAAGGATCCGCTTAGTCCGCGGGCACCAGAGCCAGCTCAGGATTCAGTCCGGCACTCGCGGGTGGTGTCCCACGGCGGGGACGACGGCCGTCCCGTTCGTAGCACTGTAAAGGGGCTGGAAACGCACCTTCCTCGCCAAGCTTGGGAGACCGAATCCCCAAGGCTGGGAGGTAGACGCTTTCTCCGTGCTGGGTCGGTGGGGCTCGGCTCCCTCCCAGGGGCTGCACGGGTGGCAGAGGTGCCGCAGGCGCCTTTGGGTGGTGGGGTGAGTTGTCGGGCAGGGTGGGTTGCGTGGCCTGAAATCCTCTTTGTCCTGCTGGGGCCGAGACGCTCGACGTCTCCTGCGGCCCCGGCGGCATCCCTCCGCTCCCTCAGCGCGGCTCTGCCGGCCTGGGCCCGTCGGAGGTGGAAAGGCTTTAACTGGGAGCCCAGCGGGGCTGGGGAGTTGGTGCTCGCCTCCATCGCAGGTTGAAGCCCTGCGCCAAGCGTTGGGGTGAAACGGTAGCTGCAGACAGCCCCGCAATGAATCAAACTCTGTCATGTTTATATCAAAGGCTTTTTCTTTTCCACTGCCTGGGTATGGTAGATGTTATCGAGAGGGAGGAGCTGAAAATGAGCACTAGGACTGTTTCCTGACCACAATTACAGTTAAAAACAACAAATCCCTCCATCCCCGCTCTTGGCCAAACTCTTTTTCTCTTGGGTAAATGATCACTCGGTTTCTTTAGAGAAAACTAGAAACTATGGAAAAAGTCTCCCAGGCTGAATTCTCATCTGTAAAGGCAGAAATTCAGGAGCATGCTGTAAAGTCTTGGGATTTCTGGGAATTGCCCCAGCAAGGCTGGGGGCTGAGCCCATCCAATGCCTCGTGTGCGCGTACGGGGCAGCTTCAAGCCTGTCCCTGGCTCCTGCTATGGGGCGCTGCCGCAGCTGCCCAGGGCAGCGTGTGTAACCCCTCTGCCGCATCTGTACCGGTTTTATCAGTCCTGGGCGAGGGTATCTAACCAGATATCACTGCCCCGTGAGCCAGCGAAACCCCCATGAGCCGCCAATGTGGATGTGCGAGGCAGTGACCGCTCCTGTATACGCCTTGGGCTGGCTGATGGCAGAGGCAGTGTCTTTTGCGAGTGGCTGTCCCAGGAGTTTTTGGGGTGGTGGCAGTCCCTGTTTCCAGCCCTTGGTGAGTTTTCAGAGAGGGAATGGTTGGTGTGATAGCTGAGCGTTTACACTGTCTTGAAGGAATGGGGAAAAAGGGTCACTGCTTGCTGCTACGTTTGGTTCGCTGGGACTAAAGCGTCCAGAGTCTTCACCTCCCCATGCGCCTGCGTTCATCGACGGAATAAACAAGTGGAATACAGCCCTGAGAGTGCTGGGCCAGTAATATCAGGGTTATGCTTTAAATAAGCAGTTAGCAGGACCGTGTTGATGCAGCCAGGCAGACAAGGCTTGCCAAAGTGAAATGAAAACACAGACCTCTGGAGCCTTGACCAATGTCTGATGCAGCTCCCTGGGGTACAGCCTGCCTCAGGGCCTCATCCTGCCCAAGGGTTTGTCATTGCAGCCCAAACACGATCTCTCCTGGGACGTCCTAGTTGCAGATTTTGAGATGCGTGGTACTTGCCAAGCGTTCGTGCTTGACCCATGAGTAGTCGGCACGTTAAGCTTGGTCACACCAGCGGCGTCGCTGGGCAGCTGCCTTGCATGTGCCTGGGTGCTGGGTGCTCACCAGTGCTCCCCTGCTGCCTACAGTAATCACCCGACCGACTCTCACTGCTGCCCCGATGGCATTGCTGGTGCCATTAAAACGATGCTAATTCTCCATGTATTTCAAGTGCAGAAGGAGCTGATGTTTCTAGTAACTGTTCAATCGATCTGCTTAAATATATTTTTATAAGTGGCCTGGCTGGATCTGTGCTTGCTAGAGCTAGCTGCGGAGCAGAAACTGCAACGAAAATTAGGTAAAATACTGTGTGCCACATCCTCTACTGGTGTAAATCAAGGCAAGCCCACTGATTTTGGTGGCATTACAACCTATCTCTCGGTAAGGATGTGAGCTGATGTTCAAGGTGACATCTAGAGCGTTTCTCTCTTGCTTTGCTCTTCCTTCCCATCCTTTAGCACCGGCTTCTCTGTCTGAAATCTGAGGGCAACGTGAGAGCTTGCTCCTCTTGCAGCTTTTGCTCTGTAGACACGTATCTCCGAGAGGTACAGGCTCTGCCTCTTGCACTTTGCCTTTCTCAAGCGAAATGGGATCTCTTCTCTGTGCTTTCAGCTTTCTCGCTCTCTGCTCTCCTTTTTCATCCTGATGATACTGTGGGGACCCTCAAACTTGGCAAAGCATTTTTCGTGGCTCCGGGCACTGCCGAGGCAGATGCACAGTTGGGTCCTGGTGCCCACATGGTGCTGGCGGTAGTTGGCTCCATCCCTGCACCCCGGGGCCGGGCACCCCGGTGAACGGCAGATCGGCAGCGGGCCACGGAGCAGCTGCCTCCTGACAGTTTGATTCAATAAGGGCCCGTCAATGCGATTTGCTGTCATCTGTCTCCTTGCGTCGGGGGCTCGGAGCAGCGCCTGCGGAAGCAGCTGTTGCAGGAGCGTGCCGGCCGTGAGGGCTGCCAGCGCTGCTAGGTGCCCACGTGTCCTCAAATAAGGCAAATCCAGTTTACTGACTGGTTTGGCACATTACGGGCAATCAAAGGCGGGTTGCTCAGTGCCTGCTTGGGGCCTTTGCAAGAGCGCAGGGGCGCTTTGGCCCGGGCTATCCTGCCCTTCCTAAGCAGAGGTCATGAGTCAGTAGGCGTGGGGGTGTCCTGCCCACCAGTGCAGCCCCATCCCTCCTCTGCATGGCTTCCCATGCTGCCTCCTGCGATGAGGCTGGCCCAGGGACGAGGCTGACATCAATACAGCCGCTCGATTTGGAGTACGCCAGCTGCAGACACGGGGGAAACGGAGGCTTCACCCCATTCACAGCCACCAGTGTGACAGCAGAGCATGGATGTAGCCCCGGGCGTCTCCCATCCAGGGACTCCATCGGAGCTGGCCCTATTTATTCGTCCCCATGTTTCGGCAGCAAACAGCGAGCCCTGGGGCCGTGCAGCAGCTGAGACAGCCGAGGGTGGCGACGCCGAGGCAGAGGTGTGCCCCGCGTGCGCTTGACGCGCCATTAAGCGCCCGGAGCTGGACCCTGCCGTCAGCTGTGGCTGCCGCCGCAGACGCGGGCGGCACCGCTTCTTGCTGACATAGGCTCCGCTTTCGCGGTCCGTGGCGTTGCTGAAACAGCCTGGCGTCGGCACAGTCGCTGCAGGGCTGCTCCTCGGCCAGCACCGGCGTGCCTCGGGGCTCTCGGCACCTCTCCAAAGCCGACACGTGGCTTTGGTGGATCCCCTGACCCTCACTGTACGCTAGTGTCCCCATGCATTAGCAATTTTCTTTTGTTTAAGCATTGCTGAGGACAGAGAGGCGCTGCTGCTGTGTTCAGGAAGGGCTGACTTTAGCCACGTGAGCTTCAAATAATGCTAAGGAGCTACCCTGCCAGGAGCCCTGTCCTGAAACATCTCGATTTGGCCACTGTGCTGGCTATCGAGTGCCATTTCGATGCAAATAGAATCTTTGGTTTCAGCGCGAGGTGGTAAAACACTACAGCCCAAGTAAGGCAGGACAGCCAGATGCAGCTCGCTGTTGGCTCTGCCTGTTGTGAACCTGGAGCGCTTTAACTGCCTTGTTTTGGTATTAACATGGCTGAAAGGATTGGCTCCATCTTGCCCCGAGGAGATGGTCTCACCAGATCCTCCTGCCCAGTGGAGGAGCCGTTTGCCGTCATATGACAATGCCGTAACGTACAGGCCAGGCAGGCTGGTGGTTCGATTTGGGATGAACTTGTGATATTTGGTATTTTTAACTCCTGGCTCCTGAAGTCATGTGCGTGGCGTCACGTACAGTGTCTGGGGAGAGGAGCACGTTGCTGGCCCGGCAGCGCGCACACTGGTATGGTGGTCCGCAGCTGAGGCTTTCGGGCATTACCTCCCTGCAAATGCTGGCCGTGAGCAGCGGCTCGGGCGCTCGTCTTCCTCTCTGCCTCTATGGTAAGAAATTTCCTTTGTCTTAAAGTGGAGTCTTGACTTTATTAACCCCGAGGGCCGTTTGTGTCCAAAGGCTGATTTGTTGATTTTCTATGTCATCTATGTGCAGACTCATGCGGGCATCTCCTCTGCCCTGTGTCCTTGCTCCTCTCCCGGCTTCTCTGGGCTTGTGCTGAGGTTTTCCCTGGATGTGCTGGGGCTGCTGCAGCACTCGGCAGCTGGACACCTCGGGTCTTTGCTCCCTCTTGCAGCCCGGGAGTGGGGAATCCCCGATCCCGACCCGCTGACGGCTGCCATCTGCCTTTTTAGTTCGGGGCTGGGTGCTGTGAGCTCCAGAGGACAGCCGGCAGGGTCGGGCCCTTGACTTGGAGATGCTGAGGACATGGCTGGGATGAGCTGTGTGATGATCTTGGTAGTGTCTGGCTGTGATGTTGGCAACAGGGAAACAAATGCAGAGCAACACTCCCCCCTGGTAATGCTGGTGGCCCAAAATGAGGGGGCTTGCTTTCCTGCCTGCCAGAAAACAGCACCCAAACCGCCCCCGTTAAAAATAACCCTTTTCTGCTCATCCTTTTCTTCTCCCTTTAGGCTCCTATGTGCGTTGCTCTGAGAGCCTGGGGTTTTTCTTTCATCATAGGACCCTCCGCAGCACTTCTACTTCCCATGCTGGAAACTTAGGTACAAGTCAGAAACTGCAACCAAGTGAGGAAGGAGGGGAAATGTGGTTTGTAGGGCCAGACCCTGGGCTGACCGACCGGAGCAGCTGGGATGCATGTCTGGGGGCTCTGGGGAGATGTGCCAAGGTCTGGGGGAGGCAGGATGGAGGCAGCTGTTGCAGCGATGCAGCGTCCGGCAGCGTCGCAGTCGTGGGTCGGGGAGCCCCTGACCAAGGGGGGGGTCCCGCCTGGACAGCCCTGGAGCTGGCTGGAGCCAGGAAACGGAGACTAATCCCTTCCCACCCTGCTGTGCGTGGAGCAAGAGGGAATCAAAAGCAGCTGAAAATCCCGGATTTCCCTTTCTGTTTGGCGGAGGGATGGGGGAACCGCAGGGGAAGAGGCGGACAAGCTACGGGGGTGCAGCTCCACCTTTTCCCACTGCGTAGGGCTCCTTGCCCCTGGGGGGAACTGGCCCTGCCCATCCATCCCCAGTTATTTTGGGGTCAGCACAATGCAGGGCCCTGTCTCCAAGCGTCGGAGACCTGGCTGCTGCTGCCAGTCCAACCAGTCGCAGCGTGGCACCAGCTTCCATCCGAGACCCGCAACAAACCTGGATTTCCAGGGGCCCTCGGTTGCTGAACGCACCCACTGCCCCAGCCCTCTTGCTGCGAGCCCGCTCTGGAAAAGAGCTTTGCAAAAGGTGGTGAATCTCTGCCGGGGCCTGGGGCGAGAAAGGGGGGAAAGGGAAGCTCTCCGGGGATTTGGGTTTTGCAAAAAGGTGACTCGGTGCGTGCCCCGACTGGCGTTGCACCTGCGCGCTGCTGGGTTACGCGCCCACGTGTAATGGAAACACTGACACTGCTCCTTACCGGCGTGGCACAAATAGCAGTGGGTAATTCACCGTTGATACGTATCTAATGTTTGCTGCTGAGATTAAAGAAAATTGACCTGTAGTAATGCTGGCTGCTCAGGAATGGATTCATCAGCCCATGCCTTCCGTGTTCATCGAAGCACGGATGAGCTGGAGAAGCTCGTCGGGGGCAGGATGCTGCCTCGCTGCTGCAGACGGTCTGGCCGAAGCTGGATGAGACCCTTAGGGAGCAGCTTGTTTCACTTGCTGTCTGGTCCCTGACCCTCCTGCAAAAGCTCAGGTCATGTTTTCTAGCTGTTTTCCCTGCAATTAGGGGGGCAGAAAATAGTTAAAATCTGATTTCTTACCAAAATAAGGCTAATGCTGTCATGGTGTCTGTCTGCCTGTGTCCTCTCCCCAAATAAATTCTGAACCTGCTGGCCTGCTTCACACAAATTTGTCTGAGGGCGCATGGATAATTAAGTCTGTGCAGTTATGATGAAACAAGATGGTTGAGAGGAGAAAAAAAATCTTGTAAATGCCCCCAAACATCTGTAGCATGAGTTCTTGTATTATTAGACACCAGAAAATCCACGTGGGAGATGCTTCTTACAAACACTTTAACCACAAAAACATTTTCATTCTCAGTTCATACATTTTTAGGCACCAAAGACCGTCTGGAGACACAAAACCGTAGGAAACAACACAAGTAGTTTTAGTGCTCACGGAATGACCTTTTTATTCTAATGAAAACCGAAATTCTTCGGCACTCAACGTGATTCCTGGAGCCAAGACTTGAAAGGAAAACCAGCATAAGTCATGGACCCGAAGGTAAAAAGTCGGGAGGGTCAGCAGTGCCGCAGCCAGACTCAGCACCGCGGTGTGACTCAGCGGTGCTTGCCGAGTTTGTTGATATTTGTGCCACTGTAACCGAGAGATAAATCTGGCCCTTGGCCACCGGCATACAGTATTGTTTGCAAGAACATTGCTCCTCCGTGCCAAAAGCCCACAACAAAAAGAGTTTTGCTGGCCATTGAGAGAGGCGCTGGAATAACTTCCCCCACTAAAACAATGCGGAGCGGAAACCTTTTAAAGTGGTAATTACCGAAGGGAAAATAATTTTTTTTTTAAACATCCTTTGTCTGAGGGTCTAACAATACCTGGGAATACTGAAAGACTTCTTACAATTCTTAATTGACTTTTCAGCCATGTGACTGTTTGTTTCATCTCTGCAATACCCGGCTCCGGGCTGGGCAATGAAACTTTCCCTTTCCAGCTCTTGCCAGCCTCTTTTCCGGACTCTCACGTGGCCGACACCAGTAAGCGTGTACTCGGGCTGTTAAAGCAGAGTGTTTCCACGTCCACTCGCTGCGTCCCAGCCCCGACTGGGGTGAGTTTGGCCCAAATGACTTGGCAGGGGCTGCACGGTGTCAGCAAGCACCCGGGCTCGCTGGCTGCTGGTCCGGCTGCTGGATGTCTGTCCCACCACGCTCCTCCTGCAGCTCCTCTCCCTCGTCCCCGCCGCTGCTCCGGGCCCTCTGGCTCATCTCTTGGCCGCTCGCTTTCAATCGCATCAGCTCTTCGCTCTGCCGGAGCCTGGCTCCAAGGTTTCGCTCCTCACTTCGAATCAAGTCAGCTTTCCTGCGGCTTTCACGGCAGCTTTCCGATGTGTCCGGGTTTTGATGTGTGCTTTCCCTGATGTTCGTGCAGCCGAAGGAGAAGCGGGACCATTGTTGAACATCCTTTTCCATATCCTCCATTAAAGGGCTTTGTTCCTGTTTAACTGGATTTCTTATTTTAAGTAACCTCAGTTATTACTTGTAGCATTAACGTTATGCGTGTGGTATGCCTTACTGTTGCTTCACTTATTTCCAGGATCTGACATTTAAATCTGTTCCACCTTATTCCTATACTGGGCTAACTCTGTACTAAACCTAGGCTACATGTAAATCTGTTTTATTTTGGTACCTGTAGCTCTTCAGATCAGCTTGGTACTGCAACCCAGCATCTTGCAGCCTGTTTGGGTCGCTCGTTTAAACTGAGCTTTGGGTATAATTTAATCTCGTGCAACATACCAACTCTACGCGCTGCTTTCCTGTGCTTGTGCTATGGCATCACTTTTCTCTTGGACTTCTTAGCAGCTTCGTGGCCCCGTTCCCTCCCCTACATGTGTTCAGACACGTCGTTCCCGCGACAGGGGAATGCGTGGTGCTGATCAGGTTTGGGGAGCCGAGTCTGAGCGTGCTGGGGCGGCGTTTCCACCAGTCAAGGTAGTCGCACGGATGCAAACCTGCACCCCTGGGCCCAGGGAGACCAAGCAGTGTGGGGTCAGAGCGCGTCCCCAAATACAGCACAAGCGCTCCGCGATGCCCCGTACGTGCTGGTAGGAGCTCTCGCCCAGGCAGGGGGCAAGGGGGTGAGCCTCTCTCCACCTCCTCTAGCCCAGCGGGATGACAGCCAGGATAAAGCTGCCCTCCCGCTCCCCTGGCTGGAGAGTGGGACCCAAAGGCCGGTCCGAGTTCCCCGTCCATCTGTCTGTCTGCCTGGTGCAGGCGAGGCGGGCGTACGTGTCGCCTTCGTGGCTGCAGCAGCGCAGCCCGCCCGCGTCAGCCGGGGAAGGCGCAAGTGAGAGCAGGGCTGGAGAAGGTGCCAGGAGAGGAGCTGATGATGAGGACAGGCACTCTGCAAAGTTTTTTGTTATCCGCTGGGATTTCTCTACCGATCGGTTGCCAGAGCCTCTTGTTTCCGAGAGTCTCCTTTTACATGATTCAGCTGAACGTGTCATTTTGGCTGGTTGTCCTCGGTGGAAAAATGTACCGCCTGCCCTTGAATGCATTTTTGAAAGGTGAGCAGAGCCAGAGCTTCGTTCGGTTTCTTTTCCACCTGGGCTCACGAGCCTGGCCACGGAGAGCACTTGCTGCAGTCCGGGTGATTTAGAAGGGGCTGCGCTAGGCTGGAAGGGGGTTCGGGGAGAAACGGGGCTGCTCAGCCCCGCGCGAGCAGAGACACGAGCGTGCCAAAGCCCTAACAGCGGGTGCTGCTGCTCTCTGTTTCGTAGGCAGTCACCAGCCGGTTGGCGCAGTCCATATTTTGCATATTCAACAGAGCAGTCTTTTGAACTGAACTATTGCTCCCAGTCTGGCCCCAGTAGCACGGTACGAAGGTGCTGGAGGGAGGAACAGCCGCGTGCACAGAAAATGCAGCACGTAACCTCCCTCGCCAAAGGTTCTAGCGAGGGGAATAAGTTATGGCCGGTAAATTCCTTGGTGGGTTGAGTTTCTTTTGGGAAGCAGTGCGGCTGGGAGGCAGGTTAGCTTTGCTTCTTGCATCTGCGTAGCCCCTGGTCACTCGGTGTCTGAGCACGGCAGGGCAGGGGCCAGCAGCACTCGGGGTGCCCCCCGGGAATTGAGGGGCTTGGGGTGCTGCGCTGGCTGTCGGGGGACCCTGCAAGACTCGGGGTGCTTTGCCAATGAAACTGCCGCCGTCGGACCTTGCTCAACGTCAGTGATCAGATACGTGTTTCCAATATATAATGAAATCTCATTTTATTTTTCTGGTAGATGAAAAGGGCTGGTTTGATTTCAGAAAGGAGTTTCCCCTATCTTCAGGGGCTATACCCATTCCCATCTTTCCCTGCCAATTTTTGTGGCTTCATAACCTTTCTCCTCTTTTCTACCCGTGATATTTCTTTTCCTGACTGTTATGCAGAGGACCCATGCAAGCAAAGATGGGAATTAGAATAACTCTGAGCACCTGGGAGGCTTGAACTCATCGTACGCTGATCGCTAAGCAACACAGAAAAATGTTTTTCCTGTTTTTCTTTTGGTTACAGGCACCTTAGGTGGTATTTGTTAAAAGAGCTGACTGAAACATTCTGGCAGAAAGGCGATAGGGAGATAAAAGCTGCCTTTAAAGACAAACAGCTCAAGAAATAATAGTCTTTACCAGAGGAGCTCTGGTGTGTCTGCGGCGTGTCAGGCTTCAGCAGCTTAATGCCTGCTGAACTCTGCACTCAGGGGAGCACCGCGGACGGCAGCGGAGAAGCACATGGAAAAGGAAAATGCTACGACCCAGAGCTGCAGCTGCAGCTCCCTTTCGACGTGGGGATGGTCTGTAACAAAACTCACTGGGTATTTTGTGATTCTCTCAAAACAGCGAGCTCCGGGCGAGTTTTCATGCCAGTTTTCTTGCATCCTCTCGCCGCCAGTGCCCTGCAAAATGCCATAAGGTCTCTTGGTGCTTTTCGCAAGATGGACCCTGTTGTCTTTGGCTTTCTAGGCATGTTTTGATGTTAGTAGTTATGTTTCGCCTCTTATTTTTCTGAGTATTTTCTTTTCGCTGTAAATGGCTGTGCAGCACTTCGCTGCGAAGGAATCAAGGCACCTCTCCCCAGAGATGCCTGCACGAAGCGTGCTGTGGTCAGTTGTTTCTTAGAAAGTGGCTTGATTCCTCCCCACCCCCGTGTTGCCCTTGTTCTGCTGAGTTTTTAGAGGTCAGCAAGCTTGAAAAACAGAGGTTTGCGTTGTCACTTGCTGCCCTAATGGAAGATGCTCAAATACTACGGCCAAGTGGATGGCGTAAGAAGTAGGATCGAGGAGAAATATTCCTGCAAGCTCTTGCGTCTCCAAGGCCTGTGGCATAACTGCGTCGACGTCGCTGAGCTCCAGGAGCCTGCAGCCTCCGCAGGAGATGCTGTAGCCCAGCTGCGCGCAGGGGCTGCAGGAAATGAAACGCAGAATAGCTGGATGGAGAGTTTTAGATCCTAATTGCCTGGGGATTCTGTGTGCTTCCTCTGCTAGGAACCGACAGTAATGAGGAGCTCGCCTTGCTGCGTGTAGCCGTTTGGCGTGCTTCGGAGAGGCCGGAGGAGAGCCGCGTTGCTGAATGAGCCCTGCGCTTAATCGGTAGCTGCCCATGGGGGGGCCGTGGGGAGGAGGGGGTGTTGCAGCTGGGGAACAGGTGCCACTGGCAGAAGGGCCACAAAGTGCAGGAGAGCCTGAATCAGCCTTCCTCCCTGCCAGCACCGAGGGTTCGTAGTGCCTGATCGGCCAGCAGCCCCGAGAAACACCCAGAACCTGGAGGCGAAGCGAGTGATCCGACTGCCCTGCGTCCGAAATACTCAGTGGAGAATTTCCCAAAATCCACCCTTGCTGTAAGCCATGGGAATGTGTGGCTCGCCCCTAAAATCTAGTTCAATAGAGGCATTGGTCCTGTTTGCAAGGGAGAATTGGGTCTGCAAGGGACTGAGGGCTGGCTGTGATCTGTCGGTCCCCAGATTTTTGGGAGCAACTGCTCTGATTAACATCTGTATACAGATTGTACTGAACGGAGCAGGGACACGTTTTCCCTTCTTGCACAAGCTTGGAGGTTTTTTTTTCCTCATCCTGAAGTAGAAGAGATAGTACTACTTTATTATTATTATTTCTTATAAACCGATCTTCCAGCTGGGCCTGGGCAGTGGAAAGGGAAGACTTTCAAATTAAAATCTGAATGTCCCAAAAGTTTTGATTTAGGACTCAATGCAAGTGTAACAAACAGCTTGACTTTTAGTTAATAATTCTGTCGGTAGCACTTTTCCTCCAAAGTGCCTTACAAACAGCAATGAAAAGGGCTTCCCCAGCCCCTACAATAGGAGGAAGTGTTATCGTCTCCATTTTATAGCGAGCGGCCTGACACAGAGCTCTGCAGGGATTTACTCGACACGCCTTGTGAGTTGGTGCCAGAGCTTGGGACAGAGGCCGGATAACGTCGCAACTCCCACATAGAACAGCCCGGTTCCCATCGGAGGCTGCTGATTTGGGTCCCGGTTCACTCGCTTGTCAAACAGCCAAAGCTGGTGGCGTGCGATGCTCGAGAGGTGGCTGGGGCTGATTCTTGCTTCTGCGGTCAGGGCTGAGATCAGCTTTTTTTCAGTTCTCTGCTCTGGCATCTGTCCTGCTGTAGGTTCACTGAGGCTCAGAGAAAATACGGGTTTCGCGAGGCGGTGCTGGTGTGTGTCCTCGGGGCGGTGGCAGGAGCATTGGGGGTGTTTGCCGGCAGCTCGATGCCACGCAGGAGGCAGCAACCCCTGTCAAAGCATTTCCGAGTGATGCTTTGGGGTGGGCAGCCTCGCTCACTCAGCCCGTGGCCTGGTGGAAAAAAAGAAAAAAAAAAAAAAAAAAAACCCACCAACATTGACCACGGGAACTGGGTCACCGTGAGTTTTTTCCTGTAGGAAATATGCTGGAAAGCCCTTCTCGGAAGTGGAGCAGTGAGATGAAAGCGAAGGAGGGCGGTTGCTGGGAGGGCTGGAGGATGGAGCTGAGGGGGATGCTCGAAGGCTGCGTGTACGAGCTCGTACGTGCTGGGGAGAGACGGCTCGGGGTCCGTGCTGAGCCCGGTTATTACACAACAAACTAAGGTCTGAATCTGCAGGTCTTGGCCCAAATGGATTGAGCTGTACCTGGACACGGGCTTAGAGTTTGCACAAGCCCCTCTGTGTTACCTGTTCCATGATATTTACCGTGCAAGGGAGACTGCGGGAGAGGAGCCTAGATTTGTGATCTGTAGATGCTCTGGTGTTGGCTGTATTGGTTTGCATTTATTCAGCCGAGTGCTGATTGCAGAATGGTGGAAAGAAACGAAGTCAGGGATTTCCCACAGCACGCGGTTCCTGCGCCTGTCTTTGCTCCTGAAGTCGATGGGACATTTACAGCTGACGTCAATGCAAAATGCTTAATGTCTTGTGAAAAGCTTTTGCTGAGTTTGCCAAGTGTAAAATTATATATTTTTTTTTAACGAGTCACTCAATCGTTGATCATTTTCTTAAGTTCTCTGCTCCTGGAGTCACGTGCATATAAATTAATTACGTTTTTCAGCAACTGCTAGACCTCCAAGGGTGTAGGTGAGAAACCTGAGGATGTGATCCTGCGTGTTCCCGTTCGGCTCTATGCTTAGAGGCAGATAAGAAGCTCTGAAAAGTTATTTGTTTTGAATCTCATGATTTTCAAGAGCCTGGCCCCTGACGGCTGAGTGTTTGGGGTTAGCTACGCTGAGCAAACATCCTGAACTTGGGCTCCTGACCCTGCTTTGAGTGTTTTGCTTTTCAGACCCAGAAGGTTCCCAGGAGAGGAGAGAGGAAACTGGCTGGCTATTTTTAAACCCTCGCAGTTGCCTTCCTGCCTTATATTATTTATTATCCATTATCAGAAGTGTTTCTCCCCTGAAACCAACTTTAGTGGTCAACCAAGGGACCGGTGAAAATTGCCCATCAAACAGAGCTGCATTTTTCCGTAGAGGTCAGACGAAGCTGGAGGGTTTTGAAGGGTTTTGCCAACTGGAAATGGGTAGTGCCGTTATTTATTACGTGCGCTCAGGCAGTACCGAGCAATTCCAGTGGTGGACCATGATTACGCTGCCCTAAGAGATAAACACCAAAGAAAAGCACAGTCTCCCTCCCCACCACCCTGCAGCCCAGAGAGGCATCGCTGCTTTCTGCTAGAGAACCGGGCTCTGCCTCCGATTTCTGCATGTCCCCAGTGAAACGGTGCACGCCGCCGATCTCATTTCATAGCGCATCTTGCAGTACCACGCGGTTTCCGCGTGATGCGCCAGCGGGTGTAAGGACACCCCTGTGCCGAGCATCCTCACGTCCTTTCTGCAGCAGAGAAAGCTCTGGTGACCTGACCAGCGCCTCACGGGGACCTGGGCCAGCATCTCTGTGCCCGGGCAGGGTTAAAATCCGCATCGTCCCCAAGACAGCATCCCAAAGGTGCGGGGCTGCCTCGGACAGTGCAAGGGCCTGGCGCAGGGCTGGGTCCCAGTTCTTGGGGTGTCCTGGGAAGTCCCCTTGACCCTCTGCGGCTGCAGATAAGCAGGACAATAGCCCGCATTGTCCTCGCTCATCCTCCTGCCTGGTGAACTTTCAAGTTTGAAGCGTATGGCGTCCCTGGCAGCTTCGTTAATCCTTTCCTGCCCGGGCAGGAGCTACTGGTGCCCGCGGCAGAGCTGGACGTGTGAGCCTGGGCTCCATGTTCTCGCTGGAAATCAAGCCGCAGGGCTGGAAGGCCCTGGCAGGCTGATGTTATTTCGGCTGCGCAGGGAGCCCAGGCGTAAAAGTCTGGGTTTTGGTGTTGTCAGCAGCAACTGCCCGGACCCTGTGATACAGTTTATCGGCAGCATGTGAGGAGGGAAGGGGAAGAGCCAGGGGAGGGTGAGAGCACGCTGTGCTCAGCGCAGGGGGATGACGAATGACAAATTGTTTTGCCCATTTCTCTTGGCTTCGGAAAACAAAATTACGTTGCAGGGTTTCAGCATCGTGTTGGAGGCTCGGGGCCTCTTTAAAGCAGGATTTCTAGCCCTGCTGTCCCCTGGGCCCATTTCTCTTTCCCTGAGTCCTTGCTGGGCTGAGCGCAGGTGCCCTGGTCCCTGCTCCCCAACTTTGCCATCAAGGGCCTGGCACGGGGAAGGGGTCAGACCCTGCTCCTGCCACTGACTCGCTGTGGGGCCCCAGTCACATCCCTTCATCTCCCCAGGGACGCTGCCTGCCGCCCCCGCGGTGGCCGTGTCACCCCAAAAAGTCCAGCTGTGGAGAGCGAAGGGCTGGGCAGTGCTCTGAGCACACACGGCACTGTTGGCAGCGGGGAGGGGGGGGCTGAGCTCGTGTAATGGGATAAAACTTGTTTGTTCGGATGAAAACGCACGCTGCCAATATTCATGCGCTTGAATTTAATACTTTTTCTTTGGGTGGTGGCGGGTGAACCTCAGACCTAGGTGCTGTAGGAACACCCGGTGATACAGGGATGCTCTTCCCAGAGCTGCTTGTCACCTTCACAGCTTTGCTTCCCCCCCCACCGCCTTAAAACCCCTCCGACCGGCTCCCCCTCCCCAACCTCCACTCCTCCGGGCAGCTGCGGGTCCCCCCCGCACCCGCACCTCCCCCCTCGCCTTTTTGTGAGGTTCGGGGCTTTTTTTTTTTTTTTTTCCCCACAGCTCTCCCGCCTCCCACG
>JAVJGG010000053.1:15633393-15655287 GCA_035590195.1 Aviceda cuculoides | reverse complement strand
CCCTCTCTAGTTTGGCGTTCTCCGCGCTCGCTTGGTAGGCTGGTGAAAGCCAGCTCCGTGTTCGGGAAGGGGATGGCTGCGGGCAGGCAGCTGGACGTAGTGCTGTTTTGTTTTATTTAATAAATAGATGGCCCTGCTCGGTGGTTTTTTTTTTTTGCCCTGTGTCCCCGTGCCGTTGACTGGCAGGCCGGCTTCTCTACTGGGAGAAACCAAAGAGACGCTCTCAAGACAGCCCAGGGAAGGGGGCATGTTGCTAAACCCCGGGGCTTTTAATATTTTATTTGAGACTCTGGCTGTTGGAGGCAGGAGTCTGCTCGGATCCAAGCTGCTTGTAAAGGCTTTAGGCTTGTCCAAACCACAGAAGCGTCCCCTGGGAAGGTTACGGGCATCGGGAGGACTTTGCTGGAGGATGCAAAATATTTGTGCTTCTTTGGGTTCGACCTCGGGCGGTTCAGAGTCAGACTGGTCCCCTGGAAGTCTCAGCCCGAGTGGTTTGTTGAAGGCAGTGGCATGTGGAGGCACCCAAAATAATCTGAGTCAGAGCTTTGCCTTTTTTTCTTAGTAATGGATGATCATCTTCGGCGTGCCAAGAATGTCACTGATGGTGAGCAAACGGTGCGTTAAGAGAAGCTCAGCTGGAGGAAGGTTTTGGCGTTCAGAGGTGGTCCTCTCGCCGCAGGGCCCGAGCCCTGCGGACTGGTGGTGCAGGGGTTAATATCAGCCAGGGTCAGCAAGTCTGGCTTTGCTGGGATTTCCAGCCAGCTGCAGATGTGCTTCTCTGCTCTGGCTCTGGATGCTTCCCGCTGGAGGGGGGCTGCGGAGCAGGGGGATCACCGCTAAAACCTTTTGAGTTACTGCGCAGATATCCGGGGAGGGCAGCCAGAGTTTCAGGGGGCGATGGCTGCTTCTCCCAGTGCTAAATGATCTACCCCGTAACCTACGATGGAAAGTCTTGGTCAGCCGCGGACGGGAAGGGATTATCTCAAGCTCCGGCTGTATCGGCTCACCTCTGGCCTGGTGGCAGGGGCTCATCAGCTCTGCCGAGAGTTCATGAAAGCTCCATCCAGCTTATTTTCCCCCCTTTCCCCTCCCTGCTTCTCTCTCCTGGGGGTGGGCGTACTGACATTGTTTGGAGTACATCATCTGGTTCGCGTTATGCCTGGCAGGAAGTCCAACCTCTCCGGCCCGCCGCGCTCCGGGAGGCCGAGGGGCCGCGCTTTTGGCAGGGAGACCAAGAGGAGTGGGGAGGAAAAGAGGGGGTGATGCCGCGTGCTGCTCTCACCCCGGGGGAGAGGCTGCCTGGCACGTATGAGCCTCCGTGCACCCCGGCCGGAGGAGGCTCCGGAGCTCAGGAGAGGGTTTGGCAGCGTCTCGGGTGATGGAGGCTGCAAAGGCATAAGTCACCGGGGCCGAGGGTGGCTTTGCGTGGCCCCCGCTCACCTGAGCACAGCGGAGAGAGACGACTGCCCACCAGCCCTCCTCTGAAGTCGCCTTTGTCCGGATTTCTGCTCTGGCTGTACGTGGGTCCGTGCTGCGTAATGGTCAGAGCGCAGTCCCCGGTATCTGATTGCTTGGGCTTTCCTCCCAGCTCCGAACAACTTGCAGATCAATTTCTCCTTTCTCTGCACCATCCATTGACAAGTGATGGCAAGACAAGGTGCATCCCACCCAGAGTGGTGTATGGTGACCCGCTGCCTCCCGAGCAGCTTTGAGATGCTGGGAGAGCCGCTAACATCTAGCGTATTCCCACGTGAGGGCCTCCACGTTGCTCGCTAAGCCCTGCCGGATGGGTTGCGCTTGCCGGCATTGTGGTGCACGACTGGGAAAAGAAAAAAAATAAGCGTCAGTGTTGCGCCAACTGCCCCGGCAGCAGCTTGGTGTGGTTATGATCCTCAGGTAGAGTATCTCCGCGAGATGCACGCTAGGAGGAGGAGGCAGGTTATTCGAATAAGAAAATCCCCGGAGACCGTCAGTGTTTTGCTATGCCCTTGTTGATGCTCTCGCGGCGCTGCCGCCGGTCCCCGGGTCCGCGGTGGGAGCCCGGGGCTGCTGCCTCTGCCGAAGGGAGCTGTGCTTGCCGGGCTCAGCGTGTCCCCTGCGCTGGGACAGAGCTGGTTTTGGCGGAGCTGTGCCAACTTTTGGGGTGGACAGTCTGGTCCCACAGGGAATAGAGGATCCCTGGAAAGCTGCTGGGCAGGTTGCAGGGAACGCAGATCTTGTGTTCCGCTCCTCGGCCGAGCCCCCGCGGATGTCAGCAGCGCAGACCTTTGCCTGTATCCCGCAGCAACGGTATCGATCGCCGAGGCATCGCTTTGAGGCCCTCCTCGAGGTCTCGTGGCCACGTGTTGCCAAGTGTTCTCACCGTGATTTTAACCACAGGGAATGGAAAAATTAAACTGACTGTCTCAAGCGAGGGATCGACAGAGCAGCTTTGCAGACCTTTTGCTTTGACTTTTCCAGTTCCGATCCATCCCAAATCAGCAGCGAGCGTCAATCTTTCCTGTCCAGTGGCAGCCGCAAAGCGAATTTGGTGGCCCTCCTTCTCGTCCTTGCCGGACAAGCGTGCTGTAAACACCCCTGCAGATGACAAAGACTGAAACTTTCACGAAGCTGACATTGCTGAACCTCTAGACAAGTGGCTGGGCTGACGTGTAGTAAAAAAGCTTGTGTCCTTGCTGTTCTGGGTCTTTTTGTTTTCTGAACAATTAGGAGATTTTCAGTTGCTAAACCCTCCCCGAAAACTTGAATTGCTCAGCCCAGATGCCTTGGAGGTCAGTGCTTGTTCTTTACAGCTGGGAAGGAGGCGAGGGAGGGGCAAAGATAGCTCTTAAAAGCCATTTTCTTTTAGCTTCCTATGGTGCCTTTGGAAGAAGATCCTTTTCTCGCAGCCTGTTCTCCTCCCCCAGGCACAACCTGATATGCCCCTTGCAATTTGCCAGATGAACATCATCTGCTGGTATTTCTTGGATGGGGACGCGCCTTCTGGCTCCCTTCCAGAAAGGTCTGGAGCCAGCGGTGAGGCTGGGAGCAGGCTGAGATGCTGATTGTTGGTGGCTGCTGCAGGGTGGGAATAACAGAGGTGGGAAAGATCTTTTTGTTATTATTTGATATGGTTAGAGAGAAGTTGGAGAGAGGTTTCTAAATGTGTTTAAGGATCATGTTACTTTGAGGCTGCTGTGCCATGTTTCCATAGGGGTGGGAAACCCTCCAGTACTGGGATCTTGCTGAGGTTTTAGTGGATTTAGTACCAGACTGGCAGCCCTGGAAACTGAAATCTTTGTTTATCCACAGGCTGGATGGGCAACCCCTTGCCCTGAGGCCACGCTGTGCTTCCACTTGGCTCCCGGAGCTCCCTGCAAAGGGGGAGGCAGGAGGTCCCATGCTGCAGCCCAGGGTGCTTCAGCCCCCCCCCCATCAGACTGTTGCTCCGCTGTGGCCATCTATTTTCTAGCTATCGGGGTAGGATTACCAGGCAGGGGCAACTAAATGCAGTCTCGGAGGATTTCTACGCTTCCCTCTGCCTGGGTTCGGGGTGCGATAAGCAAAAAGAGCATCAGGCCGGCTGTGCCTGCAGGGATGGGTCTCGCTCAGCCGGCACCGCTGTGCCAGAGCTGGGGGGGTCGGCTTTGACCACCCCACAACTAGGACCAGAGCACAGCTTGGTTTTAGGGCCACCTGAGTTGGTCCGGCCATAGGAAGGGCTTCACCACTACCGACTCCTCCGTCACCCTTCCCAGCTCTCTAATTGCCAGCCGCTCTGTCCCCCAAGAGACGTGTAATTGAAGGAGCAGAGAGCTTATTTAGGTCACTCTAGACCACATTTAAAGGCTGGGCATCCCCTGCTTGTACTTTCTCTAACACCGTTATCTCCAGAGCTGCCTAGTGACTGGCTTTCAAGCGGACGTGTTCCTTTTACTTAAACATATACTTGTAGCAGGGCTGTTTCGGTTCTCAAATATTTCTTCATCTCCCACGGACTCGGCAAGAGGGGGAAAAAATGTCGTTGCTAAGGAGCGGGATTTGGATACAAAGCTGGCTGAGCTGCTGGCGGGGGGCCCGGGGGGCTCCAGTGCAGCTCGTGGTGGGTCAGAATTTGTGCGTTGCTTTGGTGAGATGGTACCTGTGGGGTCTGGATGAGGGGGGGGCAGGATTCGAAGCATCACTTGGGCCTTGGGGAGAAAGAGTTGAGTCGTAGGGCTCATACCCTCTGTAGATTAAATAGTTTATCCCCTGCTGGGTTAGACCCGACGGCAGCATCCGTGGCCTGTCCAAAACGTGTGGTGTTCACTGCGGGGTCTGTGGGACCCTCCTGCAGCGAGAAGCATCCGTAGGTTGAAGGGTGAGGCTGGCGTGAGGGCTCTTACGAGGAGGGATGTTAAGCATCGCACTGAAACTGCACCACAGCCTCTGGCTGGAGCGTGCCTGCCTGGGAAAACCGGCAGCAGGGGAAGAATTGAGCTCTTTCGGCTACTTCAGTTGTCGGTTTGTCTCATTCCTGTCCCCGAGTGGGGACTCACCCGCCCATCAGCGCAGCCCCCAGCCCTCCTGGCTCTGCCTCGCAGGTTGGCCATCCGTATGGAGACCCGGGAGGGGATGGGAGCGGGGTCGGAGGCGCGAGGGTGCTGCACGGCAAGTCTGCCCTGAGCGTGCGCTGCGGGCTAGCGCAGGAGTAGCTTTGCTCGCGTGTGATCTGGTGTTTGCAGGAGGGATTTTGTGGATGGGCCTTTTGTTCTCTTAAGACCTGGGAGCAGCTCTCCCAGAGGCGACAGGAAAGTCCTTTCCTAAATCTCTGCGTGGGCTGCAGGGAGCAAACACTGGTCTCCTTCGGTGCAGTGAAGTGGCAACTCCGCAGCACCTAAAACCTCTGTCCCTCTCCACCTGATTTTTGTTTGGTTTGTTTTTATGGTGTTATGCAAATAATCTCTAAAGTTTTTGGTTGCATTCCTGGGGCCGCGTTGGTACAGGTTCTTATAGGGCAGCGCTTTTACATTAGATAACCGCCGAGAGTTTCTCTTTAACATACCTGAGGGTCAGTAGTTATGTGACAGCTAAATGTCAGTGGAGATTAAGCACACGCAGAGGCACATGCGTAGCCCATTTCACTTGCATAGCTTGACAGCAGCGAGTTTGTTTTCATCACACGGCTGGTATTTCGATGAGCCCTGCTGTCAGAAACACGCTGGGAGAGGAAAGGGCATCTTCCTGCTCCGCACGTGGGGTGCTGGGTGCCCGTGCCACGGGGCCGGTGGGCACAGTGCCTGGTGAGCCCCGGGGTCGGCGGAGGTGGGATGGAGATGGCTCCAGCTGCTGGGCACCAGCCAAGTCTTCAGAGCTGACAGGGGAGGAAAAAAAGTTGGTTTAACTTGCAAACAGAGCAGATTGAGGAGGAAACTCATCGGAGGCAACTTCATCTGGAATGCTGAGGCATTATTTTTAGAGCGGCTTTTCTTTCTGCTAACCACACTTTAACAAACAGCAGCTGAGCTGAGGGCCTGTGTGGAAACCTGCTTTTCAAAGGGCTCGCTACCCATCTTACCAGAACTTCTTTTCATGTGATGGAGCAAAACCACGCAACCTTTCCCTGCTCTTTGCAGTGGTTGGGTCGCCATGGAGACTCGCAAGCTGAGAGCCTGCCCTCGGCTCCCCGCTCAGACGGCGTTTTCATTTGTGAAATGATGTGTTTGGTTTGGGTTCGCCTCTTCGAGTTGGAACTAACTTCAGGAAACCGTTGTTTAGCCAAGCTGGGCAAAGTGAAACGTTTTGCCCGAGACTGGCAGGGTGAAAACTCAGCTGTGGGAAGCGGACAAGGATGCTGAAGCACCCACCTTCATGTGGTGGGGACTTTCGGGACCTCACCTTCCCGTTTAGGCCAAAACCCCAGGGATCTAGCTCAAAGACACTTGCCTAAAAGGCTCAGCCGGTGGCCTGCTGGCGGCGAGGTCTGGCTCCGTGCATCGGTGCAGCAGCAGAGCCGGTGAGCTGGAGGACGTGGTGTGAACTGGGGCTGGTGCTGTCACCCCCATTCCTCCCATGCTGCGACCCCAACGATCGCTGCAAACTTTTCAGAGCAAGGCTAATGCTTGGTCTGGTTTATCAACTTAAAGCAGCCCAGCTTTTCTCCAAACGTTGCTATTTGTTTGCGTTGATTATTTTTTTTAATGGCTATTTGGTCCCAGCTGCAGTTCTGCTGGTCAGGACCCCTCGGCCGGGTCCCCATGCTGAGCAACCTGGCGGCAGTGCCCGTTGCTGGTGAGCGGCACTGCGATTACTGGTTTTGTAGACAACGTGGTTTACTAGATTCGGTCCCGGTTGCGACAGTGAGAACTGGCATTAAGACAGGCCGGGCTGGTCTCTCCCTCGCAGCGTGCCGGGGGTGACTCAGAGCGTAGCTATGGCTTATGCCAGTGTCATAACAAACACTTATTCCCCGAGGTGCTTCTGGTGGGGGGGGTTGGAGGGGAATGCCACAAACTCCATCTCTCCCAGTCCTCATTCCTATGGATTTCAGCGTGTTCCTCAGCAAAACTCAGCTCTGGGAGGATGGGGCTGTTTGAGCCTTGACCTGTCTTAGTCCAGGCAACGTCAAAGGAAAGGAGCCAGGGAAGGAAGGTGGGCACCTCTGCCCTCTTCGCACCGATGCTGTCTCATGGTTGTTGTGCACATCAGCTTTTTGGGTATCCCGGGGTTTGTCCCCCCAAAACCATTTTAAATGGGAGGGCGAGCTGCAGGGATGCTCACCCGCAGCTGGTAATCCCAGGGGATGAACGGGGCAGGGTGGCAGGAACAGACGAGTCGGGGTGGGAGCGTGTCTGTACTGGTTCGCCAGAGTGATGCGGCCAGGAGGAAACAGGCTTGTGTGGAGTTTTACCTGCCATGAAAGAGCAGACGGAACGTGAGGGAACGCCGGCAAATGCCTGCGGTGACCCAGCGCCGGGTTGAAATCCCGATGCCCGCTGTCCCCGAGCAGACGCAGGTGTGCTGCCGCAGATGCTGATACGTCTTCGTCATCAGCCATCGCTGGGAAAGGGCTGTGTCTTAAGCGACGGGAGAAAATAATAGTCCCAAAAGTCTGTGCTGAATCAGGGTAGGTGGGAAAGTGGAGCAACCCGGCGTGGAGCTGCCTGCTCGCTCCCTGCCACCCCCCGGGGTTTGGCTAACACCCCGTGGAGGGTTGGTTGCCCGCAGGTCCCGCTCTGGCTGATGCTCGGACACGGTCCGCGGCGGGACCCGCACCTAGAAGCGCGGGGCTGAGGGTGCGGGGAGGGAATTCATCCCGCCACCCCGACTGCCCGTGCCCTGCCTGGACACCCGCGTTCCTCGTACCGCAGCCGCTCTCCACCCTCTGGATGCGCAGGATCCGGCACACCCAGCTCTCGGGGCAGGGCCCGGGTCCAAACCCCACTGCTCGGGCTCCCGGCGTGCATGTTCAGGCACTTGGCAACAGCTGGATTTTTTAATATTTTTGTTTTTCGGTTGTTTTCTCCCCAAAGGTGCCAATTAAACTTAAGCTCTCGGTTGCTTCAGCTATGGAAATCAGCCTCAGTTGGCTGAGCATCCTGATTGCAGGCCATCCCAGGTGTCGGCTTGTTGACTCCTGCCCCTGTACCTGCTTATATAGCACCTACTGCCTCCTTGACACCTATTTAAGTAATGCTCCGAAGGTGAGATTTTCTTGATTACAAAGCAAAAGTGCTTGCTCTCCTCCCTTCCAGCTTCCCACAGGCGCCCCAGGGAGGCCAGCAAGTAGAGGGGAGACTATCCAAGAGGAGGATCTCTCCCAGCCCTTCCCCGGAGCGAAGGGGATGGCCCGAGACCCGCAGCTGGGATGCGGTGGGACACGCTGGGGCTGCGGGTGTCAGGAGGAGGCTGGGACGAGAGGGACTGGGCCCGGACCTCCGCTCAGGGCGGCCCGGGAGGCACGCCGGCAGCAAATGGAGGCATCCGACGTCATCCCGGCCGGGTGGGAGTCGGGCGCGAGGGGCACGGCCGGAGAACAAAGGCTCGTATTTATTCCTCCCGTCCTTTCGCGGGCAGCCCCTCGCTGCCTCCCTGCGCTGGATTGTTCCTGCATTTTCTCTGCTTCAGCTGTTTACTGGGTCACCCTGATGCAGACACGCACACAAAGAGCGAGCCATCCGGCGAGGCCGTTCCTGTGCCACCGGCACCGCCAGCCCCTCTCCGGCCCCGGGGAGCACAGTGGTGGCATTGAACTGGGCCGGGAGAGCGCCCGAGCCTGCCCTGCTCCGGGGTCAGGGTGGGCCGGGGGCATCCGGAGCCCCCCGGCATCCTCCTCTGCGCAGGCTGGGGTGGTGGGATTTTGGGGAGGGGGGCCCGAGAGGTCTGGGCTTGTTGGCTTTGGCCAAACTTCAGTTGCCCCAGCTTTAAGGGAGGGAAGGTAAGTTGACGTAAGGCGGTGTAAACACATGGGTGGACGCGTTTGTTTCGCGAGAGTTTATTTTGGTTCAGCTTATCTAAGTTAAGGATGTGTCTGAGCTAAATCGAAATTAACCTTGTTCAGGTTGAAATGAAGGGTGACGGCACAGTTGCTGTAAGCCAGACTGCAGCCAGACAGGGCTGTGGCTTTTGGACAGCCTCCAGTTTGTCCACCCCAATCTATGCACCTTCGAAATTACAGAAATCTAGGACTCTCTGCTTTCTTTTTCCCCCCTCTGCGAGTTACAGCAGGTGGGTTACTGCGTAGGCAGCCATTTACAGCTTATCCAGGCCGCTCGGGAATGGCGTGTGGCGAAACTCCCTGGGAATATTGGCATGGGGCCGGTGGGATGGCTCAGCGAGGCACGAGCGGCCGAAAGCCACCTCCTGGGTCTGGGCTGATGTTTTAGGCCCGGCGGTTGCGGGAGCCGTCATCGTCACGTTGCCCTTTCTGGGTATCCCACCTGCCTCGCTCGTGCCGCAGGTTTGTGCCCAGGTGTGAGCTTCGTTCCCGCGGGTCAGGTACGTGCTGGGGGCGAGGGGGAGGTTTGGCAAAAGCAGCTGGGTCTAGAGCCACTGATACTTCTTAAAATTAATTTTTTGGCTGTCTGGACTGGCACGTGGGCTGTGAGCTGAGAGGAGGAGAATATTCAAGGCTTTGTGTCTCTGAGAATATAAAGACTTTTGGGATAGATGAACTCACTAGCTTGCAGATGCTGATACATGCAAGGGACAAGCATTGCCCTGGAGTTGCAACAACAAACAAGTCTGTGTGTTCTGGTTAACATGTGTTAAAACATAAGTGACATTTCAGGAGGGACCATACCAATCGGTTTCAAGATACATCAGCTCCAAATGCCAACCTAATCACCATCCTTTCCCAAATGCATATGGCAGTTCTTGCTGCCACAGAAGTGACACACTTGGTGCAAAAGGGCCCTGTTTCAGCCCTGGAATCAACACAACAGAGTGACATTAAATCAGGCAGGCTTGAACTGTAACCTCTTTGGGACAGACACCCACTTTCTCTTTGCATTTGAACAAGGCACTATAGAGCTGTCATGTTGCATGTGACTTACAGGTGCTACTGTAAACACACAAAACATAATCAATTTTTGAACTGTTATGTTTTTTGCAGATTTCTCTGTTCCATCTCGGTGGAATACAGACTTTTGTTCTGAGCTGAAATGACTTACTATGAGAGACTCAATCTTTATTTACCCTTACAGAGCAATATGTATTAATTTTTTATACGCCAGTTTGCACCAGTCACGTCGTTCTGGTTTCACTTCCAGTAATTGCCTTCCAGGCTCTGGCAAGTTTGTAGCGGAGCAATTGCTCTGTAAGCCAAGGCCAGCTGCGTCCCTTGTATGCAAGCCTGACTCGGTGTAGGCGTTGGTGCTGAGCATGGATGCTGCCGAAACACACGCCGAAGTGATCACGAACACAAAGCTAAGGACTGTGGAGCAAGAGCTAGAACTGCTGTGTCAGCGGGATCTTTTTTCCATCAACTTAGAGAGGAAGCAAAACCTGCTGCACTCAGTTTTCTTCTAACCTTCAGCAGCCTGCGAAGGGAGCCCATCCCAGCACGTCCGCTGGTAGGAAACCAGAGGGAGGACCTGCTTTGGTAGGGTTTTCACATAGGGTGTCAACGTCGAGGTAGAGGTGCTGGTGGTCTTCTATACTCCCGGGTGTAAGAAACCCAGGGTTTGGAGTTAAGCAGTCATCTCTGGCACTGCCAGTCACAGATGGAGTTTGCTTTTCCCTGGGAAGTCCTCCTAGCAAGGCTGATCCCCTACCACCAGCATCACCCTCTGCATTAGGGGGCCAGATCCTGCCCCTTGGAGACCTGGGAGGCATGGGATGGACACGAAGTGTCTTTACAGATCTTTGACTCTTGATTTCCAGACCATAAAAAGAGCGAAAAAGTCTCTACGTGTGGGAGGCTCTTACTTTTCTTTAAAAGCAAAACAAAAGCAAACGGGGGAGGAATCTTGTGTATCTGCTCTGTCTCGTTCCTGGACCCGAGCGCTGAGCTCCTAATCCTCGCTCCAGCCACTGACTCACTGCATGCGAGTCACAAGATCCCTTTGTAACACATCCACCAGCCGCTGCTTCCTCATCTTCCCAAGCCGTGAGGGCGGAGAAGGCTGCCTTTGAATATTGTCTCTAACCCCTCTGGGTTACGGACACAGGATCAGACCTGCCGTCAGTCTCGGGCAGCCCCAGACCCCGAGGGAGGAGGTCTGAAATCCCCACGAGAGGCAGATACGGGGTGACGTGCCCCCTCCTGCTCCCTGGGAGTGCATGGCGCTGGGTGATGCACGGCCCCGGGGCTGTTCCCCCCCGGGCACTGGGTGCAGCTTTCCATGCTGAAACACCTGAACCAGAGTGAAAACGGGGCTAAGAGGGTCAGGAAAGCCCGGCTGCAGAGCCCAGCAGCTGGTGGGGCGAGAACAGGCTCTCAGCTGTCGCCACTGTCTTGGTGTCCTGGCAAAAACACCCCCTTTTCATAGTGGGTTTAAGTTTAGCTTCTGGCCCTTTTTCTGTTCTTTTCCTGTTTCCCCCTTTGTGGTTATGTTTTAATGGGCTGTTGGAACCGCTCCTGGTTTGAGGCAGCTCTGAGCAGGCAGGAAGGAAGGCGGAGAGTGTTGGAAAAAGCCAAAGGAACCGCGTCCATCTGCCTGACACCTCTGCGCGGGGAGCAGCGCCCAGGGCAGGGGCTGGGTGCAGCCGAGCTGCGGCGGGGGACTGGAGCTCCAGCGGTGGCAACGGGAACGCGGCTCGGGGAGAAAGGAGACAGCGGGAGATCGACTTGCCCGAGGTCGGCGTTGGCCGGAGAGAACCATTCTACCCCAGTGCCAGCCACGGTCATTGCTGGGATTGCGTTTGGGAGCAAGAGTGCTCCGGCCCTCGATGGGGCTGCTACTCCAAAGCACGTGCCGTGGGTCGCCGGGGTAGGCAGGCACCAGCACGGGGCACCGTTCGTTTCCCCGAACACAGGGGATATTCAGCAGCTTCCTCGCCAGCTGTGGGTAGTCTCTGCGGCCTTCCTGAGCGCGGCCAGGGGAAGGAAACTGCCGATGAGTGTGAGGAGCGGACGGGACAATCCTGACCGGCGGAGCCGTGGGGGAACATCCACCGCAGGGCTTTTTGCCTGGAAGTCCCCGTGAGGAAGGGTGTTGTGCTGTGTGTGCTTATTTTGAATGTGTAGGGCAGTGGGTACTTCTGCTTTTGCGGTCTTTTTCTTTGGTTCACGGAACTGCAGTTGTTTTCCTTTCACTAGATGGGGGTGGCTTTTTTTCCTATTTCCTTTTAATGTCGTGTGCTTTGGTTTACATCAGAGGCCCCAGAGTTGCTGCTGTTCGTTGCATGAGTTCGGGATTTGCTCCTGAGAGTGAAACGAAAGTTAACTCAGGGCTTGTGCCAACCGTGGAGGACACGGTCCTCGGTGGAGCCGGTTTCTTTCGTTTCTGGAAAGGCCCATTTCCCGTTTCTGGTGGGAAGAGATTATTCTGAGAAGGGACTGGGGATTGTAAAGACCAAACCCCCACTTTCTGTTTCTGGCTTTACCGTCTTTCATCAAGTCTTTTCGAACTTGTGCAAACGCGGAGCTTCAATGAGAAACTCCTGGTGATGCCTCTGAGGCTCAGCTCTGCCTTTTCTTGTCTCGTTAGCCAGTAAGACTGTTAATTCCCAACAGGCGCAGGTTCCCGGCTTCCCATGGGCAGGGTTAGTGTCTGCTTCTCCCTTGCGGCTGATAGCAGCGGCCCTTTGAAATCACGGAGCAAAGATACTGTCAGTGCTGTGTTATACCTGTCTGTATAATAGACTGGCGTTTTGTGTAGCCCAGCTGAAAGGGAGCAGAGTAACACAAACGTCTTGATCGTTAAACCAGCTGTTGTCCACGGAGCATCAGTAAAAGCACTTTAAGCAGTTTTGCCTCTTCCACGTGTGCTGAAATTAATACCTTTTTCCAATAACAGTTCATTATTTTGTGTCTTTGGAGGCCAATGCGCTAACCCAGGACACGTGGGACCAGAGCTCTTAAGACCTGGTAATTGTTGGCTAATTGTCTGTGTGTAACGTGCGGGGATGCTGTCATGCTCACGCTTAATCCTGTACTTTGCTCCTGTCTTACTAAAACCACCTTTGTGACTGATCTCAAACACTTTCCAACGTGCAGATCCCTAGCCAATATTTTGCTTTGCTGTTTGGCTTTTGCCTTTTCCCCTCCCTTGAGCTGGCGAGAAGAGATGGAGACAGATTCCCCCCTGCTCTCTGCCTGGCTCCCGCGAGGGTCCCTCACACCACAGCCCTTCCTCCAGGCTTGCGAACCTTGGCTGCGTTTTAGAGCTTGTTATTAAACCTCCATGTGAAGACGTGGGGTTCGACACCACGCCGTGTACTAGAACATTCACCAGAGAGCAGAAGAGTTTATTGCAGGGAGCAGGAATTCCTCCCCGGTGTAGTCACCAATGCTTTGAACTAGCGGTGGGGAGCCTGTTGCTCACGCAGCCCCGGGGCTATCTGCGGTTGGAAGCCGCAGTCTCTAAAACCAGGCAAGCCATCTGGTGCAGACCTCCAGTTTCATATTTCAGGGGATGAACTCCTGCAGAGTTCACTTACGGCTGCTTTTGCAAAAGCCTCCAACTCTGCAGAATTGGGCGTCTGATACCCCTAAGTTAAACATGTGGTTTTCCCTTGTGCCCCTCCATCAAGAGGCCTTTTTCCTGCTGTATGGAGAGGAGCAGGATTGTGCACTGAGCTGGAGAAATTGTGGTCAAATGTTCATTTTCCGTGTTGTCTTTTTTTTTTTTTTTTATGCCCATCTTGAAATGCATTGGATCTCACTTTCCGGGGTGCCGAGTCCCTTCCGTATGAGTTTTGTGGAAAGTGCAAATGCCGTAACTATCAACGTGCTCAAAGTTAGTGCTTTTACAGAAAAGCTTTGCTGAATCTTATTGCAGCCGTTTAAAGCGCTGTCTGGGCCTGTTGGACGCATCTCTTCTACCAACGCGATGCAGTAAGCGAAGGGACTGTTCAGCTGTATCTCTGCTGGGGTGTGTGCTCCGTTACTCGGGTCGAAGCACCGCTGAAGGAGGGTTTGCACGTGGGTGCTGGGCTGCCGTTGTGCTGGCTGAGGCCCGACTCACATTCCCTTCTGCTATATGAGGGGCAGAAAACTCCAGCAGATTTGTAGGGCAGGCAACAGGGAGCAATGGCTGTTGCAGTAATAACGACCAGCACTTGTCTGTCAAAGCTCTTTAGGGACCATTTTGAAGACGTTCATCTTTGGTTGACTTGATGGAAATCCTGGTGTGAGCGCCAGACTTAGGATAGCAGCATTCTTGGGGGCCGGCACGTACATAAGCCACAGGTCAAGGTTTTGTGTCTCTTCCAGCCCTGCTCCCACCCTGCGTCTCCTCATCTGCAAAGGGAGAAACGTGCATTTGGTGCAGGAGTTGAGTGGGACTTCACTGACTCCATCCTGCTGCTGCTTTTTGCTTCGTTGGTTTTTAACCAACATGTGCGGAATGCACAATCAGCATCTTGGAGAAGCAGCGGTAGGAAAGAGGAAGCTCACGCAGAATATAAATAGCCAAATTTTAAAATGTACCAGTGTAGCAGCTCGCCTGGCTCTTGGCATGAGCCTGGCTGAGGACCGCTGGGAAGCTGCGTACTTCGTGTGTGGTTTGCAAAGGGGGAACTTTGGGGGATATCGCATAGGTCAGCAAGACAAAAACTGAATGAATCTTGACAGTCTTGGATATGGGAAGGAAATGAAATTTGCTTCTACACACATCAAAATTGGGTGTATCCTCTGCACATGACACGAAATACGTAATGAAAACCCCTGCATGGTTACGGCAATACTTTCCACTGTAGTTGCGCAGCAGCTGCTAATGATTCATGGATTGATCCTGGCACATTTTGTCCTCCCATATGATTTGATTTCCTTATTAATTTAATTGCATCTCAACAAGCATCTGATTTTTCCTGATATTTGTTTCTGGGGTTTACAACTGCCCAGCCAAATCTCTTCTCTGAGTTAGACCGTACAGGGGTCTGGTCCTGCTGGACCCAGAGCTTTCCTCCAGCCCAAAGTCAGCATAACGGGAAGATACGCAGGGTCGGGCTGATCTGCAGGTTGGGGTGCATAAAGGTGATAAATGCTGGGAGAGAGCCCGGGAGAGCTGATGTGAAGCGCTGTCGGTAGTGATCCCCCTTCCCTATCACTGCCCCTTGGGCTTGCAGGCTCGAGAGGCATCCACTGCTGTCGCTTCTGGAGGACGGCACGTAGCTGTGGGCACCAGGGTCTGATGGTGAGTGTGGACAAACTGGGAAGAGTTCCCACAGATTTCTTTCTTTTTGTTGGAAACAGCATCTATAGGAAGAAGACAGACAACTTGGCTGACTTGGTCTCAAGTTAGGTGCCGTCGCTGTAGGTGGCTGATCCGGAGCGGATCCAAGGCTTCGGCAGTGCCGGCAGCTCTCTCCCGAGGTCGTGGCGGTCCCCCCGACTCCCACCTAAGGCATCCCCGCTCGCGGGGTCGGGGGTGGCTCACCTGCTGTAGGAGCACATCGCTCCCGTGAGCTTTGGGCAGATAGAGGGAGAGGTGATGGGGGAGAAGCCCAGCTCTCTTGGCTGCCAGTGCCTTTAGCTACGTACCAGCTCAGCTTCCCCTCGCTGACGTGTTTAAACGGTTTCGTCTTCCCCAAACCGGGGCCGATGTCACGGGTGGCTGCTGGGGCTCCCAGCGTGGACGTGACGTGGGGCTGCAGAGGAGCGGGGAGGCAGGGTGGGCTCGGGGGCTTGTCGGTGCCCCTGTGGGTGTTCGGGCTGCGTGGTGCCAAGCGCCGGGGCTCAGGGCTGCCAGCCCGCCTGTGCCTGGGCTGGCTAAACTGGGAGGAAGCTGGGCTCAGATCTGCACTACCCCCAGCAGCCAGCATCCTCAGCCCAGGAGATTTACCGAGGCAGGAGGGAGATGTGTTTTCATAGGAAGGTGCAGGGCACGCTGTGCCGGTGGGTGCCTTTTCCATTCTTGAAATTCAGACCTGTTTATACTTGAACGTAAATTTATGCCATAATTTATACCAGAGCGTAGAACAAGAGACGGACTGACGCCAGTGTCCAGAAGAATGTCTGTCTGTCCGCTGCCTTGTGCGAGTGCTGTCAGGGTTGGTCTGGAAGCCAGTGGATCCCCGGAAAGACTTCTGATGTTCACAGCACAGCCAAAGTTAGGAGCCTCACGACCCCTCGAGCTTCAGCAAACCAAACCTCTGCATACTCTGGCATGAAGTGAGAAGAGCAGTGAGGAAGAAGTCGAGTAACCCTGCCCAGGGGGATTCACTGTCCTCATTCGTTACAGCCGTGAACAAGAGGCTTTTTAAAGCTTTCCCCTTACTCTTTGAGCTTGCTGTAGTTCCCTGCCTCGATTCCTTCCGAATAACAAGCACTTGACTTGAGCCGGGTGTGATAACGGCGCGGTGACCGCTGCCGTGATGGTGATGATAAAGGATGGTGCTTAAAGAGCACGTTAGGCGCACACTTGATAGCTCACGGTCACGTTTGGCACTTTCTGCTCAGCGTCTCTCGAGATGTGCAGCGTCGTCTGAAGCCGGGGCCCTGGGTATGGCTGTTCCCACGTTCACGGGGAGCCGTTCGGGAGGAGGATTTTTTGCGGGGAGCAGCGTCGCTCCTGGGGCCCCATCCTGGGTTGCCCCACGGCAGCTTCTTGGGCGGTGAGCCCTGCGTCGTGGCCGTCGCTCAGGGGTTTTTGTGCTCCTGAGAGGCAGATTGCAGGGAAAGCCGCGGGCTGGCTCTGGCCCCTGGCTGGCAGTGTGATACGCAGGGGGGACTTGTCCCCGAGCCCCTGCACCCCAGCACGAGGTCACCTCCCCCTGCTAACCAGCTTATTGCTTCTGGGTATTTCCCCCATCTGCTGAGCAGTGGGTTTTGCTGCATGTTACACCGTGTCCTGCCATTTGGCGTGGGGGATGGAGGGAGGGGGAGATCCCTGCGGTGTTTAAAAGGATCTGGATAAATCCTCTTAGGAGAGGCACTGACTCAGCAGAGCATGGTGAGAGAGGAGGAGGAGGAGGAGGAGGGAACCAAATCATCCTTGTGGGGCTGGAGCTGCCGCCGCGTCCCACGCTGGCATGTGGGGCTGGGGGAGGCATGTACTTTGGGACCTGTCCCAAGAAGCATCCCCTCTTTCCTCACCAAACTTTAGGCAGTCTCCATCCCCCCCAGCAGAAATGGGAGCCTTGTAGCTGGGTCAGGCTGTGGCCCAGAGGTGCCTGTCCCCAGGGGTGCAGGGACCTCTCCCAGCTATGCCCCAGCCCACCCCAGTGCTGCTCCCTGGGGTTCCCCCCCACTTTGAGCTCCCCCCCTTGGATTTCTGCCTTGTGTGCATGGTCGGTGCCACCGAAGCTTGCAGGCGGCTTGGTTTCACAGTTATTATTTATTACCAAAGGTATGCCAAGGTGCTCAGTTCCCGCAGGGGCAGATTACTGAGATTACAGTCAGACCGGGCGGCAATGTCACCTTACGGCAAAGGCAAAGGCTTGGGGAGGGGGAAGCAGCCGGGGCTGGGTGCAGGGGTGTGCTGCCATCCGTCCCCCTCTGCTCGGCAAGGGGTCCCCGCTCTGCCCGGCGTTTGGCGCTGGCACAGGCTGGGTGTGCAGAAGGGCCGAGAGGCAGAGCCAGAGCGAGAGCAGCTTCCCAAAGTCCTGGCTCTGCCTTTGTGCAGGCTCAGGTGGGCCCAGGGTTAAGCTGGCCAGACAGACTGGTGTCGCCTGGTTTGCATTTCTGAGCAGGCGAGGGAGACTCTCGCTGCCTGCCGGCTGTTGCCTTTGGCTTGCCGGGCTGCCTCGTACAAGCCCACAAGAGCATCTCTGCCACGCTTTACACTCCTTATCTCACGGTGTATCTTGTCCTCCCGTGCAGAGCTCCACACAGGAGATCGGAGAAGAGCTGGAGGATGGTGTGATCTACAGCATATCGCTCCGAAAAGTGCAGCTCCATCACACGGCCAACAAAGGGCAGCGATGGCTGGGGGTAAGCTGGGGGCTCCGCCGGCTTCCTGAAAACAGCCGCGGCGTGTTTTCAGATGTTTCCCTTGCCAGAGACATGGTGACCCGATGTCGGGGCTTGGCTGGGCCAATATCAGCCCGTGTCTTGCCCTCTTCTCGCTCCCCCATACACTCCTGTCCTGGGGGGTCCTCCCAAGCCTTATCTGGGAATCATGTCTTCACTGGGAAGCTGCGGCGTGGGAGAACCCGCTGGCTGCTGCCCCGTGGGAAGGAGCATGGGGAAAACAATTTGCAGCCCCGTTTTGCAAAAAAGGGCAACTCTGATTTGCATCTAGATTTCAGCAACCTTGAGGCCTTTCCTGGGATTTCCCAAATGCTCAAGTCTCCTCAGCTGGGTTGCTGGTATTTGGTGTCTGAGGAGACCCGGTTTCCCCTTCCCCAGGCCTGCTACGAGAGCCCGGGGCACTGTAGGGGGTCCACGGTCCCAGCCTAGACCTGAACGGTGGCTTGTGAAGCTGGTGGGACCACGTTGCACTTGAACATCTCTGTCTTCGCCTGACTCACTGACTTTTGCTCCTGTCCTGGCAGTTTGAGAATGAGTCGGCCTTAAACCTCTACGAGACGTGTAAGGTGCGGACGATAAAAGCCGGGACCTTGGAGAAGCTGGTGGAATACCTGGTCTCAGCCTTCAAGGGCAACGACTCCACCTACGTCACCATCTTCCTGTGCACTTACCGGGCCTTCGCCACCACCAAGCAAGTGCTGGACCTGCTGCTTAACAGGTGAGGCAGCCCTGAGCCCCGAAACACAGCTGGGGGTGGCCGGTGTCTGAGCCCACTCGGCCAGGAGAGCCCCAGCATCTTCTGCTGCCATGCCTTGGAGGGCTGATGGGCTTCTCCCAGATCCCATCAGCACGAAGGTTTCGGGGCAGGGTGGGGAGGATGCAGCTTCCCGGAGAGCTGGAGCCCTTCCAGCTGGTACCCTGCAGCGCTGGCTGCTTCCCTCTTCCCGTAATGTGGGGGCTGTGGCAGAGTCGAGGGAGCAGCACAGTTTGTGGGAGGTTCATCCCGACCTCCTGGCAGAGCTGGGGGTGATGGGGAGGGCCAAGAGGCAGCACTGAGAGGCAATTGAGTCCAGGATGCTCACTGCCTCCTTGCTGTGCCCCACCAGGTACGGCAAACTCCACGCGCAGGCGAATGGGGACCACGCCAGGCACGCTGTGGACGAGAGGATGGAGCTGAAGAAGTAAGTCTGACCACGCTGTGGGTGAACAAGAGAAGGGTGTCTCTGGTTGATAGATTTTTCAGTTCTCAGCCCACGCCGTTCCTGGTACCCGGGGTGAGTTGGGGTGCACGTGGATTTCTCGTGGCACCCGATTCTCATGCAGGAACATGCCTGTGTTCCTCTTCTCCCTGCAGCACCATCTCCTCCATCCTGGGCGCCTGGCTGGACCAGTACTCAGAGGACTTCCGCAAGCCCCCAGACTTTACCTGCCTCAAGCAGCTCATCTCCTACGTGCACCACAACATCCCTGGCTCAGACCTGGAGCGCCGAGCCCGCATCCTGCTGGCCCAGTTCCAGCAGCAAGAGCAGAGCGAGTCCAAAGCAGAAGGTGGGTTCCTTTCCCTGCTGACAGGGGGTCATTTGGGGCTCCAGGTGGAGACAGTGCTACTGGTTGGCATTGAGGGTCTCCAAAACCTCGAACCTTGCCACGTGGCTGAACCCCTATAAGCCCTGCCTGCATTTACATGGAGGCACGCTGGGAAGCTAATCCAACTGAACCAGAAGTGGGATTTCTAAGTGGGCAGCTAATCTGCCTTTCATCCTCTGCAGACACTCGTGTCCAAGTTTAAAATGACTGTCCTTTTGTCTGAGCCTCATTACTTGAGGTGTGGAGCCAGATGGGAACTAAAAGCCCGGGAGGTGGGATGTGGGTGCCTACAGAGGGCTGGCGTGGGTCAGCATCGGCCCCGGCTCGCAGCGGTGCTCAGCTTCGTGCCGTCTCTTACAGCTGTGGACCATGGCGCCTGCACCTTCCAGCTGGTGGAGGAGAACGGGGTCGGGGATGGGAAGCCAGATTTCCTCTCCTTCTCCCCAGAGATGGTGGCAGAACAGTTCACGCTGATGGATGCTGTGAGTATTCATTCAACAGCCAGGTCGATGGTGCTTTGCCTGCCTGCTACCTGCTGCTCTGGGCACAGGCCTGTCTCTTCCCATCCATCTTTTCCTCCTGGCCTGTTCCCTTCCCAGGGACCCCAAAGAGACCCGTGTCTATCCCTTTTATCTTCCAGGAGCTCTTTAAGAAAGTGGTGCCTTACCACTGCCTGGGCTGCATCTGGTCCCAGCGAGACAAGAAGGGCAAAGAGCACCTGGCGCCCACCATCCGTGCCACGGTCTTGCAGTTCAATAGCGTGGCCAACTGTGTCATCGCCACGTGTCTCGGAGACCGGTCCCTGAAGCCGCAGCAGAGGGCTAAAGTGGTGGAGCGGTGGATCGAAGTGGCTCGGGTAGGACAGCCTGCCGTCCTGCTCACCTCCTGACTCGGCCCGGGGCTGAGGTTCTGCGGTGGGTGAATCCCAGCAGATTCCTGGGCTTTCTTTAACGCTGAGTCCCGTCATCTCCTTGTCTGCCCCCAGGAGTGCCGCATCCTGAAGAACTTCTCCTCCCTCCGAGCCATCCTCTCGGCTCTGCAGTGCAATGCCGTTCACCGGCTGAAGAAGACCTGGGACGAGGTTTTACGGTAAGTGGTGTCTTCTGGGCTCCTGCAGCTGCAGGGAGGTTTCATGGGGGAGGTTGTGCTGTGGCCGTGGCCCTTGAATGTGTAGGTGGGATTTTCTCAGCTCCAGCATTGCCACTTGGAGTGTGCCCAAAACCTAGGGACCAGCATAAGGTATCAGGGACCTAAGGAGGGTGAGGACATAAAAGCACCATCACCTCCTCCTTTCCACACAAACCAGCAAGGCCCTGCTAGAGCTGTGAGCATTGCGGGGCTCCTTTGGGTCAGCAGAAAAGAGCCCGAGGAGGAGATCCCCGGGCAGCACCATTGCTGACTTCCTCCCATGTTTCTCCCTGAGCAGGGAGAGCTTCCGCACTTTCCACGAGCTCTCAGAGATCTTCTCCGATGAGAACAACCACTCGCTGAGCCGGGAACTTCTCATTAAGGTATGGGGCAGTGGCACCCTGTTCCTGGCAGGGAGCTCGGGCTGATGCTGGCAGAAGTTTCCGCGGTGTTCCAGCCGCCAGGCTAAAGCCCTGGCAGCGCTGCCGGGGTTGCAGGCGTGGGTGCAGGCAGGGCGTGCGGAGCCTGGGGAGCAGGCAGGGGTTTTGGACCAGGCTGGGCTTTCTGCCTCTCCACCACCCAGAAGTCATCATTGCCCGAAGCTTGCAAAGCAATTCAGCAAGCAGAGCTAAGCAGTGGGGTAGGATCTAGTGCACTGGGTGATGGCTTCTCCCCAGAGGGAGCTGCATTTTAGCAGCCCGGTGCAAAGTGCTCTTGATTTCAGGTGGTTGTAGGGTTTGTGAAAGGCTGCAGTAAAAATGTCCTTCTTCCCTGTGGAGCCTCTCCGCAGCTTCCCAGCCTAGCTCTTCCAGTTTGGGGGTTGAGAGGACACAAAATGCAGAAGGGAACAAAACATCCCATTGAGGAGCTATTTATACAGAGCTGGAAATGGGAGCAGCAGTTCCTATTCACTAAGCCTCTCCTCCCTGTGGGCCGTGAAAAAGCTCAGCTTTGATTTCCTCCTCTTCCCCTCATCCCTCTTTCTCTCTACAAGGAAAGTCGTACCAATAAAAGCAGGGCTGAATTTTAGCTCATCTGTTAGTGCAGTTTCCCACCCAGGCTGATCCTCACCTCTCGCCCCCATCCAGGAGGGCACGTCCAAATTTGCCACCTTGGAGATAAACCCAAAGAGGGCTCAGAAGCGGCAGCAGCAGCAGCGAGAGATGGTGAGTCTGGCACGGCCACCCCCGTGCCCCCTCCCCAGCAGCTGTCGGGGTTGGTCCCCGTTCTCTGCTGATCCTGGTTGTCCCTTGCTGTCCCCACAGGGTGTGATGCAGGGCACCATTCCCTACCTTGGCACCTTCCTCACGGACCTGGTGATGCTCGACACCGCCATGAAGGATTTCCTGGACGTATGTACCTCCATCTCCATCCTCCGCTTCTTCTTCCTCAGCATAACCACCCCAGAGCCTGGGCTGGTAAATGGAAGGCGGGTCCCCCATGCGTCCTGTATTAGACACTGCACCCTGGGCATCCTATATATGACACTGCACCTTCTGCATCCTATATCTGACACTGCGCCCCGCGCATCCACCTCTGTCAGTCCATGGAAATGGGCCGCTCTCACGCTGCCCCTCGGCCGGGATGCCCACACCGCAGTGGCAGTGAGCCAGGGGGCAGGGAGGGACGGGAGCAATTTTTTT
>JAVJGG010000053.1:15611944-15633293 GCA_035590195.1 Aviceda cuculoides | reverse complement strand
TCCTGGAAGTATGTACCTCAATCTCCATCCTACGCTTCTTCTTCCTCAGCATAACCACCCCAGAGCCTGTGCTGATAAATGGAAGGCGGGTCCCCCATGCGTCCTGTATTAGACACTGCACCCCGTGCATCCTATATCTGACACTGCGCCCCGTGCATCCTATATCTGACACTGCACCTTCTGCATCCTATATCTGACACTGCGCCCCGCGCTTCCACCTGTCAGTCCATGGAAATGGGCCGCTCTCACGCTGCCCCTCGGCCGGGATGCCCACACGGCAGTGGCAGTGAGCCAGGGGGCAGGGAGGGATGGGAGCAATTTTTTTCAGCCTGCTCCACGCTGACATTCGGCTCCTTCTTTTCCAGGGTGGGCTGATCAACTTTGAGAAGAGAAGGAAGGTGAGAACTTTGCCTCGGCCGAAGCACAGCAGGGTGGAAGGAGGCTGACTTGGTGCAAGCCCAGGCTGTGCCAGTCACTTTGGGGTTGATCCCTCTCCTTTTTTGCTGTCACGTTCTTCATTTTGGGGAAAGGGGATTCTGGTCCTTCATATCTGCCTCCGTGTATGGGGCTGGGCTGTTCATGGAGGAGGCTGGGGCTGGCAAACAGGTCTGGTCTCACGGCCTCCATTTGCTGCAGGAATTTGAAGTCATCGCCCAGATCAAGCTGCTTCAGTCGGCCTGCAACAACTACAGCTTCACGCAGGAGGACCAGTTCGTGGACTGGTTCCACAGCCTGGAGCGGCTCAGCGAGGCCGAGAGGTGAGCGTGAGCGGGGTCCAGGTCCGTGCTGCTGCCGGTGCATCGGGAGGTGCCACCGCTCGTCTCCTCCGGCTCCCGGGCAGCGGCCGCCCCGTGCTCCTCTCCCTGCCCTGCCTCCCTCGCCATGCCGGCGCGGTGCTCGCCGCAGCGGCGGCGGCACAGAGAGCTCAGACCCTCATCTCTCCCCTCCCAGCTACGGGCTGTCATGCGAGATCGAGCCGCTGTCGGAGTCGGCCAGCAACACGTTGAAGGCGAAGAAAAACACGGGCATCATCAAGCGATGGAGCGAGTGAGTCTGCTCATTCCCGGTGGGATGCGGGGTGGAGGCGGGGGCCAGCGTGGAGCATCTCCGGCTGAGCACTGCAGGGGACCGGGCTGGGGCGGCCGCTCTCCTCCCAGCCAAACGCACCCTGGCTCTGCTCCCTTCTCACCTGCCCCGCGTCTCTCCCGGCAGCCGGCAGCCACCGAGCGCCGAGCCCTGCGCCAGCGGCAGCTCCCACTCCAAATCCTTCGACCAGCTCAAGTGCGGGCAGTACCTGTGCAGCGGGGACGCCACCGACTCGGTGAGCGTCACCTCCGCCGGCTCCAGCAGCTCCGACGTGGAGGAGATTAACATCAGCTTCATCCCCGAGTCCCCCGACTGCCAGGAGAAGAAGGTACGGGGCAGCTCGCGGGGTCCGGGCCTCCGGAGGCAGATGTGGCCATCGTGCGGGGACTGCCTCACCTCTGCCTCGGCACTGGGGCTGGGGGGAGGGGGTGGGGGTCCCGGGGGGCTGTTTCTGACCCGCCGGGGCTAGGGAGGCCCCTGCCCTTTGCCGCTCCGGCAGCGTGGCAGGGCTCTCGAGCCTCCGGCGGCTGTAGTTGTGTCGGTCCCCCGTTGTCACAGGTCAGTGAGATCCCTCTGGCCTCCCTCCCCCAGCGCTGGTACAACCCGTCTGTGGCCGATGGAGAAGCTAAACCCACTGTGTCCTCCGCATCCCCTCTCCTCCCTGCCCTCCAGTTCTGGGAATCCACCTCCCTTTCCTCCCTGGACACGTCGGGCATCGGCTCAGGCTCCAGCAGTGCCTCGTCCTCTTCCGTCTCCTCCACGCCGGTGACGGCCTCCCGCACCCACAAGCGCTCGGTCTCCGGCATCTCCAGCTACTCTTCCCTCTCGTTGCCCCTCTACAACCAGCAGGTCGACGACTGCTGCATCATCCGCGTCAGCCTGGCTGTGGACAACGGCAACATGTACAAGAGCATCCTGGTGAGGACGGGGCACCCGCGGTGACGCGCCCCGCTCGGAGGCGGGCATGGCCCGTTTTGGGAGGAGATGGTGGTGGGAGGCTTTGCGGCATTTTGCAGCCCCGGGGTTAATAACGCTCTGCTCTCACAGGTGACGAGCCAGGATAAGACCCCCGTCGTTATTCGCAAAGCCATGGCCAAACACAACTTGGATGGGGACCGGCCTGAAGACTATGAGCTCGTTCAGATCATCTCAGAGGAGAGAGGTGTGTGCTGGGGTGCGGGGGGGCTTTCCTGGGGGCTGCATCCCCGGCTGGCCATGCAGCCCTGCAGCTTGGGCAGCACCGGGTCGGAGCTGGGCTTGGAGGTGACAGCAAGAGGGGTCCCAGCACTCGGGGACAACTCTTGGCCCCGCTCTAGGCCCCTTTCAGGGAAAGGGTGCCCGACTGACCCCCATCCTTGGTCACTTCCAGAGCTGAAGATCCCCGACAACGCCAACGTCTTCTACGCCATGAACTCCGCCGCCAACTATGACTTTGTGCTCAAGAAGCGAGGCTTCTCCAAGGGGGTCAAGATCAAGCATGGCTCCAGCTCCACCCTGCCCAGGATGAAGCAGAAAGGCCTGAAGATTGCCAAAGGCATCTTCTAGCCTCAGCCCCACTGCCACCCATCACCGACGGGGCCTTGGGGGCAGGCTGCTCCGGGCTTGGCTGCGGTCGGTCCTTGTGCCGCCCGGCACGGCGAGAGGAGCGACCCTCACCCGCGGGGGACGGCCGTGCGTCTCCCTCCCGCGCCGAGAGCTGGGGTGCTTCGTCAGCCTCCGTCTCTCTCTGCACAAGCCCCCGTTTCAATCAGGTTTTTTTTTTCTACACAGGAAGGCAGCGGAGGGGGGGAATCTCTCTCTCTCTCTCTTTTTTTTTTTTTTTTTTTTTTTTTTTCAACCTTCCACAGTGCGACACTAGTCCAGCCGCCGGCCAGCCCAGAGCTGGAGCTCGCCTCTGCCGTAGGTGCCTTGTGTCCACGCAAGCCGGGGAGCGGCGACTCGCAGAGGTGCCGTTTGCAAGGAGCAGAGCACGAGCCATCAACCCGGGGCTGCAAAGCCTCCCACGTGGTGGGGTGCTCTCCTTCCCAGCTTTCCTGGCGTTGTTTTACCTCCACGTCCTTCCTCCCCGGGATAACTGGCATCGCCACCGCTGCGCATCTCTGCCTGTCCTTCCCCTGGGAGAAGATGCGGATGCCCCAGGCTGGGAGGCGAGCTGGAAAGGATGCGGCCCCGCGCCGGTGCTGAGAGCCCCGTGGAGGAGGGCTGTGTCCATGCCGTGATGAGCAGGTGCCTCGTGTTCTCGACAACTGGAAGCCTGCGTGGTCTCGCTCCTCTCCCTGATCCAGCTCGTCCTCCAGCTGGACTTTTGACGGCCCGCGTTCAAACTTGCACCAAAGATCAAACGCCAGTGTCTCTTCTACTGTCGGGGGAAGCTTTGGGCCGTGCCCCCAGCGCTGCCAGCCTAACGAGGAGGAGTAGAGCAAATTTCTGTCCCAATTTGTGTAAATAGAGACCTTGGGTCTGCGCAGGTGGGTGAGGAGCGGAGAGCTCAGGATGCTCTGGGTGCCCCGGCTGCCACCGCCTGACCCACAGAAAGTGCCACTCACCTTGGGCTTTAACCGGACTTTTTCAAACACTGACCATGGGAGAAGCAGCAATGAGACTTCTTTTGTATAAAACAAAAAAGTTTACTGATTTTTTTTTTTTCCTTCAATATTTATTGGTTGTAAATAGAAGAGACGAACTTGTACATTTTACTAATCCAGCCTCCCCCTGCCCTGCAGCCCAGTCCCCCTCCTCTCCCTACTCTAGTATTTAAGGCTGCTGGGAGGGATATTGGCAGCAGCAGCGTCGCTCTGCCGTGCTCGTGGGACGCAGACCCTGCCGGCCACCCCCTCGTTTCTCTACCACTAGTCGCTCGAGCAGAGGCAGAGATGCTTGTTTTAATCATTGTAAGAAACACTAACCAAAGGGGGACCTTTTTTGCTCCTGGCTCCATCTCTTTTTTTTTCTGTTTTTTTTTTTTTTTTTTTTTTTTAAGCACTTCCTTCCAGCACATCTTTTCTGTTTCCCGTCTGTCCGTGCTGCTGGGTGGGTGCAGCGCCTTCCCCAGCTCCAGGAGAGGGGCTGGGGTAGCAGCAAGGCTGCACAGCCCCGCTCAGGGGGCCGGAGCTGGTGGCAGGAGCTGGGCTGCGGGCCCCCAGCACCAAGGTGGGGAAGAGGCTGCTTGGGTGTGAGCGTGGCCGGCACCGAGCTCTCCCAGCCCCGTGTCCCCTCGGGCGGCATCGCCCATCGCTGCACATGATGGGAGCCCCTGGCTCCCTGACGCAGGGGCAGCCTTCTGCCTCCCACCCTTGGGCACCAGCACCCCAGGGTCTTCCCTCTCCTCTGTGCCTGCCAGCTCCTGCCCACCCAGGGGCTGTGCTGGCCCCCCACTGTCCCCCTCCCCTCCCACCAGTGTCCCCCAGCAGCCCAGCATTACTGGAGGGACTGGCTGTACCATATGTATTTTGTACCACTTCAATGAAGGAGCACACCGCCTGGTGTGACTTGTACACAGCAATGTAATTAGTCTTTGCAATAAAATACTGATGCTCAAATGTCTCTGCCCCAAGGCAGGCGTTGTCCTGTCCTCCTTCCCCAAAATGCTGGCATGTTACTGGAGAAAGAGGAGAGGATGTGACTGGAGGAGGCGGCACTTGTGCCCGTCCTTCGTACCTTACGTTAACTCTGCTGAGTTGAGCTTTGTTTTCTGTTTGAACTAAGATACAGGCTTGTTGTTTGAGGGACCAGTGCCCAATTTTCGTGCGAGTTGTTGGGACTGTCACATTTTTCAGTTGCATAAACGTGACGTCCAATGTACTAGTTTTATGCCTTTGGATATAAGCAATGTCTGTAAGAGCAAATGCAATGGTTGTTCCTTATGGTGTGGAGACAGTGGTCGGCCTTGGTTTAAGGCATCTTTCCTTTGGCACTAAAGGGCTCATTTCCTAGCAGGGCCAGCATGTTTATTTTCTATTTTATAATTGGACAGACATCAGTGGAGATTACTTGGATGGTGTGGTGATTCTGTGTGTGGGTCTCACAGATGCAGGTGCACTGTCCAGAATTTCTCTGTGCCTTTGGCTATGTAGATTAGTTTAAAGTCTGAGCTTTTGGAAATGAAAGGATCATATTGTACCGACAGGGCTGGTAATGCCATTACCTACTCAGGCAGAATTAAACAGCCACATCACTGCAGTCTTCCCAGACAGAGGAATTTTGAAAATGGCTGGGAAATAAATGAACTCTGGCCCAGGTGATTTCTGGCTGCTTTGGCCTTGGCGTCCTATGATGGAAAGCTTGGGTTCAGGTGTTTTTCCTAGCATTTCTAAGAGTATTGATTCTTGGTGCCTGCGAATACCTGAGAACATATTCTGACCTGGCAGTGGTATGCCTACTGCATCTCTCCTTTTTATAGTGCCCTGTTGCCTTCAGAAGCGTAAGGCTGTTGCGCAGCCCCTCGTGCCTCTGGATTCCCACCTTGCCAGGACCTACACCTTACCCTGGCTGGAGGAGCCCCCAGACAGATCGATTGATGCACAGCTCCCCTTATAAAGTCTTAAAGCTGTAAAAAATGCCTTTGTACTTACCATTGGAACCTATGCTACCCTGAGGTAGGAGCACAAGGCAAAGCACAGGATCTCCCAGTGAGCCATGGTGAGTGCACACCTGAGGAGCCAGCTGCAGATGCAGCTTCTGCATGTATATATATACTTAAATACATACGTATGTATCCAGGATCACAGCTATGTGTCACTGTATGACAGCCCTGCGGATGTTGCTTTTGTGGGCTGGAGGCCAAACCTAAGGAAATACCTCAGTCTAACAAAACTCCAGAGAACATTAAAAAAATGCTGAAGCCTTGAGAAGCCTCACACAAGTGCAGGAGGCTGAATTCGTATTAAACCATGCATTAGAGCATATTATCAGCCACTAATGAGAACCTTGCACTCATAACACACTGGGCTCAGAAAATGCCAGCAGAGCCTTAACTTCTGTGTCAGGGTGGTAACAATCCAGCCAGCAATGGCAGACCAATGGCCAGAGTGGCCAACCTTTGTGGACCTGAAGCTCTGCCCATTGCCTGCTTCCTTCAGTCCTTGCTAACTACTGAGGAAGTCAAAACAGAATTGAGAAGCGCATCAGCTAGTGAGGACGACGTACACTACCTCCCACAGAAGGGAATTATTCACTGCCAGAAAGTGTGTTTTCCTGCAGGCTTTATTTCCAAGATGGCCAGCCAGGCTCAATGCTAGAGTCATGGCACAGTATTTTCATTCCCCTTAGACAAGCAGAAGGGCAGCACCTGCCTTAGGGACTCCAGTAGCACCAGAGTGCTTCCCCCAGCACCTCCTCGGGCACCTTTTGTATTGTCCACGTGGCCACCAACCTGGCCAAAGTGCACTTGCCACACACGGAGAGATTTGGGAATGCAACTTCTCCTCTTTGCTGGGGTATCACCAGCTGGTTTGGATTCTGGGCTCTTTCCTGGGAGTTTGTTGAGCTTGCTTGAGGGCTTATTAGCCAGCAATTATGAAAATGTAGGCAATGGCTCCCAAGCATCCAGAATGACAGGCATCAGCAGGCAGCACAGTCGGTGCAGAGAGATCACCGTCATCTTAGCACAAGTTCTGCTTTCCCACATCCTGGGCATGGTGGCTGAACCCTCAGCTCTCAAGGAACAAGAGCAGAGAAGATTCTGTCCAACAGCAGTAAGACTGCTCACTGGGTCCACACATAGGCCAGAATTTCTTAATTTTCACTCCCATCAGAAGGCTTGAAGTCCTCTTCCTCCTCCTCTTCGTCATCCTCATCCTCTCCAGACTCATATGCCAGCTGCTCTTTGCCATCTGCACTGCTTGTTGTATTTGAGAAAAGAGCTTAATTGGGAAGAAAGAAAGAGAGACACTGTGATAGCTCTCAGTGAAACCTGGGGGCATTTGCAATAGAGTTCATAAAACAAGCGAGAGGAAGGCAGAAGCCAGAGGGGCACAGCTAATGTTGCACATCTTAGTAGAATCTGATCAAGCCCGAAGCGATCTGTTTTCATACTCCAGGAATGCTAGCAGAACAGCAGCAGATCTGCAGTGGTGTGCCTCTTCTCCTAGCTGATTCTGACCTAATTCACTGGGATACTGCTTTGCCCCAGCATTGTGCAAAAATAATTTCCTCACTTCTTGTTCAATTAATAACATCAATAAAAAGTAAAATGCCACCAACAGATACATCAGTAAGAATAAGGTCTTGATTTTGACTATGCAAAGACATTTAAAATGTGAAGGCTGGGAAGATGAAACAGAAAACCTTTACTCCCAGCCATTCCTAATCCCAACCCACGTTCAAGCTGCAGGACAACACCCTCAGCTCACACACTGTAAAGAGCTAGAACACAAAGAACACCAGATGTAGCACAAAGGAGGAGGCAAATACAGGAACACTGCTGCCCCAGTGCTGACTGCAATATCCTCATTCAGCTCACATCTCAACACCATCAGGAAGGTAGTAATACACTTTGATGTTCAGAATCATCCTTACCAGGTCTTGTGGATCTGATTATCTGCTTTATCATCAGAGACATGGTATCTCGCAGCTCATCACTAGTCTTTGGAAGGCACCACCCATCCCGCTCTGTGCATTCTGACTCTGTGCCATCATTCCGACGGATGATTTTCTGTAGGCTAAAAAGCAGCAAAAGGGAAGGAAACGTTAGCCCTCTACATTCAGATGTAGGCTTCAAATGAGACAAGACTATGGCTTACTTCCATTTTACTTCACTGAGTTAGTATAGCGAATTTGGTTATTCAGGTAATTGTCATATGGGAAAGGAAGTTCATGTGTGAAAAGTCTGTTCTATTTTTATTCAGAAGCTGAACACCGCTTAAATTTCTGGTCAAGGAGAGAGAGAGAGAGAGAGGGGAATGGACTGTATATAAACAATAGGCTTTGAAATCTAGCTCTAACAGAAGACTCAGCTGCCAGTGTGCAATACCTTTCCACATTCAAGTCACAAAGCTGGTAGAACATCTGCCTATAAGGGGGTAAGGCTCCTTCTCGGAAAATGTAGATGGATTCCTAAGAGGAAAGAAGGAAAGGATGAATGTGCATTTTATGGTGTAACGGGACAACTCTGGCATAACTGAGAAGTACTTCTGATGGACTGATTCAAGAACAAGGCACTTCCAACACAAATCAGTTCCAAGGCATAGGTCTGCATATGGCAAAAGATAAAGCTGAATGAGGAATGCAGCAAAATTTCACTGCAGCCATAGTCACAACAGCACAGTTGTGCAGAGAACACACTTCATCTCTTCAAACTGCAGCTCTGTCTGCAGCCCGTTACTGCATAACAGAGGATCATAGGTTTCATTCTAGCAAAAATGGAAGAATAAAAGACTCCTGTTTAAATACTTATTTTGCCCTGCTGGATTTTGCAGGACAACCTGATAAACGCATGGTGAGTTTTTGCACTTCACCACCCATAAAGTTCCAATTTTATCAATTGAACCAAAATGCTCATCACATCTAAGACTAGAGCTGAGAGTACCAATGCCATCTTGCAGCATGTAAGGAACACATTCAGTGCACAGCAGGTGAAGTTCTGTAGTAACATGTACAACTAGCAGCTTCCCAGGTAAACCTGAGGACATCAACTCACTCAAAAATGTCCCCTTAATGACTAACAAAATTTTTTCACTACGCTATTTCAAGATTCTTGTAAAAGTAATGCTTACCTTCAGTTTATACCTGCTGGAAGCAGGCTTTTTTGCACCAGATGCACCGGACGTACCAAGCCCCTGTTTCAGATCATGTACACTGACTGTATGACTTACTGAAAGACAAAAAAAAGAGTCCTAATTAGGGACATCTTTCACTCTGTGGCATTGTACTGTCACTTCTCTATGTTGATTCAGCTTTGCTGGTGAGCAAAAACCAGACCAACACAGCAACTGAGCATGTGTTGCTTGTTCTTCAGAGACATGACTGGACAGTCACTGGAAAGGTGGCGAGTTTGGCAGCTTTTTCTGCAGTGCATTTGTTCATAATTTTAACATTTTCTACCCTTCCTTGACAAAGGAAAGAGAACAACTCTCCCCTTACTCTGCACCATCACTGAACGGAAGCAAATGCTGAATTCCCACAGTGTTGCTTGCAGAACACCCTTCTGTCTGCTAATAGATACTGTAGCTCAGCTGGACATGCATCCAAGACTCTCAGAACACTTCCCAGCAGGAGACTCTTCTACTGGCTTAACAGCAGCACCATATCATGACCAGAAATAAAGCTCCAATTTTGGCTCAGCTAGAACACAGGAAGACCCTTCACCACCTGCAACTAGGATGGGGTAAACAAAGAAACAGAAGAGCCAGACAGCCCTTCTGCTGGCACAGCATACCTTGCTTCTTGACAGTGATGGGCAGACTGTAGTTATATGTGCTGCGTTTTGCTTTCACGGGCATATCATTAGGGGCATAACCTAGAGGTGAAAAAAAAAAACCAATAATGAACTGAGAGCAAGCACCCTGCAGAATATCCCTAGCTCAGTAACACGTGCTGGACTGGTGTGCGAGAGGCAGTCTGGTCTTTGGGATATGCTGACTTCAGCAAGGTGGGGAGAGGAGAGGTATCTGATCAACAAAACCCCTTAACCCAGAAAGAGGGAGATGTGATCTGATGGTAAATGACTGGATGCCAGCTCTGTCATGGACTTCTTAGATGACCTCAGAAAGTCCTTTCCCTCAACCTGCCCTCTGCAAAATCGGAGCAGGGGAACCCTATGTCCCAAGGCTTGAGACCTAGCATCCTGCACAAGATGTTTACATAGCAGCTTTTCCTCAAAGACCTCAACAACACCATCTACTGCTCAGTGCCTCCCCTGAGTGAGAGGGAAGATAGTCTGCTACATCCATTTGGGCTTTGAACACATGGAGGAGGAAAGTCAGCCAGCTGCCCATTGAGTTTGGAATGTGCCAAATGAGGAAAGACATATCGCATACTATGAAATAAAGGAGTTTACGGAAGAACTACGGTAAGCAATGAGCTCAAAAGGTGTCATCTTCATCAGAGCAGAAATATGGCAAAAGAGTTTGAAAAAAAGTAAAAAGAAAAGTACTACCAGGATTAACCAGAAAGCAGAGAGAACATCTCTGTGGGTTGGGCCCTTTTACCATATTTCATTCCACAGCGAATTCGGAAGTCCAGTACTTGATAAATCTTTGCTTCAGGGTGTTTTCTGGGGTCATACCCAAACCTAACCCATAAGCTTCTCCAAGGACCTGTTAACTGCATAAACACACATGGGGAAGATGGTTACAAACAAATAGTACAGTGTTGCAGAGGTTCTTAGAAAATTATAATACTTCCCATCATTGCCCAAAGATTATTTCTTTAACCAGCTCTTTCCTCACTTGCCACGCCAGTATTTTTATACTGAAACTTGGGCAGTCAATGCATTAAAGCACAAATACTTGCGTGCTTTTACAGACTAACTTGCAAGATCACAATAAAGTGTTTCTTTGGACAAATTCTACTACCATTGCTAGATGGACAGTCAATTTGAGTGTCTGAACGGCAAAGCCGATTAGAACCAATGGAGTGAACAGTAACTGAATCCTCCATGGCTTTAACTTCTGTTCAAAAGCAAGGCTTTCCTTCCCTCTTTCTCTTTACATAACATTAAGCTCGGGTACTTAGTGGTAGGACCTCAGAAACAGTCAAGAACCTGGAACATCTGGCTGATGCTCCCTTGCTCTGCCTCCTAGCAGCCTCAGACAGGCACAAGGGCAGATAATCAGACTCACCATGTAATAGGCCAAATACGGCAACAGAAGTTTCAGCTTGTCTGGGTGGACACTGATATTGGCTTTTACTGCATTCTGAGACCAGACAGGACAGACTTCAAGGATCTAAAATAAAACAGAAACAACCATGGAAATTAACACAGTGATCTCAGTGGTGTCTACTGAGACTTGTTATATCAATCAGACTTTGGATTTGCCCATCATTACCCTCAGAAAAACAGTCTGTCCAGCAGCCAGTCTACTCTCCAAAACGGCTGGAGAGCTCTGCAGAAGGCAAATTGCAAAATTCATTTTCAGAACATGGGCAGCTCTAAGGAACACAATTCCAGAGCCCTGGCTGGCATTTCAGATATGTGCCGCTCACTCACTTTCCTAATGTGACATTGTCGTGCCTTGACAAATTTTTAGCCCATCCATCATTTCAAGGGGAGCTGCAGGTGTTCAGGACACCAAATATTCCTGTATCCCTGGCAGAATATGCCAGTACAGCCCTTCTCATTTGATAGATTAGAGAACAGAAAAAACAAATGTGTATTTTGCTAAGGGCACAAAGGACAGCTGATATCAAACTGGAGTGGAACCCAAAAGCCTGGATTTGGGTTACTGGCCTAATTACACAGACCCATATCTCACTCATTAACAAGGTTAAACAGGAAACACTATCACAAAACCTTCAGAGAAGCCAGCAGTAGTTACAATAACAACAATTTTCAATGAGGTCTGCATGCTACAGCATAGTACTCAGCCCAGCTCAGCAATAAGGCACGTACCTTTCTCAGCTCTTCCTCCACCTTTTTATCCACAGGATTGGTGCACACTTTCTTCCAGGTCTGTACAGCAGCATCCAGGGGTTTAGTTGGGATTTCTTCATCATCAAAGTTCACAAAGATAGCGTTGTGTGGGCGACGGGCCCTGCTGAGGCCAATCAGGTTCTCACCAGACACCTGGGGATTGTTGTATCCCTCCCTAAGAAAAAGGGAAAGCATCAGGTTTGCTTTCTGCCTGTGGCACACATGGACTTGGGCCTTCATGGGAACATGCGAAAATGGAAGTTTGTGCTCCAGGTTTTGGAAGAGAAGGGACTCAGCCGGGTGAGCAATGGGTTGCTTTACCTTTGGTCCCACCTCCCTGTCACATACTGGTAACCATAAAAGACTCTTGTGACGCCACTGAGGAAAGAAAATCTAAATTGAAAAACTCTGTAAAGCTACATACAGCTGCCTGATGACAGAGGTCCCCTGCACTATCTGACAGAAAACCCTCAGGCAGTTGGCTACTAATCTGTATGAAATGCATTTGCAGCGCAAAAGGCTTCACCCTCTGCATTTGCTCTACTGTAGTTACAGCAGCTCAGCAGGGTGCAGGGACAAGGCAAGATGGAAATGCAGTTAAGATAATTTTTTTTTTTTTTTAAAGTGCCGATGAAGGACTACAGTGAGAAAATGAAAGATGTTTCTTGTGGGAGATCTCACAGATTGTTCTTCTGGCAAAACTAACTGGGCACCGGGAGGGAACAGGTCCAGTGAGTGCGGTCCCAGGAACATATGGCATGGATTCCTGCACACTCTCCCCTTGGCTCCAGCCCGCTGGAAGCAGGCAGAAAGCTGGGCTCACTGCATCCCACGCTGCGTGTACCTGCTGGGGGAGGCAGTCATCTTCACCAGATCACCAGGTCCCCTCACCTGTCAAACCCTCAAGCGGACTTTTGCTGAGGTTTCTGCTGCCAGGCAGTTTCTCAAGCGTGCCTGCCTCTGTTGTACCAAATCAAGAGGGATGAAACAGAACAAAGCAGCAGCTTGAACAGGTGAAATAAATGAACGATATATTTAGTCCTGCTCTGATGCTTCAAGAGCAGAGATTGTATTATAACACTGAAGTCAGAATAGATTGGAGGCATCTTCAAGTGACCAAAAGGAAATCTTAACTTGAAAGCTTGTCTTGTTAGAAGTATATATCAAACCAGCAAAATGTTTTGCTACCTGTCCATTCCAGAACCAACACAGCTATTTACTATGTTATGAGAAAAGGCACTAACCGGTGTTGTATATCTGGCCGATAAAAGTAGTCAATGGGAGTGTCCAGACGTGAGAAAATCGGTGGTGGGATATAGAGAGGTAATTCTCTATTGAAAAATTCTTCCTTCTCTGGTTTGAGCATTAGAACCTTGTCATACATGGAGGTTTGTTTGCCATCAGGACCAGAGTGCATTGCCAGATACTGGAAATCAGACATTCCTGTGAGAAACGAAAGTTAAAACATTGTGAAGTTCATTGTGAATGTAACAATATTTCTCACAACACTCAACTTTCAGGAGCAGGAGTCTGATAAGTTTATGCAAATGTTTATACAGCACAGAGGCTGTAACAACAGGACACTTGATTTTCTTTCCGGTCCTGAATTGTTTAAAGGGAAATAATTCCCCTTCCCATCAGACATACTTGTCTTTAAGCCACGTGAATACAAACCCAAGTATTACCTTGAAATTTGTAAACGGTGGTGACAGTCCCAAGAATTTCCATTTCAAAGTGGACTTCTGGCTGGATTTGTTCTTCGGTGTCCAACTGCTTCTTCTTCTTGGTCCTCCTTTTCACCTTGAGCAGCATGGTGGAGGTGGGGAAGCGATTGGCACATACGGGATGGCAGTAAGGATCCTTGGGGCGAAAATACAGCTCCAGCCTTTTGGCAGGGTCCGCATAAATCTGTCAGCGAGGGCAAGCACGGTCTCCGTTAGCACTGCACCCGCACAGCCCGTCTCCCCTGGACTCTGTTTGGCCCCAGGCCCCGGCCCCACACCCTCACCAGCCGTTTCCCCTCACACCGCCTCAGGGATATGAATCCCCCGCTCCACCGACACCGGCAGCGGATCAGGGGGACGCGCAGCTGCTCCCACCCTGCCCGACACCCCCGTCTCCTCTCTCGTGGACAGCAGCGGCCCAGGCGAGCGGCCTTACCCCGAAACCACGCGTGGAGCCTGCGTGGGGACGTGCTGGGCCTCAACAGCCCGCGCAAAGGGGTCCCACAGCGGGGGGACTCCCCGGCTCCGACTCTCCCACCCCCCCGCGCCTCCAGCCCCCGCCTCAGGGCCGGTGCCGGGCTCCCCCCCCCCCGCCAACCCCTCAGCCCGGATAACCTCCGCCCCCCCCGGGCCCCCCTCACCCGCGACACCCCCTGCTCTCCTCCCAGCGTCCGCAGCATGGCCCCGACGTCCCGCACCAGCCCCGGGTACTCCACACACACCAACCGCGGCGTGCGGGGCAGCTCCAACACGGCCGAACCCCGCTCCCGCCACTGCCTCCCCGCCGCCATCGCTTCCTCACCCCGGTCCCGCCCGGCAGCCTTCCCCCCCGCTCCCCCGCGCCTCGCCCCGCGGGCCGCGGCACAAAGGTTCCGCCGAAGATCGGTTCCTACGGCGGCGGCGCGGGGCTTGGCCGGGCCCGGGGGGGGGGGAAGGTGGAGGTGGGCGAGCACCCGTGCTCCTCTTCTCGCCCGGGCTCGGAGCTGGAACTCCCCAGCTCAGCCTGGCCTCTGCCAAGGGGGGGATCTTGTGCCCATAAACCGGTGGGGAATAACCCCCCGCCGTTGGGTTTGTTTCACCCTCTTTGAGTTTCGGAGCTGATTTCCGTGCGCGTAGGGCAACAGTTCACCCGTTGGTTTGCGTTCGTAGGTTACAGCTGTAATTCTCTAAGGGCCGTTTGTTATTAGCGTGGGTGTTGACGGTAACGCGGGGATGTCCAGAGGACAGGGCCTGTCCTGCGACGAGGAAAAACAAGCCCTGAGCCAGCCGGCGGGCAGAGCAGGCCGAGCCACGGCTCCCGGTGTCAGCGGCTTCACCGGGACGGTGCTGTGTTACGGGGCAGGGGAACACGATTTGCCCGGAGACTGGATGTTGCTCGCTACCTGACTTTAACGTTAGGGAGAAAATCCTGTCGCGGCAAAGACAAAGAGAAGCCATAATCGCTCAGTTACAAGCAAGCCTTTAATGAATTTGGCCTATTTTCAAAAGGTGGTTTTTTTCTTAGCTTTACAGGAGTTCCTCGGCCCGGGAGATGTTGGCAACCTGCGGCAGACTCTGATAGACTGTGTTCCAGAAGTTCACGTACCGGGCTCTCAGATTCTGCTTCACAGAGTCCTGGTTTATCTTGTTGTTGATTTCCAGGTAGTAACTGCCCTCCTTGCTGTAGGGCAGCCAGGCAATGGGAACCTCTGAATTCCCTTTGTTGGGATCACTGGGGGAAAAGGAGACATAGAAGTTCAGTTTTATCAGAGCAGCTTGTGGATGCAGCAAGGTTTGTGGTGCTTGGAAGGGACCCCGAAAGCTCAAGTGGGGTGCTAAGTGAGTGCAGAGAGAGAGTTTGACACTGGGACAAACAATAGCAATTCTGCCTGCTAGGAGCGACTTGCTGACCTGCAGTCTCTTCCCTTGGTCCCCACTAGCATCGTCCCTGGCTGCATGTAGGGGCTTAACTCCTGTCTGAATGCCAGGATTCGGAAACAAACCTCATCATTAAGTCTAAGCAGAGTTCACAAGTTCTGAAAATGCTTCTGCTGTCCCCAGGTGTTCTCTGGATGACCCAGAGGAAACTCCACCACCAGGAGACATAGAGCCAGGCTCTCAACAGAAGCACAGAGAGAGGACACCCCGCTTTTGGGAATGGCTCCTGAGAAGTTCATAGGCAAGAGCAGCAGGTTGAAGTGCTGCAGCAAGCCCCAGATGTGGAACTGGAATCACTCACCCTGTCCTGGCAAAGTTGGTCCAATAAGCAATCATGGCACGTGAGACAGTCCTGTGCTTGGGCAGGTAGCCCAGGGGGGTGGCAAAGGGTTTCCCAAACACATACTGCAGGTCATCAGCATGGTCTGCCCCTACCCAGCTTGGGTAGACGGGCATTCGGGATGGCTGGGAGAACAAGTAGCTGTATGTCTTGGCACTCCTGGAGAAATAAAATAGACATGCTAAGTGGCTGTGAGTGGAAAGCAGAGGAAGGGGTGCAGATTCATAACCACGCTCCAAATACCAGCAGAGCCAGAGATTCAGCCTTGGAAGATGCTCGCATGCATCTAAGTGGTGGTCTCAGGAGAAAACATCTTTCTATCTGGTAATTTTTAACTTCCATTTCTGATTCTCACCCTAACCCTCATATCATCCAACTGCCATGTCTCATGGCATCAAACATTGCTAGGATGAAGTCTGAAGTTTTTAGGAAGCAAAAACTTGGTTTAATGGGAATTTAAAACAAATTCCTAGCATGACTCCCTTGCAGTGTTAGAGAAGTAGTGTTTGTACAAGCTATGTGTAAGTACGTACTCGGTACCAAAAAGCCTGCCTCCTTCAAGTTCAGCCCTCTTAACCCGCTCCTCACCCCCTTGTGCCGGGAACACAGTGTCTCAGCCGCTGGTGGGTTTTGGGCTCCTGCCAGGGCTGAGCTGCTCACCGGGCATTCTGCAGGTGCAGATACAGTGCCCACTGCGTGGGAACCAGGAAGATGTAGTCAGTAATCAGCTCCACCACTGTCCTCTTCACGACCTCCTGGTCCGGGTTGTCACCCCACACTTGCGTGTAGAGGTTGTATGTCGCATTGGCTCCACGCTCACCCCTGTCCACAGTAAGTCCTTTGACCAAATTATAGACCTCTTGCCTGAAAAAACAAGTAGTATCAACTAATTACAGCCCAGCAGCTTCAAGTGGGGCAGGGATCGTGGAAATGGATCCCAGCTCCCATTGATGTTCACATCCAATCCTCTGGTTAGCAATGGCTTGGTGGAGTAAAAGCTAGTGATTTCATTCCAGGTCTTAGGTGGTGGGCATGTGCTTCCCAGCTTTCTCAGCAGAACAGCTTAGGGCCAAATTGGCCGCAAGCTCCTTTTGTCCACAAAGAGGAGTCTTAAGGGGTGGGCACCCAGCATGTCTGGCATGTACCTTCTCTGGACAGAGAGCATCAGGGCTGCCAAGCCTGTCACTGGTGCTGGGTTCAGGAGCACCTTAAAGGTATATGGGGAGGCTTCCCCGCTAGCTGGCCCTTTCTCCTGAAGGCTCTGGACTTGGCAGCATATGCCCTGGGCACCCTGGCTTGGAGTAACATCCTGTTTTGAAGGTAGTGCCCTGTCCACTCAGGTCTAAGGCCTTGGAGTTTGGGGGCTACATTAAAGATAGGGTTCCTCCTGTTAAGGGTTTTAAGAGCATCCTTCACTTACGCAGTGATTTTCGCAAATGGGCGATTGATAGCAGGTAAATCAATGCCAGCGAAGATGTGTCCATCCATGTTATTGATCCCAGCAATGTAGTCAATGTCAGCAGTGTTGGCAAAGAGGTTCTCTGGCATGTCTGGGAGGAAGTCTCCATCAATGACAGGAGTGAGGGCGAGTGTGTGAACCAGGGGAGCTGCAGCGGGAGACAAAACCGGAGTCTGTTAGGAGGCGAGAAAAGACATGTGTGGCCTGGCATATCCCATGGCTCAAGGAACTGTCAAAGGAATAGGCTGAGCTGAATGAGAGCTTGGGTGGTGACTTCAGCGTGACCACAGAATCACATTCAGTAAACCTCATGCCTGTAGCTGGGGGAGACGAACAAGAGATCTGCCAGCCAAGTACAGGCAGGTAACATCAACAATTCCTCTCCTTCCCCCAGCCCCTTCCCAAAAAGCCCAGCCAAAGGTATGGAAGAGCAGAACTTCTCCCCACCCCTTTTGGCTGCATTCACTCACTGCCAGGACAGCTGGCTCGGGCCAGTGCAGCTGCACAGCAGTGGCTTGGCCACTGTCTGTCCTGAGCAAGGCTAAATACTGGGGCTATTTACCAGGAGCATGAGGAGAGCAAGCGGTGGAGAGTCTTGGGAAAGAAATTCTCACAGGCAGTAAAAGCAGAAGCGTTCCCTACCTGCTGTGAGAGTCCTACACTCCACCCAGCGACTCAAATGAAAATAGCAGGGTTGTGGTCAATTATTTTTTTGTTTGTAAGCTGTGTTCTGGAATGCTCTTGCTGCTTTCACAGAACAGAAAGCCCAAACAGCTGTTTTGGAGCCAAGGCATGGGCCTTGCATAATTCCTCTGCCACCACTGCCATTGCACGGTGAATGGCATTCATTCAGCGCAACATGTACCTGCCTGCAGAAGGGCAGCTGTGAGATCTGTCATTATTGTCCCCTTTCTGAAGGACACAAGCACTGCTTCAACACTCCTGGCAATCACCCCAGCGTCTCATCAAAGGCATGGTGAGCTCTGGGTGCGTGGCGGACCACAGCGTGGACCGGGGGACTTACAGGGCAGGTTGGTCAGCTGCAGGTGGTAGGCCAGTGTCACAGCTTTGGGGTCAGAGACGCGCAGGCAGTTGGCCAAGACGGTGGTGTTGTCTGTGGGGCAGCCCACATGTTGTCCAATCTGCAGGAGGAGAGAAATAAACCTCCCAGCACTACCCTCTGAAGCCAGGCTTCATTACCACCTTCACAGGGCAGAGGTTGGTTTTAATCTCAAAGCAGCATGTTTCCAAAGCTCTGTGTTTGGCAGAATGGCTTCTGCTGAATACCTTGCTAGATATGCTCTTCTCTAGGGAATCCCTTTTTTTGTTTTCCATTCCCTCAAGCAAGGCTTGCATGTTACCTTTTTAGCCCAGGTGAGCGGGTCATTCTGGATGGCCCAGCTGCAGAGACCAACACCGCTCTGGCTGATGGCTCTCTTGAACAGGCCTTTGTTCTTTGGGGACAACATCTGTGGTGCAAAATAGATACAAGAGGGTTTCAGGTACAAACTCCTGAAAAGCCCATCGCCTGCCAGACCCATCCGATCGCCTCACAGCTTGTGCACCAGACCCAGGGAAGCTGCCAGCTCTTGTGCTATTTAACAGCCTCAGCAGTTAAAGTTAAAAGGTGATATATTGAGAAGAGGAGCAGAGTAGGGGGACATGGCAAGTAAATGGTGTTTCACCAGAGGTCTCAAAAGCAAGGACACGTGGCTGCAGTGGTGGAGTTGATTAAGGTGAAGAAGGAGGAGCGGCTACAAGGCGAAGAGGCTGAGCATTGCTGTCCCTGGGCAGGAGAAGATGTTAATCAGGCAGTGTGTGTGGAGGAAAGCAGTGGAGTGCCAAGGGGACCATCTCTCCCATTTACAGAGGAGAGAAGTGGCTCTGGTAGGGTCTAACAAGTACAACACACCTGCAGGGAGACACTGACGGCACCGGCTGATTCCCCAAAGATGGTGATGTTTTCTGGGTCACCCCCAAAGACCTTGATATTCCTCTTCACCCAGGCAATAGCCATGTGCTGGTCCTTCAGCCCATAGTTCCCTGAGCAACAGAGAGAACCCATCATTGAGCAAGAGCACAGCAAAGCCGGTAAGTTGGGGACCCGTGACAGGGTCTCATGAAGAGGGAGCAGCTCTGGTACCTGGCAAGTTTGCGTCTCCGGTGCTCAGGAAGCCTAGGGGCCCCAGGCGATAGTTGACGGTCACCACGATCACATTGCCCCGCACAGCAATCTCCTCGCCATCATAGAGGTAGTTATTGAGGAAGTTGGCTCCCTGGCTCCCTCCTACAAGGAAGGCGCCGCCGTAGATCCAGATCATCACTGGCAAGTTGGTAGAGACTGGGAGATGAGGAAGAAAAGTAGTGTGAGCCACGACATAGCTAGAAGGTGCTGCCCATCCACTCCCACGCCCCCTCGCTGAGCGTCGCTCCACCTGGGCAGGAATGGACATGATGCTGTGCAATAGCCTATGGCCAAGAAAGCCTACGCTCTGTAGAAGAGGCTGAAACTCCCAGCAGGCTGCAGCTGAGGCACATTGGTTGACATGGCTCCCACCCTTCCCTCTGAAAATCAGTGCTCCTGCAGTTTCCCACTATGGGAACATAGCTGCTGAGAGATGCTCCAGAGCAATTTGTCCACAAAAGGCAACTGAGAATCTCCTCCCCAGGTCTCTGCCAAACACATACTATGTCTCCTCTGTTGAGGGATCCAGATGTTCAGATAGAGACAGTCCTCGCTTCCACGGACATCAGTTTGTGTAAGTGTCATCTGAATGCAGCGTTTTTTGAATTCTTTTGCCTGCAGCGTTCCTGAGAGGAGAGAGGGAAGACAGCAGGTCCTAGTTAGAGGCATCAACTCCATCCTTTGGTTGCAAGCTGTCTGTCCATCCATCCTCTCCTCCGTGAGTCCAATACAGAGGCAGCAAAGCCTCCCCAGCCACTGAGACCACCCTGAGCGAGTGACAAAGCGGGACCTTTTCCCATGTGAACTAGTTCTGGAGAGCTGAGGCATGGGTAGGGGAGATGCAGGTGCCATGCTTCGGATTTGTTACTTCATGTGGTTACTTGAGCTGCTTGGGCACAGGTAGACACGGACTCTCATACCCACCATGAGACAAAGAGCTTTTTCTTGGCTCTGCTTAGTAGATGAAAGCAGGCAAAAACATCTTTGGCTTGTCAATAATGGACTACAGAGAGAGAAGTGAAAACAAAATCCCAAACCAAAGGCATTCAAAAGCTGGACCTTACCTTCCCAGCCAGGATGAGGTTTGGGGTCTTCCAGAGTCTTTGGAGGGGCAGCAAAGGGGATCCCTCTGAAGATGTCAACATAGTCCCCAAAGAGTCCCAGTTTTTTACTCTCGCCTTCCACAAAACCGCCCTCGGTGTACACCACACCCAGCTGCATGTGACATCATTGAGAAGAGAAAATCCATTGCACAGTCCTTCATGCCTCTGGCTTCCCATGTTGCCAGCACCCACACCTTGCCCTGCTCGGTCCCCCAGATGGACCCACTCACAGCCCACCTTCCCCAGCCATCCCTTTGGACCCTTGTGGAAAGCCCACAGGTAGTTGCCGCTGGAGATGTGCCCGTGCAGATGTCCTGTGCCCTTTGGAGCAGATGGGCAGCAGCAATTCCCCTGCACTCCCAAAGACAAACAGCAGAAGGTGAGGACCTACAGCCTTAAGATGTAAACCAGGCCACACCTGACACAGAACTGTGCAGGAACTTTTGGAAGAATGTTGATGAGAGTCTTGGCCATGTTTAGGGCACCTAAAAACACCCTGCCTTGGCTGTCATGGTCCACAGGCCCTCTTTTATGGGCTCCAGACCAGATGTAGCAGGAGTTTGCTCATTCAGGCAGGAACAGGCAAAATGTCTTGCAAAGTCATAAGAAGTGCTTTTGTACTTACAGTTGCAGCCCATGCCACCCCGAGGCAGGAGCACAAGGCAAAGCACAGGATCTCCCAGCGAGCCATGGTGAGTGCACACCTGAAGAGCCAATTCCCACATGGAGGCTTACATATATATATCTAGGAGTGCAGCTGTGTGCCAATGCCATGACCCAGTCTTGGCTCTAAGGTAAACTAGGGGAGCCTCTACACACTTGTCCTTCAGTAGGCTGAGGCCAAACCATGGCTGAGGCAGACTGGTGTCCCTGTGTGAGAGCCCTGCAGATGTTGCTTTTGTGGGCTGGAGGCCAAACCTAAGGAAATACCTCAGTCTAACAAAACTCCAGAGAACATTAAAAAA
>JAVJGG010000053.1:15590313-15608447 GCA_035590195.1 Aviceda cuculoides | reverse complement strand
CCGCTTCCCCCCCCGCCCCGCCATGGAGTCCTTGAGTCAGGGCTGGTGACATGTCTGTGTGTGTGTGTCTGTGTGTTAGTGTTACAGCCGCTCTTGTTCCTCCTGCTTGTCCCAGCAGGGTGGGCAACGGGTGTGTTTGTTCTGTGAGAGCTCTGGGATGGGGCAGAAGCAGAACCTCCAGCTGCAAATACCCAGGAGCCATGAGCCGGCCTCCCTCCCCAAAGCAATGAACCTGGCTTAGAAACTGTGATTAAAAAAAAAGGAATTATATATTTGCTGTTTTCACCCTGTAGGGTGCAGTAGTACCACATTTTCATAGAATCATAGAACCATAGAACACCAGATTGGAAGGGACCTCAAGGATCATCTGTTCCAACCTTTCTTGGCAAAAGCATGGTCTATACAAGATGGCCCAGCACCCCGTCCAGCTGAATCTTAAAAGTGTCCAAGGCTGGGGAATCCACCACTTCCCCGGGGAGATTATTCCAACGGCTGATCTCATTGTGAAAAATTTTCCTCTTGTGTCCCATCGGAATCTCCCCAGGAGTAACTTGTACCCATTACCCCTCACCTTTTCCATGTGACTCCTTGTAAAAAGGGAGACTTCATCTTCTTTGTAGCCACAATTAAATACAGGAACATGGTGATAAGGTCTCCCCTTTTCAGTTTAAAAACTGTAATTCCCTTGGCTCTGACACTGGAGCTCTAAGAACACACCTGATTATTGTTAGACTTGAGAGGAAACCCCCAAACCCGTGAGAGCAGGTGGCAGCACTGCACAGGGAAATGCTTAAAAGGAGATGGCCCTGGCATTATTTACACGTGGCTTACATAGCATTAACTCCCTGGGTGAGCTTCAGAGGAGGTCCTCTGGTTTGGGCTGTGGTTGCTTCCTTCATGTTTCCTAGGGAAGAGCAGCAGGCACTGTAAGTATGTACCCCAAAACCCCGTTCCCTCTGGGAGCCCTCGGAGAGGGGGCAAGGAGGTTTTGTGAGCTGGAAGTTGTTGGTGAGGTGAATACATACTCACAGAGAATACACAAACCCATAGCAAGCTAAGTCGGTCCTGCTTAGTTGTACTTTAGTGCCAAAATATTGATCTCTGTGCTGGTTAGTAAGATAAATCAGCAAGAGTGTAAAAGCAATATGAGACCAAAGTCAGCTTCAGTTTATCCATCCACAATATGTGTACACACAGTTCCCAATCTCCTCTTCCTTTTGTGCTTATTTTTTGTGTTGCGTTTAATCTAGTGGAAGGCTGCATCTCTGCCTCACAGATATCAGAGGACCCACTGGGCTGAGAGATTCCACAAACATGACATGATCTCTCCATTAATTGGAAACACTTTTATTTCCATTAAGATTTCATGGCACTCTTGGAAGTCTGGGCTCTGCCTGGAGTGTCAGGGCTGAATGCCATGGGGGGAAATACTACATCTCCTGCCTGGGGTTTGGCTGAGGTTTCTTCTTTACTTTCTAGTCTATAGACTGTGTACCATGAGCTGTTAAGCTGATACAGTGTTTCACCTCAGAAGAAGTTACAGCAGGAAACAAAATGTTTATGGAAGAGGGATATAATATATAAATATGATACGGTGGCCAAACTGTCAGAAGTCAAAACGTTATTTCTAATTGCCCTCTGCCATGCCTTAGATACCGAATGACTTACAGAACTTTTTTTTCAGGAACAGTGATGTTCAAAGTGCCTGATAATAGGCTTCCAAACTATTGAAAATCTTGGTTATAGAGAGCAGAAACTCTTTCTGAAAATAGTTTGCTTAGTGGAACTTTGTTCCAGTGCAAACCAGAATGGACTGTTCACCTTTCAGCTATACCAGTAAAAATCCACATCAGCCCTGTGCAATGCCCAGATAGCAGAGGGCAGAATATGCTTAATTTCCTTCCACAGTGTTCTCTTTTATAGTTAGCAATGTTTCACAGTCTAAATAATCCAAATTACAACCCTATTTTTCACATTATTATCACCCTCCTCCAAAAATACAAGTCTTTGCCAGGCCTTTCAGTCCTTGGATTGTGAGACTTCACCAGCTTTTATCTCCCTCCTTTGAGCCGCAGTTTTTTCCCCGCTCATCTTTGTAATCTGACATTGTGATTTGTTCACTTGTGTGCTTGTTTTTCTCCTCCAAGAAGATTTGCTGAATCATTGGGGAGGAGGCAAGAGTTCTAGAGGCAGCTGGTGGCCAGTGATAAAACCACGGCCACATCCAGTCTTCAGGGTTTGCAGATGACAGCCCTTCAGTTGAAGGCCTGAGTCACATTCCCTTCCGAGCTAAGATTGCTGGGCACTTTGGGATTGAGGAAGTGGGGCCCCATAAATATAAATTATTGATCCTGACAACTACAAGGTTTGTGTTGTATCTCCCGCGAAATTTATAACAATGCTGTGAGAAAACTTGCGAGCTAGGGGCTAAATCCTGCTGACTGTTGTATATCGTGCCTGCTTCAGTGGGAACACGTAGTTAAGAAAATAGGGATTTGGCCTGAAATAGGTCATGGTGTGTAGTGGCTGCTTCCAGACTTGCAGTAACAAGGTGTAGTGTGAGCAAAGATGTGCCAGGATTCCGAGACAGTCGTGAGCCTGTTTACTTGGAGAAGATGCACAAAATTCCACTGGTACAACTTGTGCAGCTCTTTATGTGAATTTTGCCCACCGCCTAATGATTGAAATAAAAGCTGGGAGCTAAAATGTCTTGGTTCATTTCTTAGGTCTTTTACTTGCTCTCTGTATGACCTTGAGTTACTTTCTCTCTCCTTGGCTCTTGGTTTCCTTGCAGTAAAACAGGGATAAGGTGTTTCCATCTTTGTGGAGCATTTTGAAATCTTTAGGTAGTATGTGCTATTCAAATGCAAAGTATCATTAGTATTTGTGAGTCCTCCAACACCCCTGTTGTGGCACTATGCAGCAGGTATGCAGACATGGCTCTTTGACTTTCTAGCTTATTAGTTCCTTAAGTTCCAGTTAAGATGGGAAACTTGAACTGTCCCTTGCCTATTCACTCTGAAACCAAAGGCCTTCTGCTCTGTCAGCTCTGCCTTTAATGTAAGGCACTAGAAAATTAGGTTTGTGGATATTTTTATAAGTATCTTCCAGAACTCAGAAACCAGATCTTACCAATAGTACATGATACTTTTCCTAAGAACAGAGTTTTGACTTGGGATGTTCTACTTAGTTATACTTCAAGGAGGTAAGATAGAAAGTTGGTTAACAAACAAGACTGGAAGTCCAGGTGACCCAAGTTCCATTTCTAGCTGTCCTACGCTAATTTGGGCAAATATTTAAATTAATTTAAAGTGAAAAATGCAGGTTGGCAGATTACAATGCAGAGACCTTGCTTTGATGCTTTATGTGTTTTCTGTGGGATTTTTCACAATGCCACTCCCGTGTAAGATTACTGTGCATGTGCAGCAATTCTACCCTGCTCTTATCTGTAGATCTCAGAGCGTGTCCATGTTATTATCCTCACTTTGCAAATGGGGAAACCTGAGACACAGGGAGGCATAGTGACTGGTTCTGAACAGCTGACAATGTCAAAGCCAGGAATAATCCTTCTTTGAGTTTTGAGCCTCATATTTAGCATCCTCCGTGATGCTATGATACCAGAAAATACAGCTGCGGTTTCTGGGCTGTCTTTTCCAGGTGCTGTGACACCTGGGTGTCCACTGAGCCTGACTGATTTACAGTCAAGCTACTACAGGCTGGATCTAAATAAGGAGCTGGGGCAGGGCTGTCTGACTGACACACTGGTTCACCATGTCCACACTCTCAGGATGGGGCCCTTTCAAGAACAGGAATGCTCCATCATCTATGACTTCCCCTTCCCCAACTGAGGCAAGAGATAATTTCTATTTTATAAAGAGAAGAAACCAGCAGACTTGACCACTGCCAAAAATCCCACCAAAGCTCCTAATATAGAAAGGCCTGGGATGTAAGATAAAGTTCCATTGCTTTAAAATGCTTCAAGAGGAAGGCAGAATCAATGGGATAGGGTTTTTTAACTCCTCATTCTTCATAAGGAAGCCTTGAACCTCAGAGTTTTGTTGGCCAGTGCTGAATGTGGCTGTCATACTTAGAACTTGCTTAGGAGCCCTTGATGCACAGAGGAATTAAACGGCTTAGAGGCTGCTCGTGGCCTGGAGAACAGTAGATTATGGGTTGGAGCAGAAACAGCTGTGAGAAATTTGGCCAGAGAGTGTTGCAGAAACCACAGGGGTGTGACTCATCTCATGTAACTTTAGATGTCTACAGATACTAGGCTCCCTTTTTCTTCAAGGAGAGAGAAGTAGGTGCTTTGAAGACATGACTTCTGTCCTATTTTAGATATGTGCTTAGGAGGAGCTAAGTCACTTCCTAGACATGTTACTTACCAGAAGGGGAACCTTTGAGTGACTAGCTCACGTTGGAGAGATCCCGGCCCACATTACTGCTGCAGAAGGTTTCCTGCCTCGTATCCCATGGAAGGCTTGGGACAGTACTTGCACCCAGGCAGCAAAGTATGAACACCTCTTCCCAGCACAGGGTCAGGGCTTGCACTGGGGCCAGCTCTCTGTCAAATCCCTTGATACGGGCAGGATCCAAGTCACCAGCTTGGACCCGGCCAAAGACCCGAAGGTGTCTGGGATGCAGGATGACAGCTGTCCATAAGGTCTAAATGAGCAGTGGCCTGATAACAGTGTGACCTGAAGGAACGCAGTGTGTTGAAGCTGCTGATCTGATGCCAGTTCTATCCTGCGCAGCCCATCCTCAGCAGGGAAGCCAAGCAGAGAATGAGCCATGTGGGAATCTCTTTTTACCCTCCCTGTCATGGCTGAGGTATATGGACAGGGAGCTTGCACAGGTCCGAGGGAGCTCATCCAAATAAAGCAGAGTCTCTCTGCTGCAGCTGTATTGGTATTGGTTTAGTTATTGCTGCCCTAGGAGAGGTGTGAAGGGGTATTTGCTGGCCCATACTCTTGCAGCTCAGATGGGAATGGTCAGGTTTTTCCTCTTCTGTTCAGTTGGGGGGTTTTTTACTCTTTTTTTCAGAAACAGTAAAGGGAAAACAAAGCAATTATCTGTACACCAGAACTTAGTGACTGGTGTTATTCTGAAGTGCTAGATTCCCTTCCCAAACCTAGGGAAGGCAGTGTGGGGAAAGGCTGCTGCTCTGGGCACTGAACAGGAGCAGCTTGCTCAGTAAGCATCGGAATTGTTTGCTGTAAATCTGCCTCTCCCCCCTGGGCAATATTCCTAAGAAAACCTACCGCGTGCATTCCCTCAGGCCCCTACGTCCACATTTGCAACTCTCATGCTGTACTTACCAGGGTTATTTGCATGGACGGGGGCTCCCTGTTGATGCCTGGGTGGCAGCAGCGAAGGGCTGACAGGCCTTTCCTGCCAATCTGTCTGTTGTTCAGATGAAGTGGTTGGAAAGTGCTCACTCTCCAGTTCCCTCTTTGGTTCAGGCACTCCGATAAGGCATGGGCTGTCCTATCTTGCCCTGGGAGCTGTTCCTCCTCCCTAACAGGCCCGCTTTGCCCGCTGACAGTTAGCAGCCGGCAGTGCTTGATAAACTTATCAGACCAAAGCTAAGCCCAGTGCATGCTCAGCTCCTCCCCAGCCTCAGATTTCCCCATTCCCGGGGACTCTTTGCTCTCTGCCTGCCTTGCCGTCTGGTACGGTGAGCACAGATCATCACCCTTGGGCCAACAGGTCAAAATCAGCCCAAGGACCAGATTGAAAATTGCTTGTATTGAAGCAACACCTTTAAAATGAGGGTGTCAAGTGGGATGATCATAGCATCCATACCCAGCTCTGTCTCTCTCCCTGGATTATTACTCACTGGTGGAAATGCTGCCCATGGCTGTTTTATCCTCCCGGTGTTTCTGCTCACCCTGTTTCTCTGCTCGTCTGGCAGTTTAGTGGTTTTAATGTAGGGGTCTCGCTGTGCACGCTGAGAGGATTTCTTTCTAAGCCAGTTACAGAGTTAGGTTGCTTTGCTGAATTAAGTTTCTATTGCTCGTTATTAGTATCGCAGTAGCACTTGGGCGTTCCAGCCGAGATCAAGGCTCCATTGTGCGAGGTGCTGTGTGTAAAAGATAAGGAGGGGCAGTCCCGTTCCTGACTATCTTACCGTTGAAATAAACAAGTGAAATGAAGAGGAGAGGGGGAATTATCCTCCTCTCACAGATGGGGTGAAGCTTTCTGTGAGCTTCACAGCGTGTCGAATAACTTCAGAAATCCAGCAATCGTGTCTTGCTCGAGGTCATGCAGGAAACGTGTGAGAGATCTCAAGTCTCAGTTCAGGGTTGCAGCCTTAAGATCAATGTGTCCATGGTGACTGTTAGTTGAAAGATGGTGGGTCAGGAACTCTGCAGGGATCTGCATTTTCTTAGGTCTCATCCAGCAAAGAGGCAACTGACCGATTTAACTGTCATTGAATAATTTTGCTGTGACTGTTCTGGGTTGTCTTCTCTGTGCATGTGCTATTCCAGGGCAAAAGTGGAAAACCATCCCTGCTTTGTGAGCAAAATAAGTGATAAAAAATTGTGTGGGGTGTATTTTTTTTTTTTTTATTCTATAGCAGCCTTGCAGGTCAAGCTCCCTATCTGTTCCCAAGTTAGGCCCTTAACGGCAGTCAGGAACGTTCACAAGGAAACTTATGTATGCAGCTATTTCTGGGAGATTGTCTAAAGCCTTCAGGTTTCCCCTTTTGCGTTGTGCTGGTGGGTTAGAACCAACCTGCTGGTGTGTCCCCATCACCTACGGCTGCGTGGCCCTGGGGGAATGACCTGCTGTGAGGACAAGAGGCTCTGCTCTTATCTTTTTTTCACTGAAAATGCTTTCTCATGAAGTCTAGGGCAGGAAGCAACTGGACTCAGCAAGTAATTTTTTTTCCAATACAACATGTACCCAATCGGAGCCTAATTCTTCTCTGTCATTCCTCTCAGTTCCTTTTAGGCCTTCCCTAACCGTTGCCAACACCACGTGAAAACTTCAGGGTTTTGCCTTCTTTATGATTCCACTCCATGGAGGTTAATACAACCTGAAGATAAGCTCCAGCATAATGCTGTGCTACCTGGGAACACACCTCTGCTTCCTGCAGGTGTTCTGTGCCTCTGCCTTCGTTAGGAAGAGAAAGATGCAGCCTGTGTCCAAACTTAAATCCACCCTTGATCATAGTATTTCTGGGCTGCTGCTCTCAGTGCCTGAAGGCTGTCTGGAAGACACAGAGGCACCTCTCTCCTTCTGACAGATGCCCAGGGTTATTGCTTTGCATGTCCCTCATTTGCTAAACAAAACAGCCCAAAGACCAGGATTTTCTTTCCCTGGCGATAAAGGGAAGAAGGTGTGAAGAGGACTGGGGAAGTGCAGGATATAGGGCGGGCTCAGAGAGAGGCAAAAACAATCAGCTCTTTCTTCAGCCACAAAGATTAGTTGAGATTTTGCTTTTTGTTATCTGTTTCCTTGATTGACTGACCAGAATATTTTTTTGATGCAAGGGGAGATGATGGGAAAGGGGTTGTTTCCAGAGTGGTCAGAACTGGGGAAGATTTGCATGGCTGGAAAGCAAGGCCAGGTGTGTTTGGAGTTGGTGGCAGCCACGGCCTGATCCTGACAGGTGCTGAGCACCCTTGGGTAACCCTTGTGGGGATTCAGTAGCTGCAAGGATCAGGGAAGCCCTTTGCCCGCCCCATGCAGCAGGCCTGCCCGTGGCTGGTGCCGTGTTGGGAGTGGAAGGCTCTCTCCCAGCCTGGAGTGGAGGTTTGGGTAATGCCAGATCTGCTTCCTTCCTCACTCCTGCACCCGCATTTCCAGAGCTTCAGGGGGTGCAGATGAAAGCCTGGGGAACCATGCAGGGTGCCACTGTTTGCTCTGGAGCAGAGCCAAGCTGGGTCCTTCCATGCTTTTCCTTGGGAAATGGCTCTCCCTGATCAGGGATTGCAGTGAACAAGGGGCTGTGGGGCTCTGCCTGCTTTTCCTTTCGGGTTGCTGACATCCATAGTCCTAGAGGAAGGATGGGGCTCAGGCAGTGTTACCCAGGGGTCTGAAAGTGGCACCTCGTTACTCTGGGGGAAGAAACTGTAGTGCCTTAGCGGCAAACTCTGTAAGTTAATTCCTTCTCCTCTTCCTCCCATCTCGGGTCACCTCCTGACTCTGGCTGTACTGTCTCACAGGTGCCTTTGCCAGCTGGCCTCCATCCACAGCCTGTGTTTCTGGAGATACGCTCCCAGCGCCTGTGGGAGTGGGTCAGCCTGCCCCCCCCCCCGGCTGCTCTGGCCACAGACACGTTTTCCTGAGCAGGGCTCTGCAGCAGCAGCTGCCTAAGGCCATCCCAGGGTGTTTCTCTACTTGCTGCCCATCCATCTGAAGCAGTCCTTGCATCTCCTGGGGATGTGCTCACCAGGCTCCTCACAAATATAAGGGTAAGGCTGACACCGTCTCCTCCCAGTGTAACTGCTCTTCAGTAATCTCTGGGCTCAGAAATCACAAAAAATGGTGAAAGCAGCTGCCTGCCCTAGAGTCCTGGGGAAATAAAAGACAGGACTGGGGTGATCTGTGCTTTGTTAGGAGGGAGAAGCAGGCTGGAGAAGCACAGCCTTAGGACAGGAGACCCCAGCTGCCCCTTGAAGGTTATACCGCCTCTGTGCGGTGGAAATCAAAGATAGGAATGGAAATCTAATGGATACAGTAGCCCTTGTTCAGCAGGCTCAGAAGAACCAGCTGTCTGATTTGTTTTTATGAGCGGTTTTACAAGCAGTCTTGCCACAGTGCTGATCAGTGTGTGCCAGCACTTCCCCCCCCAGAATGGCCCAAACTGGGGAGGTTCAGATGAGTCAGACACACCTGCTGTCCCCAGGACACAGACAGGGAAGTCTGTACTGGTGTGCCCGTGTGTTTTGGGGCTGGAGGGTATTCGCTCCTGAGCAGTTCAGATGCTGACATGCTCTTTAAATATTTCTGTTCGCAGATTTGTGGAGTACAAGGGGAATAACAACACAGTTTTGGCAGCGGTTTTAATAAGCTGAAATTACTTTACCTTGAGTAAGCCTTGTGCATGTGTACACGTGCGAGAGTGTTCACGTGTGTGTGCGTGCATGCCTGGTGTCATGGTCAGGAGCTGGGGACCGGTTCCCTAAGCCCAGTTCCGTCACAGTTTGTACACCTTCCCTGGGAGTCCCTGCTCTGACCAGGTTCTGGCATGACCCAGGAAAGGCCAAGAGAGTTTTAACGGGGGCTTCGATGACACCACCTGCCGGGTACACATCCCGCGTCGTCTGATGTGGCTGTAGCTGCACAGCCCTCTTGCTCTGGAGAGCCGACTTGGTGCCTGTCTGGGGCTCTGCCCGAATCTGTCTCTGAAGATCAACGTCCCCCGATCCCCGGCTTCAAGCGTTGTTCGTGGCTGTTCTGTAGCCAACAGGCCCCTGCTCCCTGGATCCGATTTCTTTCATGTCTAAGTTTGGGAGCCTTGTTCCTGACGGGAGCCCTGTTCTGCATGTGAATTTCCATCTTTAGTTCCACTTGAACTGTATGGGCAATGTCGTACTCTTTCCCTTCTTCTTTTCCCCTCCATCCCCACTGCCTGAATCTCCAGAGCAAGGTGTATGTGTGTGTGTGTGTGCATATATATATATACACACATATATATTTCATTTCTTGAAATGGATGTCTTTAACATGAAATACACTGTGTTAGCCCAGTTACCAAGAGGGAACAGATTTATCAGATAAATCCCAGCAGGCCTGTACATGTTGTCACTGTCTGGTATAGTGCAATAAAAATATACATTAGAATAAGTATAAATACATATTTACAGTGTACAAGTAAAGCCAGGAATACAGACTCTGTTTTGAGCTTCCAGAATGCATACTAATAACTAACAGCTTAGGCACAGCATAAAACAAGGGCAACTACATTTTAGGTCTTAGGAAAATGGCTTTGGATCTACAGCAGTGTAACTGAGGGTAAGACAGACCTCTTCTCTCCTGGCAGTAAATGAATTTTCCACTTGGACCGTTTCTTCTTTGCCCATGATGGCAGCCTTCCTTCATTTGGAAGTGAAGCATTTGGAGTGAAATGGCTAGTGCCACAGCCTGTTCTCCAGGCTACTTCCCACCAGTGTCAGTGTCCAAGGCCACGTGTTCAGGGATGTAGTTACGGCGTGGGCTGTGTGCTGCTACAACGCCCTGCTTAACTGAAAGCGCTTGTCTTTTTAATGCTATAATAATACTTTGTCCTTCCTGTTAAGAACTCTAGGGACTCTACAAACCTGAGTGAATGACTCCACATCACCAGGAGGGGTGGAGAAAAAAGCCCAGTGCAGTGACTTGCCAAAGGTTATATAGTGAGAACTTAGAGCTTGGAGGGAAGCTGTCTCTTTACTTGTTCCAGTGCTTTGCTTCAACCCCTAGACCTGGAAGAAGGAGGAAATACCACTTCTCTGTAGAATATTTGTAAGGTACTTGCATACTATGCCAATGTGTACAGGCTAGGTCACTTCCTCCTTGAAGAGTGGCTGGAAAGCAGAACTCTGGCCCTTGACATTGATATCCAAGGGCCATTCCTGACCATGCAGTGACACAGGATTGCCCAGGACAGCTCTAAGTTGGTATGTCCAGCATGCAGTGAACTATTGTGGGACATACCAGCCTGGATTCCAAGAGCAGCCAGTCTCTCTCGCATGGTACTGAGACATGGGGCTTGTCAGCTTATGCCTAGCACTGTGATTTGGTTCTTCCTGGAGCTTGCTCGGTTGCCACTAACGAGGGATCTCTGCAGCATGGTGCGCATGAGGAATGCATTTAGAGACCCCTGCTATCAGCTAGGGATAGGAGCTGGTTTTTCAGTATTTTCCTCCCACTCCAAGCTAAAAATACAATACAGTTAACTTGTCATTTGATCACAGTAAATGCTCCGCTGAAAGAAAATTACTTTAGGCGTCTGTTGCCAGAATTTATGACCTGGGCAAGTCTCTGCAGAAGCCCTGTCCAGGTTGAACACAGCTCACTGAATGCAATCTATTTGCATGCCCTAGCCTTATCTTCCCAACCATCGAAGCAGAACATGGTTACGGCACTAGCTTGGCACAGATTGTTGCTGCCGTTAGCCCAGGAGTTCCCACCTCGCTGCTGGCCAGTCTGATGAACCAGATTCTGCACATGGTGTAAATCCAGAGTAATGGTGATCTTGGAGGAATTTCTCTGGATTTGCACTTGAGCAGGTGGTGTCAGATCTGGGCTGGTAACTGCTGTAATTGAAAAGTGAGAGCTCCCACAGATTTCTTTGTCACCTACTGGGATGTGCAAGGCTCTGGGGTGCCAGCACACCAAAGCCAGTAACATGACTTTGCCAGTCCCCAGGGGAACATAGGATGCTATATGAGCTTTATGAGGTGGGCAGCCCCATGCTGGATGGAGATGCCAGGGAGAGTCTTCTTCCCTGGAGCATGCACTGGCAGTGGGAGCTCCAGAAAAGACCTGGAGCCGTCCCTCACTTGAGACTGTGTTGGGTCTCTCGGTGCCTCCGTAGATCCACCTTGCGCTGGAAGCCCTTGGCACAGAGCTCACAGCTGAAGGGCTTGAAGCCCGTGTGCTTGCGGCTGTGAGTGATGAGGTTGGAGCTCTGGCTGAAGGCTTTGCCACATACCTGGCATTTGTGGGGCTTCTCACCTGCAGGGCAGAGAAAATGGTAAGAAACACTTTAACAGATGAGAGAAGGGAGGTAGAAATGCCCTCTAGTAGACTCAGAGCTCACTGGCTATGCTTGGGCATGAGGGTGCTGCCAGCCCAGCTGCCCTGCTAATGTGTCTGCACTCTGGTTCAGCACCAGAGGGTGAAAGGAAGCAGGGGCAATCCTGTCCAGCTGCGCACCCATGCCCCGTCTGCATCCAGGGCTGGGTACAACCGTGACATGCACTGAAGGCTGGGCAATAACCACCTCCTGGTCACACCGAGGACATGCATCTCAGTGATGCTTAGACCTTCTGCTGTCTTACTGCACAGAGAAGAATGACTTTCCAGTGCCTCTGGACACTTATCCCTGGTCCAGTATCTCTTTGTCTGGGGACTATGTATGTCTATTAACATGATGGACTCTAATTTGCATTTTCTTATTGGGAATCTTTTGTTTCTCACCGGTGTGGATGTAAGTGTGTTTCTTCATATCCGACTTCTGGTGGAAGCGCTTGCCACAGTATTGGCAGGGATAGGGCCGTGTGTCTGAATGGATCAGGAGATGAGTGGAGAGGGTGGAGGAACGTTTGAATGTCTTCCCACACATCTTGCACTCAAAACTTCTTTCCTGTTAGGGAAAGAAAATTATGGGATGTATGTGGCTGCAAGACATGTGACAGAGCTTGAAGAGTGCTAAGAGTGTTAAGAATAGTAGATTTGATAAGCAAATCTCAGCTCATGGACTGATATGCTAGGTGTAGCACAAAGAGAATGTGGGGAGGGTTGCTTATGGAAATGGATTACATCTTGTGATCCAAACTCCTGCACCCTTTAGGAGGAGGCGAGGCACAGAAGAACCAGCAGCAATGATCCTCCCCTCCCATCCAAGGAATTCTCAAGGGCAGTCTGAGACTTGTGAGACCAAGATCTACGGTCTTCAGAGCTCCTATCATTGTCATTGGGTGCTACAGGAAAGCCATCACATTTGTAACCCACGAATTTTTGCTTCCTTTATAATGGAGTAAGCAACAGCTAAGGTCCAACATTCATAAGCTCTGGAGAGCTGGTTCTCTGGAAACATGCTGCCCACCTGGGAGTGAATATTGGTGTGCTGCTCCAGGCTTACAGCGTGTCCAAAGGTTTTGCCGCATACTTCACAAGCAAAAGGTCGGGTCCCACTGTGAGACCTTCGGACATGGACCTCCAGTCCATGGGGAGTGGAGAATACCTGCAAAACAAAATGCCAGTGATTTTTTGACATGAGGCAGCTGTGTCTCCACCTCTGTTTTCAATTCCTTCTCTTTCTCTGATTTTTCCCTCTCATGGGCCGTGTGAACTGCATCATTCCTAACGCCCTTGTCCCCTAGTCAGGAGAAAGAGTAGGTACCCATTTTGAGCCACATGCATTGCATTTTGGTGTAACCCAGTGAAATGCTGATGTATGCAATGAAAACCACTCCAGCCCCTCCCCATCCCTGAGGCTCTCCTCTGTGGCACACCTTGTTGCACTTCACACAGTGGTAGGTCTCCATGTCCGAGGAGTAATGCATGCTGTAATCCAGAGGGGGCTCCGTGCTTGGCAGGAGGTGGCTTCCGTACAGGCTAACTGGGTGCTCTAAGAGGGCTGACTGCATGGTGGAAGACATCTGCCGGTAGCTGTATGGCAAATGGAAAGCATCCCAAGAAAAGCCGGTTTTGTAGAAGGTAGGGGTGCTTGTCGTGTTACTGCAGTCTTTGATCTGCAGACCTGGGATGGCCATCTCTGAGTTTGCAAAGGAGAGGGAGAAGTGAGTGTCATGTCACTGCCTGCAGCTGGGCACCAGTAAAAAAACTCCCCAGGTACCATTCCCCCATTTAATGTCTTGCCTGACCTTGGGAGTTGCAGTTGGTAACTCCTCCTTCTTTGATTCAAATCCTGATCCCCATACAAAGTTCCTATTACAACTTTGATTTCAATCTGAGGAAATTTTATGGGAGAGGGGATGCTAAGGGAATATTAACCCCCCTACTAGCCCTGCTTTGTGTGGTGCTGGACACCTGCCTTGACCCATATAGCACAGAGCTCCATTAGTCCTTGAAATTTGCAGGCTCACTCATTGGGAATCATAGCATCATCCTTCAGAGAGATGCTGATCTAGACCAGAATCATAAAGGGAAATACAGAATGCTGTTGATGAGCTCTGCCCGGGACAAGTTTGACTGTTGATGTCAAAGTAAGAGCTGCCATTTACTGAAAATCTGGACCCACTTGTCCATAAGCCAGCCCAGCCCTGACCTCTTTTGCAATTGTGGTCTTGGGTAGCAGACCTTGAGCTGAAGGGCCTGGCAGCATCCTGCTCAGGTACTGGACAGGGACACTTTCTTCTTTCAGTTCAGATGGGTCCTTTTCTTGTTTTGGAACCACACATTCTAGGTCCTGTTTCTTGGTATCCTGGGGTGTCTTGTCTCCTATGGCTGTAATCACACAGTAGTGTCACAGTTAGTTTATTCTAGCTGTTAAGAGTCTATTAAGGTGAGTTTTGTACTTACATATGAACTCATGCTTGGCTACGTGAGCCCATGCTCAATTCCCTGAATAAGCGCAGAGTGGTACAATCAGCACGGCAATCAAGGTCTGCCCATTGCTGACAAAGGGAAATTCCAGGCAGGATGAGGTAGGCAAGGCAAAGGGGGGTGGGAAGAAATGATAGGACACTTGATACACTATATAGTTAGAGAAAATTAACCCCAGAAGGCCACATGTCTGTAAGAATCATTTCCCCATTTAAAATCATATTCGCTTGTGTGGGTAACTAACAATCACTAACTCATTAACCTCCCCACCCCTCTCCTGAGAGAGTTTGGTATTGTTAACCTGGATTTATGGACAGCCACGTAGGGAAGCAGAGAGGGGAGGTAACTGCTTATGCAGTTGCAAAGGTGACCACAGAGCCTTGTCTCCTCCTGCCCACACTCCCGTTTCTCCATGCTTGTCCCAGCCCTTAAAGAGACCAGCCAGCACTTGTTAGAAGTAGACTTTATAGTAAGAATCTAAAATGGACAGAGGTCCAATACATGTGCCTCCTTTCTGCTGGAGATGGGACTGGGCTGCTGAAGGACAATATTCACCTGTCATCCAAACCCTCTTGTGTGCCAGAGAAACACAACAAATGGCCAAAGGATGATGGGAGGAATTGAAATTAAAGTGTCACCTCCTTTCTTTTTTATCAAACTTATCATAGGGCTGGACTCTAATTTGATAGCCAGGGCTAGAACAAAGGGTAAGTTGAACCTAGATTTGAATAAAGAAAATTTGAATGGTGCCTGAAGGAAGAAGATAACTGACCTGGCCCTGCCACTGCCTGGATGGCTGTGGGAGAGCACGAACAGGAGCAGAGGGAGGACAGCAGGCGAGGGCAGAAGCAGTGTTGGTTGGGGTTAGTATAGTATATAGCAGCTGGCCCTTCACCTGTGAGCGTGTAGGACTCCCTTCATGGTCACTGTTAGGGTATCACTAGTATTTTCTCACTCTAGCTGTAACTTTCCTCGCGAATCATCAGGAGGAGGTGGTAACACACTGAGGGAGAGAAGATGTAGGTCCAGAGAGAATGTGGGCAGTGAACATAGCAAGCTGGAGATTGAGGTGGCAGAGTTGTGAGTTTGTAGAAGACTGACAACCAAGTGCAAGGTCTTTTCCCAACTGTTAGTTGCCTGAAGTTAGCCATCTTTCCCAAAAGTGACCAACTCCACACAGCAATCTTATATCTCAAACATCCCCAGCAACCCAGCAGGAAACAAAGGGAGGATCTAAATTTGATTTCAGTGGGACAGCATGGATTTGGCCTAGAGAAAGAGGGCACACTGTGGGAGATCAGCTTGTCCTTAGATTGACATTCCTGTGCAGAAGCCCTCAGTCGCTCTTTAGCTCACTCATCCTTCTCCCTTAGCTTGCCCACTCAATTATTGATTTGCCTTAGTGTATTCTCAGAAGCCCAGTGGATGGATTAACTCACCAGTGAAGGGAGAGGTTATTGGAGCCCATGTGAGTATAGGCAGGTCATCTTCCACAAAGCGGTGCTGATGATAGGTATGAGCCTTTTTGCTCTTCACCAAAAAAGAACGTGGCATTTTCCATTCACTGCCTGGGCAGAAACACAGAAAAACAGCAGGTAAATCTCTGTGGTTTGGGGGGTAATTTCTCATTTGTTTTCCCAGCACATCAGCCCTGTATGCAGCAGTGATGAGAATTAAAACTCTTCTACTAGGGAGACAGAGAATTCATCTCAAAGGTCCCTCCACTCAACTGAAGAGCAGGGAGTGGTTGCGTGGGTTTAGGCACCTGATGGATCTCAACTCTGGGGAAAACACATAGCTGTGGAGGGGGCTAAGCAGAAAAACTTTCTGCGAGATAGTCTCTGCCACTGAATGTAGAGATGGGACGGCAGGTTGAAGATGGGATTGCAGATTACAGTATGCTCCGTAAAATTACACTTCACAACCTCCTCCTAGGCTGAGGCAAAGAACTACTGCTATCTTTATATTGTAGGTGGAAAAACAGAGGCATGCTTAAATTGGGTGCTGTGTTGCAGACCAAAACTGTGCTTGTGGCAAAGATACATCAGCAGCCAGGATCCCTCTCTTGTAGCTCTCTGCTCTGGCTACAGGACACAGTGCATCTCTGACCTTAACCTCCCCGAGAGGACACAGCGGGGACCGCGGGTTGGAGATCACCCCTTTGAGAAAGGGTCTTAGTGTTTGTATCGCACCTAGAAGAGCGCAGTCCCAAGCCGTGATGTGGGCTCCTCTGTGAAATTGCTACACAAATAATAATTATAGAAACAACATCAATAGGAGAGACACAGCAGACAATCCCCACAGCCATGATGTGTGGTGGGTCGCCTTCTTGTTGGCCGTAGATTGAGTATTTTGTGTTCTGGCTGACAAACAGTCCGGCAGAGGCAGAGCAGAAGTGCTGGGTGAGAGAGGTTACCTTTTGGATCTGACTCAAATATCATAGACCGTTGAAACGACGGGTTAGGAACAAACATAAAATACTGAAATTTAATCATACAAAATTCTCTTGCAATGCATCTGTTATCTTTACTACCCAGAACCCAGCCCGCCCTGTGCCCTCTCCCCATGGCTACTAACTGCTCTTATGTAGGCAGTATGACAACAGGCTCAATGCTCTGTATGGCAATATCAGCTGGTACCTTATTTGCATATGTATTTGCATTTTCCCTTGGAATTGTTCAGGATAGTAGCAGTAAAAGCAAATCTTGCTATATTTCATATGTAAAGTCAGCAGTCAGTCTTGGCTTTCTGTTGATGGGAAAGTGCAGCATTAAGTTTTGTTTTTTCCTGAGAGCAGTTGAAGTGTAGCCTACTTCTTTACTAAAAAAATCCCAACCAAACCAAAGTTTGCTCCTGTTAAGTAGGACCCGAAGCATCTGTGTAAGTCAGGACAGAGCAGCGCGGGCTCCCGGAATTCCAAACAGCCAGGGATGGAAAAGGTCAGCTCCCTAGGGTGCAGAAGTGCCCGCGCTATCCCTACATGCTAAATATAATTACATAGCCCAGAGGTGTTTTGTTTAAAGGTCTGAGGGCCACATTTACAGTGGTGCCTCTGGCTGCAGGTATGTGTACGGTGGAATTCGCACAGCGAGGTCTGCTGTGGACAGGTGGATTGCCAAGCCCGCTGCTGTCGGCGAGACTCAGGTGCTCACCAGCCCAGCTGCCTTTGGAAATGCAGTCGTAGCTGTCTATTTAAATCTGGTCCAGGATTCCCACTATTTCTTCTATGACTTCAGGGATAACTCTTGGTGTTTCTAGCCATTTTTTTCCTTCTGAAATGACTCACCTGTTTTTCTTTGCCTGTTTCCAGGAAATTTGCATATAACTTGAGATGAATAAGAGAAAACAGAGGCCAAGACTAGAGCTGTTAATTTAATTTTCGGAAGAGGACAAAACAGCACTGAGAATGAACCGTAAGCACGCGCTTGAGGGAAGGGGCACTGAAGTACGTTGCTGTATCTGCTGTCCTGTAACGCTCTAATGAGGTCCCTCTAAGTTCAGTAAAGTGTATCTCTGCCCGGTGAAAGGCTGCAGGCACAGCAAGACCTCCAGCTTGGTACAAACCCAGGAGCGTCCTGCAGTGGTTATAACCCTTTTAGCAGTGTGCTCTGCTTAGCCTGCGCACCTTGCGTCCTAGCAGAAGTGCTCAGCTCGGAGGCTCTCACTGCTCTTGGTCAGTCCCAGATGGGGTCTCTGTGCATGGAGCCGCACTCTGCAATATAGACGTGCCCCAAGTTAAATCGTAGAATCATAGAACCATTTAGGTTGGAAAGGACCTACAAGATCATCGAGTCCAACCGTCATCCCTGCCCACTGGACTATGTTACAGAGCACCTCGTCTATGCACTTTTTGAACACCTCCAGGGATGGTGACTCAACCACCTCCCTGGGCAGCCTATTCCAATGTCT
>JAVJGG010000053.1:15579751-15590213 GCA_035590195.1 Aviceda cuculoides | reverse complement strand
CATTTCCTCTCGTCCTATCTCCAGCCACCCGACAGAAGAGACCAGCACCCACCTCACTACAACCCCCCTTCAGGTAAAAAGTCCTGCCACAAACCCTTGATACATGGAATTTCAACCCATGTCAAAGGGATTTTCCCATGTGGTGAGGCAGGACTGTGTCCACAATGGAGGGTATTCATACCAGTAAGCTTTAGACATGGGATTTCTCTGCCTGAATTAACCAGTTAATTTCCCTGGGCTTCCTACACAGCGGAGGAAGAGGCTCCGGCAGTGGGTAACTCGGAATGTAGGGTGAGAGCCTGCACCCAGCAGTGCCAGCTGGAAGGGTCACCCCCTCACCCACTGGCTTGGGGACTCCATGGCATTAGCCGGACAGCTGAGCCAGGTAAATTAGAAGTTGGAGATGGGTGGCATAAGCAAGCTTGCCATGTTTTATGGCAGTACCCATACACTAAGTACACAAAGGCACTGAGTACGGCCCCTCTTTTCTGACGGTGGTCAAAAGTAGGTGCACATGAATCGAGAGGATTTTTCTGGCTGTGTTTGCCCCAGCATATGTAAAAGTCAAATTTGGTCTAGTATCTTGACTGCTGATAAGGGCCTCTACTGAGCGCAACAATCTTTAATGCACTACCGAACGTTACAAAAGGAAGCTACCTTCCCCCACCCCATTTTACAGAGAAAACAGGAACTGGGAGCCCAAAGCATAGTTAATTAACAACTGCATCGGACCGTCTTTGTGATTCACACAACCGGGTTAGAGGAAAGCTAGAAGCACAGATTGTGAGAAAAAAAATACTATCTCTCCTTGAAACTCAAGATTATCAGTAGCAAATGATCAGCTGCTACTAATGGCTAACTATATTTCACAGGGAAAGTAGTGCTATGGACAACAGACCCCGCTATACCTTAAAGTCCTTAAAGCTTCTGACAGAATTTAGCTTCAACCTTTTGCTAAAAATTAAACTTTATTTTTATGGAGTCTGTATTTGCCAGCCCCTGTGGCAGCAGTTTCTACCTTAACTGGCAAGTGCACAAGGGAGTTCATTGCTTGGGCAGGAGTGCCTACCCAAAATGGAAGTGTCGTGGCATTTTTTTGATTCAATACAGGATATAAAATCAGTAGCTGGCTAGAATTGACATTCTTATTTGTTTGCCATCCGTGTGGCTGTACAATAATGTTGTAGTAATTTGCCCTGAGGAAAAGACAGCCAAACGGACCCAAGGGAAAAAAAAACTTGCTTCACTATTTTTGTGAAACTTGAAGCAGCTTAGAAGGGCTTCTCTTACCAGTTATAAATTCCCCAGTCAGATCTGAAAGTGGACCCAGTATTCGCATATTCCCCTCCTATGTTCCAACTCAAAGCTCCTTCATCCTCAGTGATGCTCTCTAGTGATTTTGCAGAGTATCACATGTAAAACTAAAGTAATGTTGGAACACTGGAGATTGTGCAAGAACCAAATTAAAAGGGTTGGTTTTTTTTAGGGGGTGGTTTCGGACTTCAGGATCCTAATTTCCCTTGATCCTACGTTCCTTGTGAAGCCCTAACTCCCACTTCACTGCCTGGCAGCTCGCAGTACCCAAAAATACAGGACTGGGCCCTTTGATATAATTTAGAAGAAATTCATATTCTCACTGAATTAGATTACGGAGCTGTTGTCTCTGGTGCCTTCAGTGAGACGATTCATACCACGAAACACTGTATTTGGGAACAGGTGTTTGCAAGATTGTGCCATGCTGAATCAGGAACCCAATTTGCAGCATAAGTTCCATTCTACAGCTTTCATTTTCCTCTAAATTCAAGTAATCCTGTTTTTGAATTTACAAGGGTAATTGTAGACATGAAACCCTTTTTCCCACTACACTCAGCAGAAATACTTAATTTTAACTTGCAAGTGATATATGTCTTCATTTAAGTTGATGAGTGTACAAAGTTTTAGGCTAAGAGGCTTATTTCCTTCCCATTGCTTAATTTATATTTAAATCTTAATATTGTTTTTTTCTGTTCTTTCTAGCAAAGGTGAAGCTTCCAAAAATAAAGAATAGTTTGTCTTTCAGAAGGCTACATTTTGAAGAAAAAAGCACAAAACAGGACACTACCTGTGTCTGGAATTTTTAAGAGCCCAAATAAAAGAAGAGGTTTTATGGACTCCTGACTCTTTAAAGTCATATTAAAAAAAGAATTTCACTTCTTTACAACAAAATTAATCATGTCTTTACTAGTCCACCCTTGCAAAAATGAAAGTACTTGGGGCAAGTAATTGGATGTGGCTTTTTTTGGTGGAAAAATGAGCAGAACATTTTTAATTCCTGTGGTTAGACTGGACAAATGGACATTACGGCAGGGGCAGCAAATTGTGGTGGAAATTTTGTCCAAGAAGTGGAATGGAAATGCTTGTACACCTGTAGTATCTAGAAAAAACGTTCAGAATACAATTGCAGCATTTGTTCTTTAGAAACCTCTTTTAGCTCCTAGTGATGTTGGGAATGCCACTGGCTTTAGCAAACTTTACCTTAGGCTTCCATGGATAAATAGACTTATACAGTGCAATCTAACAAATTCTATATCCCCTTAATGTATAGATGCACTTACTGTGCGAACTTGCAAATCATTTGCTTTCCTGCTTAATGTATTGAATCAATCTGCTGGTATATGAGGAGCGTCTATAAATAGCTAATTCCATATGCTAAAAATCGTTACGCTAATCAGCCTATACTTAGAAAGGATGGAAAAATAATAAAATAAAAGATAGATTTGAAGCAAAAATCCTAAACAGGAGAGACTGAATTCTCATCTAGCAAAACCAGCACAGATTAATTGATAGTCAGCAGAGGTGTGCTGTTGTCTGAATTTAAAGGTCTGGCCTTGTAAAAGAGCAACTAAAAGGAAAAATATAGCATGCCCTCTCCTCAATGCTTAAGTACAAAAGTCTACATCTAGAAACTACTCCTGCTCCATGGAGCTTGCTGGGACACAGGTATCTGAGACCATTGTCACATCTTTTATATTTTGTTGTACTACTACCACTTTCACATGTGAGAGTGAAGTAAGTATATGGTACATAATTTTAAAAGGTTTGACTCATTCGAATTAGGTGAACCATTATCATAAAGGAATCCTCAGGACAACTGACTTACGCAGTGGAATATGTTACATATTTGCAAACACAAACAAAGAAGAAGAAAAAGCTTAGAAAAACATATCAGAGAAATGAGAAAAACAATGAAATTAAAAGTCTTTAAAAGAATAAATCAATCACCTGTTTGGGGGACTTTGCTTTACTGGCTTCGCCTTGAAATCTCCCCAGACAAGCAAGACGTCGTCTTCTCTCCGGACTCCTCTTCCACTTTTTCACTTAGTCGCAGTCTGCTGAAATAGATACTTCTCCTTTTTTCTCTTTCTGTTTTTTTTGCCCCTGTTCCCTCCCTGATTTTTCAATCAGATTATTTGTGTCAAAATCTGGCGGTGAAGAAACAGCCAATAGAGAAGCAGAGCCCAGAAAGTATTTGCTTATCAAAACTTTCCAGGACTTTGAAAACTTGAAGAGAATTCACGATGCCCAGCTCGAAACCCTAGGGGCAGCACCCTTCACTTTCTGGGGCAGCTTTGCCTTCTGCAGGAATACTCCTCTGTCATATTGACAAAGAGCATGACACAGTGAAATAAGGTACCCAGCAGACATTCGTTATTTTGTCTTTTCTTTAAGAAAAAAAAAAAAAAAGCTAAGAAACCTGTATTTTTACACACATTCATCCACGCATCATATCTTTCACAAACAGACACACCATCTGTCTTGCATACACACACTCACATACTTCAGTCTCATAAACAAAACCATCTAGCACATATGCACAAAATTATTTTATTCCAGAATGGATCTTTTATCTCTCCAATTTCCAAGAAAAAAGGAATAAATACTTGCACAGTAATAACTGAAAAAGGTGTGTGTTAATCAGCCTTCATTTTCCTAGGCATATGTGTGTGCAATCCATACGTATTTTAGGCGTTGCTCTATCTATATACAGCTGTATATAGGATATAAATATAGATTTAAGAAAGCTCATTAAGCAAGCTCATTAACAAGCATCTTTGCAAAAAGCTCTTGAAGAGCAATAATAAGAATTTGCACTTCTATCACTTGCTTTCAAAAAAGGTTTGAAAACACATTTGCAAATGTGAAATAATTGACTGCTAAACCCCCCTGCAAGCCCCCCCGTAATGGCAGGGTGGAAGGAGGGAGAAAGAAGCAGAGGCCAAGTGACTTTTCTCAGATCGCCTTGTTCTCTAGCAGAGGTGGGAACAGGAGCTGGAGAGCAGTGATTTTCTTTTCAGAATCCTTGGGCATGACTCTTATTTGGGGACAAACAAGGAGAACTGATGTCCCCAAATGCTTGGGGCAGGGCGGGAAGTAATTCCTTGATTTCATCTGTTCTCTGATTATCACAATCTTCCTGACTGTGCAAGTACATAGTGACGTGAGGTGTATGTGTCCTCGGTTATCCCCTCCTGCACTTACAGCACGCTCCACGCACGGCTGGAACTGGGACAGCAAAGATACTTTCCAAAAAGTTTATAATTTAAGACATATATAAGCATACATGCAGCTATTGAGTGCCGAGTACTGAGACATTGCCATCAGAGAAATGCCTTTATAGCATGGAGTTTTTCTGCTCCCTGTGAGCTTTCAAACGCATTTCGCTGTTTTCTACGGTCAGTTGCATTAAACCAGGACTCAGCTGGGTCCCTTTTCCTACTGCAGCTCAGGATCGTGAAAGCACCGGGAAGCAATAACCTTTTTTTTCTGCTCTGCAACAGGGTCAGCGGTAGGCTAGTGTTTCCTCGATGGAGCAGATGTGGTCCAGAGACACTTCGGATTCATAGCGGAGGCGTTTTGCATCCCACCGTGGCAGGCGGTGGTGCCAGGCGTGCTGGCCTTAGCGCTCTCTGCCGGGACAGCCGCAAGTCACAGCTCTTGTCGTCGCACCCTGTCGTTGCCCCATAGCACCGGACAGGCTGTGCAATGGGGTTTGATGCAACTTGGAGATAGGAGTGTAGGTTTCACCCACATTGAGAAAGATTCAGATTTTCATCTTAACCCATCTGTCATTTACTGAACATAATTAATTCTTGTTGTTTATAGAAGCAAACAATCCCTTTTCCCTCTCCCTCCTCCCCTCCTTACTTATCTAGCTGGGTTTTGCATGAAAGAAACGTTCCCAAGGCATTGTGCTAGCAAGTTGATTTGCATCCTCTTAAACACAGGCATTTGAAGGATTACATTTCCCACTACAAAAACAAGCATTGTAACAGAAAACCAAAATGTACATTGCAGCTTCAGGGTTTCATATGAAGACAGTTACAGGAATTAAACAAAACAGGAAAATGACAAGCTGCTGAAAGGACTGAGATGTTATTTTATGAAACTTTGGAGCTGGCTTCTGCCAGCACCCCTGAGCACAGACTTCCTATTGACATAAAGTGCAAATGGCTTCAGAATGTGGCTCTTGAACTAGAGACAGTAAAAGCAAGTCAGCCACGCAAAAAAACCTACAGAAAACTAGTTGCGCAAAAAAATCTAATAGCATCTTCAGTAAAACCTCAACAGCTAGCTGATTTCAGAGGTGCTCCAAAGAGCACTGGACACAGTCCTTTGGAGAAGGAGGATGACAACATCTCCCAGTGTCAGTAACCTATGCATAGAGCAGCTGCAAATAAAACATCTGTATCAGCTGCTCTGCTTCCCCAAGCAGCCATCATCTCGCAAAGCCCAGATATAATTGTATACAAACTGATCCCTGAGATAATGGGCACAGATACTCTCTTTTATGACTATTATCACTACACTAGAATGCTTGAAGAGAGATGCGGACACTGCTGTGTCTGGTTCAGTTCTTGCCTGCCCCTTCACCCTTTATTTTACTTCAAGAGTAAAGTATGGAGCAAACAGTTGCGGGATGGGAGCACAGTCAGCTATCGCCTTGGCTTGTGTTCTTACTCTTCCCTGGATTTCTGTTTATGGCTCCTGTTAAACTTGTGACCTCTTCTCTCCATTGAAATCGCCATCAAAAGGCGATTTATAGAAGCTGAATTAAAAAAAACCAGAGTGCCGGAGATGCATTTTGGGCTAGAAGGACCTTTGAGCTGACCCCGTGTGGTCATTCTTATTTTATGTTCTTCCTGTTGATATAATTTTCCCTGTTCTCTCTTCTTGTTTCAGGGCCAGCAGAGAACAGAGAGTTGCAAAGGGCTTATCTGGGCTCACATAGGCTTTTGCTGGCCCTGGCCCACACAGGCTATGGTGGATGTACAGCGAGTTCTGCTTGCACCCGAGGACAGTTTTGTTTTGTGCATTGCCATGAGTTCTTACTACAGCATATGCGCCAGTGCATCCTAAGTAAATAATTAAATGTATAACTCAGTAATAATAAACAGGTTAATTATAGCACATCATGTCCATTCTAATGCAGTCCTCTTCCCTTTCAAATCTAGCAGCAAACCCCTCCTGTAGCATCCATGTTTTCTTTGCCAGCTTGAATGTTACGGCAATTACACAGTAAAATAACACGACTAATTGCTTCCAGCCCTTTTCTGAAGCTCATCCTAATTTCCACTCTTTTCTGTGGCAGATTAAATAAACATGTCTTCTGCACAGCAGGAAAAAATACCATCACTCAGTCCAGACTGTAATAAATATTAATTGCCAGGCACAAGGCAGGATTAGATTAAAAACATGCTGGCTCCAAGCAACTCTATCTCCTCCAGAAGCAGGATGACCTATTGCAGGTGCAGCATGAAGTAACTATCACAGCCCTGCAGGGATGAGAGCTGTGAAACACCACAACTAATGCCTCAGAAGTTAAAAATCAACCGATACTTCTCAGATGGGGTTCTAATCTGTTTTTATTTTCTTACACCTAGTTTCTACCTTGCAAACTTAGCGTCTGTGATTCCTGCTGGCATCCGCAGACAACTGACATTGATTGAAGAGTTAGATCAGCAGCTTGCCAAGCACCCTCAGTGCATCCCCACTGAACTGCCCCTTCTTAGCGAATGAGACCCCGCCGGTCCGGGGATTGAACGTTGAGTTGAAAACCTCTTGGTGTGGCATACAAAACTGAAGGCTGGAGAATCTGCCCTGAGGCAATTTCCATTCTTCTTTCCCGAACTCTAGAGTTTCCACAAGGAAAAATAAACCTTATCTAGAAGGAAGGATGAAATGTTTTATGTTGTACAGTTGCCGCATTTCAGCAAAAAAAGAAAATAATTCTTGTCCACGGTTTGTGTGAAGTGTTATGGGGTCCAAAATAGGAAGAAAAAAAATGAGCTTTGCATATTCATCAAGCAGAAACCAATCCAGTTTTGGGTGCCTGTCCTGGAGTTTCCTTCCAAGACTTCAGCGGTACAGACCAGACCGCTGTCCCGTAAACGTTACTCCACACACACGAGAGGCACTTTTGAGACCTTTTTATTCCCTTTCGGCACATTCGGGCACTTGGCAAACGTTTTCAGGCCACAATCTGGCACCAGGTTCACGGCTGACGCCACACGGCAGCCTCAACCGGCCTGTCCCGAGCCCCACGGGCACCCGGGGTCCCGACCCACACCCCCGGGGCATCGCGGGCGGAGGGCAAACAGGGAACACGGAGGGCCCTTGCCGCTGGGTAGGCCAAACCCCAAAGCCGGGCCGCTGTCCCCCGGGCTGACCGCCACCGTCCCCTCAGGCCGGGCCTTGTTTACCGGCCGCCGCCCGCTCCCGCCCCGCCCCGCGTGACGTACCGCCGCCCGGGGCTCCTCGCGGCACCGCCCCCAGAATCACGCGACCTCCTCAGGGCCGCATCGCTCCCGCGCCGAGATACCTCCGCCGCGGGAGAACGGGTGGGCGCGGCGGCCGTCACCCTACCCCGACGTTCCCCCCCACCCAAGGGGAGGAAGGACCTTGAGGGGGAAGAGAGGAGCGGGGCGGTGAGGGACCGGCGCGGCGTCAGGCGAGGGGGGGAAGTGAGGAGGGGGAGGTGGGACTAGTTTTGTTCGGCGGAGGGATTCGAGGGGAGAAGCGGCCTGTGAATGGGAGGGGGAGGGGGAGGCAGGGCCAAGATGGCGGCGCCCTGTGGGTTAGAGGAGCCCTGAGTGGTAAACAGCTGAGGGGAGGAGAAGGAGAGGTGAGGGTGCTGGGCCTTCTCCTTCCTCCCCCAGCGGGGCGAGAGCGGAGGCAGACGGGGGGGGGGGTCACTGCGGCTTCACTTTGGCACTTGGGAGCTTGGCCTGGATCCTGGGGGCAGAAGGGAGTTGCAGGGGGGTGGAGCACCCCAACCCCCCCAGGGGCACGCCAAGAGCCCCCAGGTGCACCCCTGGGCTGGTTTTGGGGTCCCCAGGGGCAGGTTTGGGGTACCCAGGGAGGTTTTGGGGGGCAGGGGGTGCCCTCACCTGGCTCGGAGGTGACTCAGGTGGTTCCTCACCAGACTCATGTACTGGTCAATCTGGGCCTAGGGAGATCGGGGATATGGGGGGCAATGGGGGACATGGTGGGGGCAGAGGGGTGCCCCTCGACCCTCCCTAGACCCCCACGTCCCCCTGTGTCCCCTATATCCCCAAGCCTCTCCAGCCCCCCTGACCCCCCATACCTGGTGGTGTCGGTAGAGCACAGGGAAGGTAAACGCACAGATGACGCCTGGACAGGGAGTACCATGACAGTACCATGTCACACCAGTCCCTGTCCTGTACCCCCCCGTCCCCTCCTGTCCCCTGTCCATGTGCAACACCCCCGTCCCCTCAAACCCCTGTCCCCAGGCTGTCCCCTTACTCTGTCATCTGTCCCCATGGTGTCCCCCATCCCCAAGCTGTCCCCATCCCTGCGCCATCCCCTTGTCCCCAGGCACCACTCATGTCCCCTACCCCTGTCCCCTTGTCCCCCAGCTGTATCCACACCCTGTCTCCATGCCCCATTCATCCCCATCTCCTGTCCCTGTCCCCATCCTGTGTCCCTTATCTCCCACCCCTCTCCCATGTCCCTGTCCCCTCTCATGTCCCTGTCCCCATGCCCCATCCATGCCCTGTCCCTGTCCCCATCCGTGTCCATCCCATGTCCCTTATCTCCCATCCCTCACCCATGTCCCTGTCCCCTATCCCCCCGTCCCCTGTCCTGTGTCCCTGTACCCATGCCCCATCCCCTATCCGCTCTCCCCCATCCCCATCCTCTGCCCATGTCCTTGTCCCCATGCCACATCCCCGTCCCCTGGCTCCATCCTCGTGCCACCCCTGTCCCCATCACATCCCCGTCCCTATTCCGGTGCCGTACCCGCTCCCAGCAGCGTCAGCCCGTTGCAGACAGCCCCCACGTAGGTCAGCAGGTAGAACAAGAAGGCAAACTGCGGCCAGAGCCCAGCGTCACCATCACCCTCACCATCACCGCCTCGGGTGTCCCCCATGCCACCAGAGTCCTCGTGCCCCGTGTCCCCAGTACCCCCCTCCCCTGGTCCCTCAGTGTCCCCTCTACGCCCATGCCCCGGTATCCCCATGCCCCCAGTGTCCTCCATGTCCCTCATGTCCTCCATGTCCCTCGTGTCCCCCAGTGTCCCCCATATCCCCCATGCCCCCAGTGTCCCCAGTGTCCCCCACATCCCCCCCACCCCTGGCGTCCCCCGTGCCCCAGTGCCCCCCATGACCCCACGCCCCAGGTGTCCCCCATGTCCCCAAAGCCCCCCATGTCCCCAGTGCCCCCACTGACCCCCATGCCCCCATGCAGGGTGACGGTCACCTTGAGGGACTCGGGGAGGCTGTGGACAAGGAAGAGGCGGGTGAGGGTGCGGGTGGCAGCGGTGACGTGCTGAGCCAGGCGCCGGGCCCAGCGCTGCTGCTCCTCGGGGCTCAGCCCCACCGTCCCCTCCAGCTGCACCCTGCATGGGGACAGGGACAGATGTGGGATGGGGGCCACAGGGACAGCCCGTAGGGTGGGGACCCCAGGGACACGCCATGGGGTGGGGATGGGGACCGCAGGGACACCCTGTGTCATAGGGATGGGGACCCCAGGCACACCCCATGTCATGGGGACGGGGACCCCAGGGACACCTCGTGTCGTGGGGATGGGGACCCCAGGGACACCCCATGTCATGGGGACGGAGACCCCAGCGACACCCCGTGTCATAGGGATGGGGATGGCAGGGACACCCCGTGTCATAGGGATGGGGACTGCAGGGACACCCCGTGTCATGGGGACGGGGACCTCAGGGACATCCCGTGTCATAGGGATGGGGACCCCAGGGACACCCCGTGTCGTGGGGATGGGGATGGCAGGGACACCCCGTGTCATAGGGACGGGGACCCCAGGGACACCCCGTGTCATGGGGACGGGGACCCCAGGGACACCCCGTGTCATGGGGACGGGGACCGTGGGGACACCCCGTGTCATGGGGACGGGGACCGTGGGGACACCCCGTGTCATCGGGATGGGGACCCCGGGGACA
>JAVJGG010000053.1:15549333-15578928 GCA_035590195.1 Aviceda cuculoides | reverse complement strand
CAACTAGAAACTGAATCTTTGAAAATTCAGGAAGTTTGAATAATTGGTGCAAGCATTGGGAATACATACTTCTGTCTGCAGTTGACTTGACTTTGCTAAGCAGCAGTCAGGTACACTACATATCAGAAACAGCTATGCCGCGTTTAAGCTTAAAATCTTTTACTCAGTAAAACCCTCTTTTGGTTTGTTTTTGAGTTCATTTGTTTGGGGTTTTTTAGTTTTTTAACAGCTTAGCCCACGACTAAATTGCCTTTATGGGGAGTTGCACAGACTTATTAAGGTGAAAATATAGTCAGAATATCTAATGTGTCATGAGATAAGCTTTAATTAAAATGATTTTATCTTCGGCTGTGTTTAATCCTGGCTCCTTAACTCTTTGTTACTTGAGAATTTACTTTTATGGTGACTAATAAAAAGTAGCATTATTAAGGGTTCACGAGTGAGATACACTGTCTAACTGCAGATGTTTTGGTGTTTAAAGAAACATTTGACTTTACTTTGTAGCTTAAAATGAATGCTGGCCCTGTTTAGACTGCTGGGATGTTGACTTGTACCGATCCCTGAAATTCTTGAAGCTGCCAAACACCCTATATGAGCTGGTGATGTCATTACCAAAGTCAGTCTCTAAGAACTGAATAGCTTATAACATACACACACCTGTGCACACGCATGCACAAACATACCTACATATGTATCTTTGGAACAGATACCTTCTGTAATAAGCAAATCAAATAATCAAAGTACTTTTTAATGGTGGAGGCAGGGGAAGGGTACTAGATTTTCTGGCATGTTGCAGACTGGTGTATATTTTTTGAAAGAATATTCCAGCTTAGGGTCTTGGTCTGCTACGTAGCTGCTATATTTTCATGTAGTTTAATAAACATAATGAGGACAAGTAATAATAGTTCCTTTTTGACATAAGCATTTCTTTGGGTAGCACATTAAGATACAGAGCAAACTTCTTGCAGTGGTGAACTGCTATCACTTTCCTGGGTATTATTATTTTTTGGTTTTAATGAAAAAGTTGCACATCATTGCGTACTGTTCTGTGTAATGCCTGCTTTAATTCTTGGCATAGTTAAAATGCCTCAACTGAGTACACTAGGTAGTTTGCAGTGGTTTCAAGATTTACTGGATTGCAGCCTAACTCTTTGAATATGCTTAAAGGTTTCTCTTAGTGGCAAAAAAACCCCCCTGCTGCAGAGATTTAGGAGTTTTGCTCCTTGTGATACTGCAAATTCTAGAGCTCTCTGTTTACCTGTTCATAGTTCTAAAAAGTTTCCTTAGTTGAACTTATTTTCCTTGTGTACTGTTAATTAAATTGACATAGAAAAACAGTGCTTGGTCTTTTTATTTTCTATTAATATATGCAGTTGTGTATAAGGAATTGAAATTATTCCCTTTCAGCTTAGTAACTGGTTTGTTAGCATGGCTTCTGCCAAAGGGTTAAATGTCAGCCCTACCATGTTTGGGCTTTTTTTTGATATCCATTGCTTTTAAACAATTTTCCCTCTGACAGAAATTTGATGGGTAGCAATTAGCACAGTGTATTAGCACAGCATAGTTTCAAAAGAATCTTAAAAATTGCTGAATATTATTCTCTCTCTTTGTTCGGGGTTCTTGGGGTTTTGTGATCTTCCTGTATCAGTTAACCACCTGTAACAAAGTACAGGAGAATGTATATAATATTGAGTTATAACTATAAATAATTATTGAGTTTAGGAATGGGGTCTCGTATCAGATCTTAAAATTACCAGAAAAATATGGACTACTAGAAGAAGCCAGACACCTTCACTCTTTAAAAATGAATAAATAAATTAATTGTACTGCCAATTCAGTTTGAACTGAAGTTTAAAGTGTTTAGAGTTGTTATTTCTGGGTGGTGAAAAAGGGAATGAATGATCAGCTGCTTACTCTCCTATTGCCACTAGTGGTTTTTCTCCCTACTGTCACTTTTCATTCATTGCTTATGTCACTTGTATAATGGCAGTGTTTAGTTTACCTGTGAAGAAAATACAAAATTGAGAATTGTTAGGAAATATAAAACAGGCTTGGATTTTTGTATATTGGGTAGAAGTAAGTGAGGCTTATTCTTTCATGGCAAACATTTCAAAAGATTTGAGTGAGAAGAGCTGCTTTGTTGCCAGCCTGAATTTTTCTTTGAAAACAATGATTGCTGTAAAATACTTCTGTCTTCATTCATGGCCTCTGCCAAAGCAGTACTTGAGGACCTTACTTTATCTGCAGTAGAAATCAGATGGAAGAGTGTAAGTCTTGAGGTCTGGCTTCACTTCATTGCTGTCACCAGTGGTCCTATGATGTTGAAATCCCCCTTTTCTCTTGGGGGGGGTGGGGGTGGGCAGGGAATAACTATTTACTGGCATGCCTGAAATTTAACTTATGATTAATGAAGAGGGAAGAAATGCTGATGTTGATTTCCCCACACACACCACCCCCCAGAATAAGTGCTTCTGGTGTCTGAATTTCTGCGTTGTTAAAGCAAATGCTAAGGACATTCTGGGAGGAGTGTGCATTTATGTTGAGTGTGTCCCCCTCCTCCCCACCCCTCAGAGAAGCATAACTGGCACTACCAGCTGCTTTTTCATTTGGCTTGAGATAAAAATACACTGAACAGAAGAACATCTTCTCTTGACAGAAATACTTACAGAAGTCATAGTCTTTTGAAATACTCTGCTATATCTTTTTTTTATTTAGCCTTTTCCAATGAATATGTTTACAGTCTTTTCCTTTGTCCTGAGTTTGTAGCTTAACTGTATTGTGTTGTGGTTAAATTAGCTACTGAAAAAAATTTTTAAAACAAACTGGTTCTTGGCTTGTTGGCTTCTCCTTTTTCTCCTGTAAGCTGGCTGCAAAGTTGTATTGGTATTTAAAATGAATACTTTTTACTAAAATTTGTCTTTATGAAAGCTCTTGAATATAAGAATGTTGCTATTGGTGTTGTATCTTCCAGTGAGGTTAAAATGTTGCATTTTAAATGGTATATAAACAGATTTTTTTCACTTTTTACTATCTAGTGCCTTGGATCTTTTATATAAAACTGATTTGAAAAGTTAGCGAAGAATCAGTGGCTCAAACCATATGGAAAAGTTACTGACTTTGTTTTAATCCTGTCAGTTCCAAGTATGGCTGCAGGGATGTGGAAGTTCTTCTAATAGGGGAATGATTGCAGTAGCTAGGAATGGAAGCATTAAGGAGTCTCGTCTTCTATACTGTGTATTTGAGAAGAAAGACGTGGTCATGATGTGATGCTATAAAGGTTTAAGGGAAATCCTGTTCGCCACAGATAATGTGTCAATCCCGGGTACAAAATATTGTGGCATTCAATGGATGATCTCGCTGTTTTACAAGTAATGGAAGTTCCTTGACCTGGCCTGTCCCAAGTTCCTTATCTGCAAGATTTGAAAATCGCATCACAAATTGCTGGTGGGACTGGTCATAAATCGTGCTGACACCATGGGCCCTGGGAACTGTACTCCATCTACCAGAACGCAGTGTTTTCTGATTGAAGCTAAGAGCCCGTTGCCTGTAAACTAGTTATTCAGCTGTCTTTGCTTAAAGTGTGACGTGATTTAAGACTATTGCTGGAATTTCCTGGTTTGTTATTTGTGTTGGGCATCATGGACCCAATATGATTAGAGGATCTCAGTCTTACTTAGGATTTCAAATCTGTTCCTCACAAATGACTTCACAAGAGATCCTGCATTGAGAACACTGTGATTTGCTTTTTTAAAAATGTGACTGTTTGTGTATAGCAGGGTGACAGTATTATACTGGTGTTTGTATATCTTCAGCAGATAAACTTTCCACCTAGTGAAGTACCTATGTGTAACATTGTCCCATTTTTAGATGTGGTTTGAAATACTTTTATTAATATTTTGAATACGGGCTTTTGGAGTGGAGATTGCTCCACTTTACGTAAAGTACTTCAGTGCAGAATCGACTGACTGACAAGTTTATTTAAACTACACTGGATTTATTGGCACAAGGTCACTTGAGCCATCTGTTTTAGTTTAGGGAGCTTGGGAAATTATTAGTTACCTATGTGTATAGGAATCAGCAACTAAGCTTGCATTATCAACCTTGCTTTTATCTGATCGTAGTGTTTGTGCATGCCATCAGGCCAATAGCATAAAGTTTGAAATCCTCTTACCTGCTGAACATTGAAACTGGTGTTTTTTCCCATCTGTCTGCAAGTGTACTGTTGAACCTGACTTCCAGAACCCATCTAGAGTGTCTGCAAAGGCATCTTTCTTGATTTCACCATGCTATAGTTTTTCTGTTGGCAATACCGGAATTAGTGAAACTGCTGTTGAGGTTTTCACTGGTGTGACAAAGATCTGGTCCAAGTATAATAGTATTACTAGAGGAAAATAAGAAATAAAAGCATTCTTTTCACTCGGGGGTGTGTGTGTGTGAGAAATCAAAGAAAAGAGAGTTGTCAAGGTCTTTATGGGGTAAAAAAAGCAGAGACTAGTGTTTATGCTGCTTTAATTCTCAAACAGGTTTTGCTTGCAGCTGGTTTGGGGGTGTGGTCATGAATGTCTTTTGTTAACAAGACTTTAAACAACTAATTCATGTTGCTTAGGAAGCTGGTGAATATATATTGCTTAACCATAGCTGAGACTGTACCCTGATAGAAATTGAGGCACCTATGTTAGCAAGCCCTTTATGGTCTCAAAGACGGTGTTCTCAGAAATAAAGGAATAGATTACTTGTAGTAAACTATTTCCCCATGTATAGTTCTGCATGCATTCTGGATATCTCAGTATAACTGTAATTTAGTAAATTAAATACCCCAGTGGTTGTGAGAAACTAAAAAAAGCAGTTGACTCCTGAAAATGAGTAACAAAGTGGAAGGTTGACTCCTTAGGTTGCATGGATGAATGGCTTTAAACTTTTTGAAAGGCTGGTGTCACTCTTTGAACGTTGCTTGCCTTCTAAACAGCAAGCTCTTTGAGGAAGAAGTTGAAGCTTGGAAGTCTGCACAATGTAGACAAAACCAGAACCCCAAACCACAACAAATCCCACCTCTAATCTTTTTGGAAAGCAGTGATCCATTCTGGTTCTGAGTAAAAAGTGACTCTTCTCTCCCACCCCAAGTTTCTATTTTATTATCTTTAGTTGAAAGTCTTGCTTACACTACCAGCCAGTTTTAAGTCTGCAGTTTTTAAGGTCTTGCCAGCGTGGGACTTGAAAAGAAATGATGTTTAAATCTGAAACACTTCAGTGAGCAGCCTCTGCTAGCTGCTTGTAGATGCACTGAAGTTTTATTTGGACTGTTCAGCTATGCAGCTATGATCATTGAAAACTGAGGGTGGGGTTTTTTGTGCGTTCTGGAATGGTGATTACTGGAACACTTAAAGTTTGTTCCTAATGAAATGCCTGTTGTGAGTGTGGTGCCATATTATCACCTTTGAATTCACAATCAGTGCCAGATGAAGTAAGCTGACGTCTTGTGGCCCTAATAAAAGTGACCTTGGGCAGTTCTGCAACTACCAGTGATATGTTGCAAATGACAAAGTTTACTGGTAGACAGGTTAACTCCTGCTGTCCAGTAACATTGTTAAACATAAGTTTTCAAGAAAGTAGTATGTATATAAGTAATTACAGCATTATCATTTAAAATAGAGCACTGATATATGGTCCTTGGCTAATGTCGAACAACAGTTTGACTAGAATCTAAAGACTTAAACAATTACAGTAATTATTCTAGGTTCAAAATTTGGTAGGATAAGAGAAGACTTCTTTGTGTGTAAGACTTTGCCTATCAGAAATAAAACTCTTCAGCAGCTTTTTGAAGGTTCACAGTACAAAACTACAGAAGACTTTGCCTATCAGAAATAAAACTCTTCAGCAGCTTTTTGAAGGTTCACAGTACAAAACTACAGTCGTGTGAAAGCCATTTAGTCTGAGGCAATTGCACAGCTTAACCCGTGGACAATTCTGGAAAGGGCAACTATACAACACCTTTTGGTGTTTTTCAAACTAAGGGCTGATTTTCTTCACGAAGGAGGTACATAGCTCTGCTATTCTTAATAAAGAACTTAATCCTGTTCTGAATGTACAAGGTTTGATAAGGAAGAAATAAATTGTGCTTTTTGTTATTCTCTTCATGCTTTTTCTTTATTAGTGATCATGAAAGGTGTGTGGCTGACAGCATTGCAGACAGAAGATCAGCTCGTCCACAGAACAGGTGCTGTATACACAATTGCAGTAAAAAAAATCTTGTGTGTAAACTTGGTATGTGTCAGTCTTGTCTTCCATGGAGGAAGTGAAAACTGTATACTAGCTGGAAGTAGGAGGAAAGAAGAAGCCCTTGCTAATAAAATTAGATGTGATGTGAAGCCAGATTCTGTCTGCCACTGGGAAAGGTACAGCATAGGAGTCTTATGGATGAAGAAAAACTTGATTCAATTTGTGACAGATAGATAGATGTGATACCTGAATCCCTCCATTGCTGGTACATGGGAGGAAGCCATCTTAAAAGCCTGTAATGGCTTAGATTTATTCCTGCTTAGTACTGTGAAGCTGACCAGTCATGTTATCTGCACACTGTTGCATTTAATAATCTATACAGTTTTTGCACTGCAGAGTTTTTAATGTATTATTCACAAACTATACATGTGAAAAGAAGGTGTGTTGTGCTGCTAAGATTGTGATTTGGTATGCACAGGGTGGCCGAGGAACAGCAGCTGTAGTAACCCTAACTGAGTTTCCTAACAGCTGCAACTTGGCCACATTGCAAGTATTAAAGCACAAATCTATTAGTATGCAATAATGCAAAGCCAAGGGCAGTGAATTTTCTAATCTAAGCCACAGGAGTGGAGAAGGATCTTGTGATGCATATTTTCACCAGAGCGTAGACCACTATGCAAAGGACTTGAAAGGCTGGTTGAGGAGAAATCGCAGTAAGAAAGCAAGAATGGAGTGATTTCAGGGAGCTGTTTGCATTATATTTGAAACTTTAGTCTTAGCTGACTGACCTGGAGAGCAAATGAAAAAAATATGGTAATAGAATGCTCTGACAGTCTATCTTTGCTAGCTGAGATCTTCTGCAAAACAGATCAACATCGGTTTTAAAAAGATGAAGAAAACCCTGCTTGTGACTCATTGGCTTCTTTGGAAACTTTTCTCTTACAGCTTTTATTGCAGGTGTGTAAACTCTAGGAGTCCTTTTAGTGTTAAATGGGCAATACTGCAGAAAAGAAATAGGGAAGTGATGAGAGATTTAAGACGGAAAGGGAAAAAGGGCAGTTCATTCATCTGCTCTCTCTTCTCTCCTAGTCTGGTAGAGAGGCACCAATGAGGAACTTCCTGAAATTTTAACCTCCACATTCATGTCAGTACGTGCATCATGGCACAGCAAGGAAATGTTGGTGAGCTCCTCTCAATGCTGGATTCTCCAATTCTGGGTGTCCTGGAAGATATAACAGCTGCATTCAAAGATAATCTCATTTGTGGTATGTATCCTTTTATGTAATTTGAGGAACAGTTTTACTTTTATACCAATGAAGGTAGAATAATGGGTTGTTTTTTTTAATCAAACACAGTCTTTGCAAATGCAACTTGAAAGAAACTCTTGATACTTGGGTTTGAAATTGCTTTAAGGATTGAGGCTTCTCTTCAGTCCATTTTGCTTAATGGCATGCCTCTTGGAAGGTCTGTTATATAATTGTTAAAATGCTATTATAAAATTACTAGCTTTTCCTGGGGCATAACCTCAAGTTGTGAGCTGATGAAACTTTCTTTGTCAAGAGTATCTAGAAAGAATTAGGTGTCATCCACATTATGGGAACCAGTGGGCTTTTGTTAATTTGAACAAAAAACCCAACCCCAAACAAAACAACAGACCCAACCTTTCTTGAAAAAAAATTGCTGCTATTAAGGCATCTGTTTTGTTGATAGACCCTTTTCAGAGCATGAGAGCACTGTCGGTGTCCTTGTCCCTGAACTTGCTCTCCTTTATCTGCTGAAGGCAGAGAATGTGAAGTCACTCCTGAACTCTTTACCTGTACTGGGTAAAATACTCTTGCAGTTCAGCTACCTCTAAGTTTTTAAGGTTAGACAGTAATTGTTAGTTATTTAAAAAACTAGTTATTTTCCCTGAGCCGAATGCAATTGCTTAAATGCTCAGGAACTAAAAAATGTAATTGAGAGGTCTCATTTTCCTAAAGGTCTGGCAAACCCTAAGTACTGGTTGATGTTATAATTTGTGTAATAAGTGTTAAAAAGTTGTGCAATGTCCCTGTAACAAATGCTTCATTTTTAGTGTATTGAGAATGTATGGTTTTTTTCTTGCCATAAACAAACTGATAGACCGTGGACCTATGCTTGTGAACAACCTGGTGGACTACTACTTGGAAACCAATTCTCAGCAGGCACTGCATATACTGTCCACACTGCAAGAGCCTCATGACAAGGTAAAAAAATCCTGTTACTAAGTATGGCAGATTTTAGCCAGATATTGAAGCAGCCTTTAAATAGCATCTGTTAGGATTCTGTTTTCCATTCTGGTATAGAATTACCTTGTTGTAGAGATGTAGTATTTCTGTAGTAAGAGTAGTTAAGTTTTGAAATAAAGCTTCAAAGGTCTCTGTTTCTTGGGTTGCTTAAACTGACCCAGTTAAGCAAAGAACTTCTATAAATGAAAGTCTTCTGAGGACTAATGTTGTCTCTCTGCAATGCTACTGCTGCTTGTTCAATGCTGGATGTGTTAACCTAAAACAAATTGCGTATTTTGAGAGCAAGTAAGGATTTTTAAATAGATTGAGAGAATGGCGGTACAGATTCTTTTACTTCTGCTGACCAGAATTTTTTTATTATTTATTTATGATAAATGTTTTGAAGTGCAGTGACTGCTTCTGGACTGAATAGTTTGCATTTTGCTACCAGCAGACTTAAACTTATTGCTGGGTTTTATTTGCTCTTGAATCCTGTATATTTGTAAAATGCCCTTAATTTCCATAGTTGGCAATGGCAAACTGCTGAACAGAGATTTGTGAAAAAGAATATATACCACTTAAATATAAATACCTTTCCTTTTTCTACCACTCTCTGTAAAATCCTCTATCAGCATCTACTGGACAAAATTAATGAATATATGGGCAAAGCTGCTACTCGTTTATCCACTCTCTCTCTGCTGGGACACGTGATAAGACGACAACCATCTTGGAAACATAAACTTTCTCAAGCACCTCTCCTACTTTCATTACTTAAATGTCTCAAGGTAAGAACTGTCAGTGTTGTCCATAAAACACTTCTACACCTGATGTAAACATACATACTTGTAATGCACAGCGTTTGTCTACTGTTCTGATGTCATTTAGTTAAGCTGCAAGAAGAGATAAAATGTTGATTAAAATGCTGAGCCGCAGTGGAATTATATCAACTAAATACTCTGTGCTGATCCTGTTATTACTGACAATCTTGTTTCTAGAAGCCACTGTCACTATATAACTTTGAGTTAGGACCTAAGTTTACTAAAACTTTTCTAAAAGTAGGTTAAAGACAGAGGGCCATCAGTGAAGTTGATGAATATCTTGAATGTGAACTTAATGAGAAGTCGATAACTTCCTATTAGTGCATTCTGAAATTTGTGTCTGTAAGGTAATATACTCTCCTTGCAATGTAGATGGGCCATGCAATAGACTATTCTGTGGTGAAATTACCTTGCAATTAGCAGACTTTCCCTTCTCAGCTACAGGCATGCTGGGTTACAGGAAGGTAGCTGTTTCCCCATGCTTTGTTTTTTTTTTTTTTTTTTTTTTCCCATCTGCAAATTTATCAGTTATAATACTATACAGTATTGTAACAATGAACAAAGAATGGAAAGTGTTTTGAGACCTAGAATGTGTTGTCAGTAATACCATTTAATATGATAGTGAAGAATTTGTATTAGTCATTTGAGTCACATTAAAATGCATGATGTAGTCACGTGCCAGTGCTCTTCAAAACAAAAAACCAATGAATTTGTAACTGCCAAAGAAGAAGCTACAAGTGCTGTTACTGGAACTCCTGATATGCCTGATGAGTTCTGTTATCCTTTTCAGTGCGAGTCTTACCTGATTGTGAGAGGAGTGAAATGTGTCAAAGCCGGTGGGAGTAGAACAGAGATGTGGAAGTGCTAGGGATGTGTACAGAGGGATGGGGATGGATTGTGAAAGATTATGTCTGACTGAGGGAGAGTAGTGGCTGTAGATTACACAGAGGAGGAAAAATCTGTAACACTGAATATGTCCGATCAGCCCAAGTGGCTCTTGGGAGATACCAAGACCAGCTCAGTGGCATCTGGCCACAGGCTTACCTGTGCTATTTACACCCCTATCCTAACAAAGCAGACCTACTACCAAGGAAAATGTGCATTAAGCTGGGGAAGCAAGTAGGGACCCCACTGGGAAAGAGTTTGAACATTTTCTCTATCCTGTCCTAAAATCTGATTCTCTATTACTGTTTCATCTAGCTAAAGATTTTTACTGGCACATCCCTTTCTCTTGGTGTAAGCCGTGGAGTTCTAGTTATTGTTTGAATTGCTGCTTTATGAAATATTTAGCAGCCGGAGTCATCAACCAGGTTTGACAGAAAAGCTTTTGACCCTTGTGTTGGTATTTGGCCAACATCCTTGAATACCCTGATCAGATTTTCAGTTTCTTAGGCTCTGAATGCTGTGGTTTTTAGCTCTGGGAAAGAAGGAAGGTGATACATAAGATGCTTCACATACTAGTAGGGTTTTTTTCTACTCGATTGTGGAACTGTGGTGATGTTCCCTTTTTAACTAAGTCAAGTCCTTATAGAGAAAAGCAGCAGAATAGGAGCAAGAATCCGAAATCTTTTTTCTTAGAGTTGTTCTGGATGAAAGAGACAATCTTGGTTCATTAAGTTACAGTAGGTTTCAGAGGGACTGTTTCAAAGTAGAGAACTTTTTCCATGATGATGATTCAGTGTTCACTTCATCCTTGGAAAAAATTAAGTTCAACACTTTTAACTGACTAATGCAGGTTTTTTCCCTTCTTGCAGACTGACACAGATGTAGTAGTACTCACCACAGGTGTCCTAGTGCTAATAACCATGTTGCCAATGATTCCTCAGTCTGGCAAACAGTACCTTCATGATTTCTTTGGTATCTTTGGGCGTCTCTCAGCCTGGTGCTTGCAGAATCCAGGTGAGATTTCAACTTTGTTGCATGCAGTTATGGTTTAGTAGTATCCTTGTGACTCTTATGCAGCTGGTGAGCACATTCTTTTGTGAGACTCTTAATAGCCTGAGATTATTTAAATGCAGAAAAATTATGTATTAAGCCCGCAAGCTATTCTGTTCTTTGATAGTTAGCATCGGGGAGTGCTGCTTTGCTCAAAATTTAGAAGTCTCTTAGATTCTTCCATGTGGTGCTGCTACTACATGAAGTTTTTCACTGGACTGAAAAGCTACCCTGATGACAGTGAAAAGCAGAGATTGATCTTAATGGATAGAGAAGGGAAAATACTAACATTTGAGGCAGATATTTGGGAATTCGAGATTCTCAGGTATGGATGGGGAGGGGCAAGAAGCAACATGTAAGAGTTTCTTTTAATGTGCAACTGTCAATAGTCATGAAAGTGTTGGTAAAACTAGTTTTCTCAGTTACAGCATTGGTTCTGATGAATTGGTTTTGCTGAATTTGTTGTAAGGTATCTGATATCTAACACTAGCGTTATCTATGTATGTGTCTCATGGCTGTATGAACAAATGCTGTGTTAAGCACATAGAGATGCTATTTACAGGGCCATTTTCCATTGCAAGTAGGATTGGAACTTTTAAGATGGCTACTAAGATTCAAGTCTTGTGATAGCTTTTTGTGGATACAAACTTTTAGTTTTACCTTTTGAAGTGAAGCAAACCTTAGTTTTCTTTTTTTTAATCATTCAGACAATCTTGCAAACTCTGGCTCGCTATCTAGAGGGGTTTCGGATTTTAACTTGAATAAAGAAAATGCTGTGCTTTGAGAATGACAGGATACTGGTTGGAATTAATGGTCCATATCTTAATTTTTGGTTTTGCTGGGAGCTGATGAGTAAGTGTTGTCTATTCTCTCAGAAGACTTCATGGTTTTGCTAGGGACTATTTGTATGTCAGAAGACTTGTTCCAGTTAACCTTTCAAATTTAAAAGTACTTTGCTTGGATGCTTAGAAGTTCTTTTCTCCAATGTAATGAAAAAGATTCTAAATACTTTTTCCAGGTCATGTGGCAGAGATTTACCTTGTCCATCTTCATGCCAGCGTTTATGCTCTCTTTCATCGTCTTTACGGAATGTATCCTTGCAATTTTGTCTCCTTTCTGCGTTCTCACTACAGTATGAAGGAAAACTTGGAGACCTTTGAAGAAGTAGTCAAGGTAAAATGCTGCTCATCTCTATATTATCTGAGACAAGGAATTCATAGCTGTATAAAGGCAGGTATTTGCCAATTTAATACACTACATTGATTTAACTGAGGGCTGCTCAACAAAACAATGAATACTGGCTATTGGAGGACTGAAATCTCAGTTGGGAGCAAGATCATGTTTTGAAGCTGTGATGATGTATGTTAGCTTTATCTGTTAAATGTAACATTCTGAACTATTGGGATCAGTATGTTGCTTATTGGCTTTGTGTAGTTTAGTGCAATGAAAAGATGCTGTACCAATAATACATACTTCTTGCTCTTGCTCATCCAGCCAATGATGGAACATGTGCGAATTCATCCAGAATTAGTGACTGGATCTAAGGACCATGAACTGGACCCACGAAGGTATAAATATATGTTCACTCTGCTATTAGGAAAGGCTATAAATGAGCAGCTTTTAGCTGAGTTATTTGAGAAGGCCTACAGCAAAACCTTTTCTGTCAGCGGCAGTATGAGCCAGTGGTGTTTTGCCACCCGTATTCATAGGTACACCAGGTAAACATGTAGACTTTCTTCATCCAAGCTTACAGCTGGATGAATAAGCAAAAACTGTTGTGAAAGGCCATTAACAATAATGCTGGGGTTCTGAATTAATCTTGTGTCTGGGATAGAATTTATCTTCTACTTAACACAACTTTGTCTTAATTTTATGATTTAACAATCAAAAATCCTCAAAGTTCTAAAAGAATTTGCTTATAATGAATAAAGAGAAACCACCACTGACCTGCTTCATTGGCTTAAGGTTTGGGTCATATTTTTTTGGTTTGTTGAAGTACTTGGTGGGATTTAAGTGTTTAAAATGGCTTCAGTGTGTCTTGTCTTGGTACCTAGATATTGGTTCAGTTAACAGATCAATTCTTTTAACAGGTATGTCTTAACATTATCAGCTGTATTAGTTTTCTTTAGAAATAGGCTCATTTGCCTGCAGCAGCACCACTTGCTGCTTTTCTCTTGTCTCCACAGGCCCAGCCACTGAAGAGGAGAAATTGACTCTTGTTGCTGCACAGTAGTGCTCTTGCCCTGCTTTTCAGAGCCACTAGGAAAACACTACTAAATGGGAACCTATTGAATATCACAATGCTCAATTTTGCAGGCTTCTCCCAGACAGGGGGGAGGGTGGCACCACTAAGGAGTACAATTGGCACAAAACTACTAGTTGAAGCCTTCTGATTTGGTATCTTGCACATAATATATTACATTCAAAAACAACTCAGCCGCTAATAGACAGCCTTCTGTGCTTTCTTTTCTTTACAGTGAACTTCGATTCCCTGAAATACTGGGCAGATCTAATCTGGCTGCTTAATTTAGTGAGAAAAAGTTTTCAGAATCAAGGAGATAGTAATAATAAAATATTCCCAAAACTTGGGAGGAAAAACACAGACCTGAAACTGGCATTGCAGATGGTGCTTGCTTAAATAATATAAGATTCCCTCACTGCTGGCATGTCTAAATTTTGACTACCAACATCTGAGTCTAGTTGAGCTGATTTCTACAGCTGCTGAAGCTCAGGATCAACCAAGTCTTCGTATGCTGTTCCTCCTTTCCAGAGTGCTCCATGGCAGACCTTTATGGATCTCTGTGTCAAAGCTGTTTGTCTCCTCTTTGAGACCCCCTCTTACAAGTCATCTGGTTGCAATTTCTGTATGGTGCCTTGTTCCAGTTTTGGCTGGGAGCATGCAAAGCTGTCTGGAACAAATGAGCCATCCTACAAGCCAATTCCTCATATCTCCAGGAACTCTTGTTTGTAACAATAATTGACTAACTTACTCTTTTGGATCCAAAAACTGTCTGCAGGTGGAAAAGACTAGAAACTCATGATGTTGTGATAGAATGTGCCAAAATCTCCCTGGACCCTGCAGAAGCCTCATATGAAGATGGCTATTACTCTGTGTCTCGGAAACTCTGCACAAGCTTAAAACATCATCAAACTGACCCCAGTGCCAGCTATTACATTGACACACAGAGCAGCTATGGTAAGACCTGCCTGATAGCTAATGATACCCAGTTCCTGGATGAAAACTGGCCCTATAGCAAAAAGACTTCTTACTAATTTATCCCACTTCAAGTCCAATTCTTAGGCACCAGAAAATAAAATGTCATTTAAAAAAAAAAAAAAAAAAAAAAGCATAGATATATGCTCTGGTTATGCAGACATAGAGCATGTTTGCTAAGCTGCCTTTCCACTGCCTCTTCCTCCCCTGTTCCCCCTCCCCCTAAACAATGAACCAACCAAAAAAAACCTCTGTAGTATGTAATATATTCAATATATATCTTCTTAGGCTGGAAGAGAAGTCTCTTGTTTGCTAGCTGCGAATGTATATGTTGAGTGGATTTGAAATGTTTTGGTTAAAAGCCTTTAAATACTGTCCAGAAGAATCATTGATTTGTATTTGATGTGTTGGATGCTTTTAATTTTTTTTTTTTTTTTTTTTATTTTATTTTAAAACTTTCAGGGACTTCTACCCCATACTCCACTCCTCGGCTAACACTATCACAAATGCCAGGGCAGCTACCTCAGATTCTGAGCCCCCAGTCAATACGGCTGTCAACTGAGCCACAGCAGGTAAAGAGGAAGATAAAGCACAGCATGCTTTTAATACTTCGCACTTTGCTCCTAGTTTCTTGTGACAGTCTTAAAAATTCATGTTTCTGAGAAGTAATGTGAATTCTTCAGAATTTAGTGTACGTTTCAGATTCAATCCCCATCTGATTTCCTGTATCAGAACCTGCATACGGGTACTTCACATGTTCCTTTTCTGAGCTTCGCTGATTTGTGATTATTGTATATTGCTTTTACACAGGTTACCATCTGGAGTCCTTCTGCAGTTTGTGGTATGACCACTCCACCAACCTCCCCTGGAATTGTCCCATCAGAGTCATCCCAGTCTGCATCACAACCTTACAGCAAAGCTGGCACATCTGGTATGTGCTGAATTTTGGAATTAGGCCTTCAAGGTTTACTATAATAGAAATTCTGGCTGTAAATTTTGCTGTCAGCTTCTTAAATGGGAATGCCACACCATGCCATTTGATAGGCTTAAGTCATTACTTCTGTGAACTGAGTACCTGGTCATCTAGAGCAGTGCTAATGCAAACACCAAAATAGGAAATAAGTTACAGTGAATTAAGTGCTGAAGTCTGAAGCAGGCCTTTTGGAAACCGTGCACTTTTATCTTGTTAAATAGCTGAAAGAGATTTAAGAAGTAAATGGTTGAGATAATGTTTTAAACAATTCTTCACAAACAATATTCAGCTGAAAGGAGGAAGTGGGAGCCTGCTGAGAAAACTTTGCTTCTTTTCAGCAGGGGGGAAAGGAACACCTTTGGGAACGCCAGCCACATCTCCTCCTCCACCCTGCACTTCAGATGACTTTGTGCATGTTTCACTCCCTTCAGCTGCTGCCACACCTCCTAAAAAGGTATAACAAAATTCTGCCAAACAAATCTGATTTTTTTTTTTCATTGACTTGCCATACATGTAGTGACCATAATTGAGGAAAAAAAAAAAATCAGAGTAACTGGTTTACAAAAAATGTTGTATTTCATTGCAAAAACTCATTTTCTTCTAAGTTTAGACAACTATTGCCACTTCGGTTGCACAGTTTTAAGACTTCTTATATTGGTTTGCTATTTAAGCCATCTATTTGCAGGAGTTTCCTTTCTATGAAACCACCCAAGACATTTGTTTCCAACAAATGTCTGATGCAGAGAATCTATTTTGGGGTTTTTTGTGTTGTTTTTTTTTTTTTCAGGAGGACAAACCAGATCCTGGGAGGCCTTTACTGTACCGACAGCAAAATGTCATAAACAGCGATAAATCATTGGGTAAACTCAGTTTTCCTCTCCCCATTACATTAACTTATTGTAAACAAATCCTGTTTTTATTGACACGTGTTGCAATTGCCAAACACTTTTCCACAGGTTTTTCTCTTTCTTCCCCCCTCCTACCCCCCGAGTTCTTTGTAGTTCCAGGATCCTGTCTTAACCTGTGATTCAACTTAAAACCTTCTTGTGATGCTTTTGATTTCATTTTAACGATTCATCTGCAGAAATAGCTTGCAGATTTTTTTTTTTTACTGGCCCTCATGCATTCTTATATATGTTAAATACACAGTTCTACACTGGAGACTGAAAAAGGATTCTTTTTTTTTTTTTAAAGCTGATTCTTTGAGGGTGACTTTTTTTATTAGAAGCAGGAAGTTGTATATGAAGTCTTACTTGAACAAGTTTTATGTCACATGTCTGGATCAAACTGTAAGGCTGCACATAAGGATAGATATGATGCTCCCTTCTAAAGGCTCTTGGAAAAACTTTGTTTTCTATCTACAATTATATTGCTGTACTTGAACATTTTTTTAAAGTCCTGTGGAATATTGAAATCAACAGTGGATGGTTGAGCAACTCAGCTTCTAATAGGTAAATCTAGATTCCATTTTCCCTTCTGTCGTCTACATCTGTGACAGCTGTAGAAAGGGCTTTTGGCACTGTATTTGAGACTTCTGTAGTGTGAATCTTTACCATCCTCCAAGTGGAGATGATAGTGAAATTTAAAGCTGGTTTTCCTTGGTGAACTTTTATAGCAACACTGGAATCTGAACTTTCTGAATTACAAGTTGAAAACAGGCTGGATTTTTCACTGAGTTCCTAATCTGTGGCTGAGCTGCGAGCATGAGGTTTCTATCCTGCATGCTTTAGTATATATCTCCCTGGCAGCCGTCTCGAGAGGTTTTTTTATCAGTAGCCACACATTGTCAAGTTTGTATTACATCAGTTTGCTAAACTTCCTTTTTTCAGGTAAGTACTGTGTCCTTGTGTAGCCAGATCAGAAGCTAGGGGGAGTTTAATGCTAATGTGGAAGTATAGTAGTCATACTACACTTAAGCCACTTTTTTTATTTATTTAATAGGTTAAATTGCAAACAGCACATCCTTATTCATAGAGGCGATTGCCTACACTTGTGTGCAATAACAAATGTGAAGTTCACAGAATTACATTTTGGGATCAGGACTAACCAGTGACTGATCTCTGAACTGGTTTCCACATGGAATGGAACAGGAGTCAGATAGCTTCCTCCTTTGAGGAAGCATCTGAAGGAGGGGCAAGTTTATTCTACTGACCTTACAGCAGTAAAAGACTTCTGTTTTGTGCTGTGATAAGGCTGAAGAAAACAGCATCTGTACAACTAACTTTTTTTCTTTTCTTTTCTTCAGACACACCTGGTAGTAAAAGTTCAGTAACCTTAAGTGATCTTCCAGAGTTTTTAGGTGGTTTGTCTTTTGAAGATAGTGCTGAAAAGGACAGAGAGGAAGGTAATTTTTGTCATCCTTATGTACATCTTAGCTAAGGAAATGTTTGTAGTGTCAAAATACAAGATACATAATTATGCTCCCCCCTCCCATCCTTCTCAGATGCAATATCTAAAGAGATCTCCGAGATCACAACTGATGCTGAACACATGGTGCCTAGAGGAGGATTTGACTCTCCATTTTACCGCACAAATGAAAGCCTGTCAGGCTCTCAAAAGAAGACCCATTCAGTAGTCTCTAGTGTTCAGGGACACAGTCAGACTTCTGAGCCTTTAACATCTTCTTTGGACAAGTCTGGGCCTGAGAGTGCGCGGGAAACACCCAAACAAACATTTACTCCCATAGACAAGCCCTGTGGAGGCTCTGGTGAAAGCCCTGCTGGTAACAGGGAAGGAACCTCTGGGGAGACGAATATTCTCACTCCCAGCCCTTGCAAAGTACCAGCACAAAGAAGAGTGGTGTTTGGGAGTGGGCAGCCTCCCCTATATGAGCACCTTTTTGAGGTTGCCTTACCAAAGACTGCCTACCTCTTTGTTGGCAAGAAGACCGAGGAGCTGCTAAAGAAAGCCAAGGGAACCCAGGATGATGACTGCATGTCCTCTACTTCTCCCGTGGAAGTACTGGACAGACTGATACAGCAAGGAGCAGATGCACACACTAAGGAGCTGAACAAGTAGGTGACTGAAAATCTTGCTTTGCAAACTTCCTTGTTATTCCTTTTGTGCTGGCTTAGTTTTAATAGATGTGCCTGAAAAGCAGCCGTGTCTGGAAATCTACAACAAAACCATGTTCTGTGAAATATTACTGTTAACTGACCTAGGTGTTCTGGCTGGAGGATTTTTATATTTGCAATGGTAATACGTTTGGTATAAAAAAAGGGACTGTGACCATTGTACTCTTACTGCCTTCACTGACAACTTGTGATGAAGAAGCAGGGCTATTGGCTGTGCTGCAAGTGTGGTTTTGGTGCCACTGTTAGTGAGATTTGTTTACTTTATCAGTTTTTTTAAGTCCCATGCTAGATACTCAAAAGCAAATGTAGAGGCCAAAGGGAGGTTGACACTTTCTTCTTTCTAATATACAGGAAGCTAAGAGCTGGAGAACCAGATTTAAGGTTTAGGTGTATCTGTTGTATTCCTTCTTTTCATCTTATTACCCTGTATTCCACTTTATCCTTTTCTATGTCTGAGACAGTTTTTCTCCAGCTTCTAAGAAATTACACCCTCCATCCTCTGCCCTTGCAACCTGCTGCTTGCACAATTCCTCCTTATTATTTTCATACCGACTGACCGTAATTGTTCTTTTATTAGGCTGTAAGCTCTTTTGAGGTGGGGAGTCCATTTTAAAGTGACTGGCAGAGTGTTTTTATATTTAAACTTACTGGTTAATGCTGTATATTCATTTTTCAGATTGTCTCTGCCAAGCAAATCTGCTGACTGGACTCACTTTGGAGGTGAGGAAGTTTCTCGTGTTTTGGCAATCTGTTCCTCTGTTATTAGACTTGCTTAAACAATGACCTGCATACTTTTTTTTTTTTTTTTTTTTAACTAATGCTGCAGAAAGATGGTGTCCTCCATTAAGTCATGGTTTATCTGCTTAGCAGATAGATATCTGTGTTCCAGTGAGATGAGCTGTTTTTTTTTATCTTTGAAATGTGAAAACTGCCTTCCCCACAATTCTAGATGTTTCTGCTTTTGACCATTTAAGATCTGCTAGCCTTCAGAGTGATGCTGATCATCTAACAGATCCTTCCACCTTTTCAGTATTATTTAAATCTAAAACTGATGATTGTTTTTCTTGCTGCTTCACATGTGTGTCATAGCTTTGTGCTGCTAGGCTTCTGTGGTGATGGTGAGCTTGGCTTTTTTCTTCTTAATAGAAGGAGCAATCCATTTGAAGCATATACATGTTGCTCTGGGAAAAATGTTTAAAATTTTAAGTTTGTGTTGGAGATAAATGGAGCAGACAGGTTTTTAAGTTGTAATTTAAAAGAAATCTGATTTGATTATTTTAGAAAATATTTCCCATATGTGGAACAGGAGCAGTACTGTTCAGTAACCTCTTCTGTCTTTTAATTCCAATCCAGGATCTCCCCCTTCTGATGAGATTCACACCCTGCGTAACCAATTGCTTTTGCTGCACAACCAGTTATTGTATGAACGCTTCAAAAGACAGCAACATGCCCTTCGGAACCGTCGACTCTTGCGAAAAGTGATTAAAGCAACAGCTCTGGAGGAACATAATGCTGCCATGGTGAGCAGGGATACAACTCTAGCAGTGATTTAAATGCACTGGTGCTAGAACAAGTATTAATTGGTTTGGCCAGTACCTTTCAGTACCACTCAATTAAAATAGAAGCCTCATTTCTCACCTTATTAAAGTCAGTGTTTGTGGAATGACTTGTGGATGCATTACATGCGCTGTGATTATTAAAACCAGTAGTTTATATTTGTCTGTAGGCAACTGAATCAGTGGATGCTGGCATGCTTGATGCCTGCCAGCACTTACCTTTGGGTAATGTTAAAGGCTTCACAGTTAGTGCAGTGATTACCTAATGCCTAGCTAGACAACTTATTGCATTTTTTTAAGAAGTACTGTCCTTTCAATCCTCAATTGAGGAGTAATAGCAAAAACTTTGAAAACTCCAATGTTCTTTTCCAGAGGTATTTACTATGATAAAATTTGAAGTTGTAAGTGCATTGAAGGATGTCTCATTACAGATTTAGGCATATTTAATTCTGTATCACCATATTATAGCTAATTCCATCAACAATTTCACCTTTTAATAATTCAGTAGAAGAGACAAAAATAGGCTCACAAATAGCTTTTGGAAGATGAACTGTTGCTTCAGCTGTGAAGCCCAAGTCCCCGTCGAAAGCATGAGGTGCAGTAGAAGAATCTGCTGTTGCTCATTTTGCCTTTGGATGTGACTGAGTTTTCAGCCTGTCCACTCTATCACCATTTAATCTCTTTTTCAGCCAAAAAGCAAACCAAATCCCAGAAGCCTTAAGAACATGCTCGATATAGAATGTTGTATCTGTGGAAAATTGTTATGCCTGCATGCTATTAATTTGATAGCTTTACTTAACTAGCGACTTAACACAGATGTTCTAACTGATAAAGCAGATGTCTTGTCTGATGCTTTCTATGGGGTTCTTAACAGAAAGATCAACTGAAACTACAGGAAAAAGAAATCCAGGCCTTGAAACTGAGTCTGCAGAAAGAACAGGCAAGGTACCACCAGTTTCAGGAGGAACATGAAAATATAGTGGCTCAGCTTCACAGCCAGATCAGACAGCTGCAACATGACCGGGAGGAATTCTACAACCAGAGCCAGGAATTGCAGGTATGAAGCATGACACTGAACAAAATTATGTTATCTACTTACTAGTTTTAAAAATAACCTTCCTAATAACATGGCATGAAATATCTGAAAGTAAGTTACATACATCTATTAGAGATACTGTCCTAATTCAGAGTAAGTGCATAGTTGGAAATGCCTGACTTAGTCATCATCCTTTTATGGTCTTGTTTTGTCCTGTCTTCAATTTGGAAATAAGAAAATGCAGTTTTTTAGCTGGTTTTGGGGGTTTCACATGTGCTTAATATAACTTGATTTACAGTGCTGGGTTACAGCCTTCCAGCCATATGCCATTGCTAGTCCTAATTATTAAAGTTTCGGAACCCTGAGTGAGGTTTGGTTTATTATTTTTTTTTATTATTATTATTATTTTTTTTTCTTTTTCCTTTTCCTCCCCCCCACTCCATTTGAGCAGACCAAGCTGGAGGACTGCCGGAATATGATTGCGGATCTGAGGTTAGAATTAAAGAAGGCCAACAACAAGGTGTGTCACACTGAATTGCTTCTTAGCCAAGTTTCTCAAAAGGTAAGAAAAGTCACTGTTTCTAGGGTCCCTTTGTTTCTTTTGTGTTTATTATTTTTTCTGGTAATTTTTCTCAGGTGCTTTCTTTCTTGTTGAAAGAAGCCTATGCTTTGTTCCATAGAATCTGATATTAATTACACAAAAACAACACAGAGAAATGTATTTTGGTGAAGAAACTTTAAACTCAGTTCAAAGGCTTCTGAGACTTCTCATTTTGGCTGCTTTTTCCACACTAGGAATTTGCAGATTGAGCAATATGAAGTTGTATTAAAGCTTTGCTAAATCTTGGCATGTTAGAGATCTTGTTTATATCAGAAATTGAATGGATTTCTTGTGTAAGTGGAAACATGGTTATGTTAAGGGAAACAATGCCTATATGGTGAAGTTCTGTATAGACCGTCACCAGCTTTATGAAAGCTAATTTATTTAACACTTATTACCTATGATGCATTGGATTCTTGTCTTTGTCTCCCTTTATAAAAACACCCTGTGAACACGGTGCATGTCAACTATGACTCTCCTGCTGAACTGTTCATTCCAGTGTTTGATTCTGTTCAATTTCTCTTTAAAGCTTTCCAACAGTGAATCAGTGCAGCAGCAGATGGAGTTCTTGAACAGGCAACTTCTGGTTCTTGGAGAGGTCAATGAGTTGTACCTGGAGCAGCTGCAGCACAAGCACACAGACACTACAAAGGTATGATTGCGTAGTTGCAGAGGAGGCCTTTTGGGAAGACATTACTTGAGGGTCATCATCAAGCTGTTCTCAGCCTTGTGTTCAGAATGAAGGAAATGCTTCATAGCTTAACAGATACTTGGGTTTGAAATTGATTTTTCAGGGATTGGATTTCATATTTAATCTTCTGTTCAGATACTTTTGTGCACCGTGTCATTACAGAATCTATTCAGTGCCCTGTACTTGAAAGACAAGAAGGGGATATTGGGGTACACCTGAAGTCAGTTTTAGTCACGTGATGTAAATTCTTACCAATTTTTTCTTGCCAAAGGCCAAGACCTTCCTGTGCTTTTAATGTAATCCGCAGCAGACTGTTGCTGGTAAAGTAACATTGGGCTCTTATATTTGTGAGTGTGTATAATGTAGGGTAGTATTTGCTAGAATTTGTAGAAAGATCTTAACCAGGGTTTTACCAGGTTTTGTGATGTGCTGTTTTAAAACAAGCAGTCTTACTCATCTCACTCAGTCATTTTCCTATTAAGAGCTAGCATTAACTTTACTAAAAATTCTGTGGTTCATATGGTTTTACTTCCTGACTTCAAAGAAACCTTTTTTTAATTAGAAGCAAGTAAATTACACAACAATATAACTGTTTCTGCGTGAGAGCAAGTAATTAAAGAAGGTGGATAATAAGCCAAAAAAAAAAAAAAAGCCTCTTACTGGTATTTAATGAAGGTCATGTTGCAAAAACAGTTTTCAAATTGACTTTGTCTGTCCTAATCTGGTGCAGAACTGGCAAGTTTGCTGAAAAGGGCTTTTCGTAAGGAACATTAATGTGCTAATAAATTCCAGTGATGTGTAGTAATTTTCACAGTAACTTAATACTGTACATCCTCAGAGTATCCAGTTTTCTATATCTGTTTTTAGAAATGTTTCTTTTATTCCATCTTGCTTAAAAATATGCCTATTTATAGCATCAGAAACAAGTCTAACTATTAATAAAAATAACACACAAATTATACTTTAACATTGTGTTCTTTCCTTCGAGGAGGTTGAAATGTTGCACGCTGCTTTTCGGAAAGAACTGGAGAAAGCAAAATTGTGTGTTCAACAGCAAAGCCAAAGGCTTGATGCTTCCCAGAAACGGATAGCTGAACTGGAATCTCAGCTTGCAAAAAAGGACCACCTCTTCCTGGAGCAAAAGAAATACCTGGAAGATGTAAAAATACAAGCAAGGTAGGGATTTCCTATATAAAATTTTAGCTATGCATTGACAGATGCCCTATCACAGTTGAGGCAGAATCTGGAGATACTGGACCTGATGGATTTTGGTTTCTTTTTCTGTTCAGAGGTCAGCTGCAAGCAGTAGAAAGTAGGTACAAGGCCCAGAAAAGAATCACGCAGGCATTTGAGCTAGAGATTTTGGATCTGTTTGGCCGGCTGGAGAAGAGCAGCCTACTGAAAAAACTTGAAGATGATAAAACAGAAGCGGCTGAAGCAGCAGAAGAAAGGTAAGGGTGATGATGTAAAATATGCTGCACTCATGGCCAGCTTCTTGGAAGTTGATATCCTTGTGGAATTCCCAGCACTTGGATGCATCATCTCAAAATGTTTCTGTTACTTCCCCTTTTACAGACTGAATCTGGTTCAGGACTCTGCTGAGGTTACTGAGAGTCACTGACAAAACTGGAAGTGCTCATGAAGTACTTTTCAGATAGCTGAACTGTTGTTACTCAGAGTTTGAGAGAAACTTCTGGTTTGCCTCATAAACCAGTCTCTTTAATGTACAAATTGCTACACTGTTATTATGTAGTTGTTTTACATATGTCTACCTAAACTGTCTAGGTGGTGCTGGACTTCAGATCATACTTTTTTTTTTTCTACACCAGATTCTGCTACAGCATCAGGATAATCTCTTGCACTGCCAGCAGATTGGTGACAATCACCTGTGCTTGGGTTAGGTAAAAGAAAGGTCTACAATCCAAGGAAGATGTACAGATCTCTTCCTTTACCTTAACATATCAGGATCTAGTTCCATTCTGCTTTGGGATTATTGTCAGCTTTGGAGTTAAAACACTGGGTGTTGCAAAGCTGAGTGTGTGACACTTTTCTGGTTACCCTTTGTCACTTCTGCTTTGCTACAAAACTGTGAAAAGAAAACTGTTGAAGTACTTCTCCCATAGCAGAAACACAAAGTACTCAAAGTAACCTGCCTTCCCCAGTATTTCCCCTTCCATTGTAAACAGTTGCTACCATTTCTTTCACACTGTATTCTTTCCCTTTCCAAAACAGGCTGGATTGTGGTAATGAAGATACTGTGGTGGGATACAATGAAGAAACCATTGGTAGAAATGGAGAGACCAAACCTCCCAGCACTCGAGGTAGTAGTAGCAGTAAGGGTGGCAGCAGCAGTGAGCTCTCCACCCCTGAAAAACCCCAGAACCAGAGATTCAGCAGTCGCTGGGAGACATCTGTGTTGCTGGAGCCCTCGACTACTGTCCCACCGACTGTAGGTTCGCTCCCCAGCTCCAAGAGCTTCCTTGGAATGAAGGCACGAGAATTATTTCGCAACAAGAGTGAGAGCCAGTGTGATGAGGAGGGTGTAACCATCAACAGGCTTTCCGATGCTCTAAAGACTGAACTATGTAAAAATCCAAGCATGGAGACAAAGGCCCCTCCAAGCCCTGATAACCTTAGCCTCTCACCTAAGATCCAGGAAAGCAGTGTTGGACAGCTTCATATCATGGACTACAATGAAACTCATCATGACCACAGTTAAAAAGGAAGATAGTCAATCAGTGTTATTTTCATATTCTTGGCATAGAACAGGAGGCGTGAATGCAAGTTTAACTAAAAGCTTTTATGTTTCTTTGGTCTGAGCAGCTAGCTCATGCAGCGGAATAGGATTGATGTCCAGAAACGGAAGAAGGCTGCTGAACAAATGCAAAGTGGATTTTTGGGTCTGGAATTGAAATGCCCAGCCTAACTCTTGCTTCTTTCTCAAATTCAGTCCTTAGCAGCGTGTACTAATTTGAAGGGACAACTGTTAGCATTTGCAAGTATTTTTTTCCCTTTCTCCCTGTCCCCAGTTGAGTGGCTGCGTTTATGAACTCGAGTGCAATATGAGGCCAAATTAACATTTGTGAGTCTACTATGAATGCTTTGTATTTCCTTGCAAGCTTCCAATTTAGAGCAGTTAATTGTGCTGCCTGTCTGGGTGACTTCAGTTGCTTTGATCCCGGAAAGAATCAGCACTAGAATTTCTAGTCCGTTCATCTAAAGGTCTCTATTTTGCCTGTCCACTGTCCCACATCCCTCAGAGCCCAGTCTTCGTTAAGTTGGACTCTGATTGAATACCTAAATGTTTAAAGAACAGTGTACCTCTGCAAAACAATTCATTCACCCTAATTCATGATCATTGTTTATATTGTCCTTAACATTTCCTGGAAAGTTACTTTTGAACAGACACTTAATAAGGAACTGGAGCTTGTAATGCGGAAGAGACCGTATATGCTGAAGATTTGTTAAAACACTAGCTTCTGATCTTTTTGGTATTTTAAGTGTTTGCCTGACAGACTGGTACTGACCTCAGACTGGTTCATATGGGAAGGCAATTGAGGTGGGAGAAGAGGGAAGAGGAAGCTCTACTCAAGTAGGGAGAGCATGCAGAACATGTATGTAGAATTGCAAGCTTATGAAGATTTGCAGAAGAGCGTTTGTTTCTCTAATCAGGGAAATACTTGTGCTGCCTGACCCTCCTTCATAGTTCTGGTCTTTTTTGCTTGTCTGAGCAAGACCACTGTGTTTTGAGTCCAAGAAATTGGCTTCATTCTTCCCTAGGAATATATTTTCAGGCTTGACTCACAGAATATGGTTTCCTTTGAGTGCTGTTCTGCTCAGACCACAGCACATTTTTCAGCTCAGCAATGTCAATTTGGCTCTAGGTATCTCCCCTTTGTCCTCATCCTGTTTCCTTAGAAGATAAGGCTGGGGAGGAAGCCTGCTCAAACTGAGAATCAGAATTCTGTCTTGAAGCCTTTCTGTGTTAATCATGTTTTAGGTCAATGATGAGCCTTCTGTGAAGGAGGATTGTGGGATCAGGGCTTGTTAGTGGTCAGACTCAATCTCCTTCGTGACAGAACAGAGCCCGCTGTTAGAAAGGCAGTGTGCTTGTTTTAAATGTTAGATATGTCTGGGTCCAGGCACACTTAGACATATCAGGCTTCACAGTTATCCTGCATCACACGTGGCCTCTTTTCTTAACCATTTTGTGGGTGGCAGCTGCCATTTAAGAATCGTCTCACATATAAATCAAGTCCAACTACACTTGCACTTGTAGTTCAAATCCCTTCTTAACCTGAATAGGAACAGGACTCTGTCAAAGCAGCTGGCAATATGCTAAGTTGCGCCTGACAGTACTTTTCCTCCCACTTCTGCTTCTTCCATAACACCTAGGGTCTAAATACATTTCTGCCTGTCTAAATTATTCTCAGTGTCCTTTCGGTTGGTCAGTCCTAACTCTGAAAGTAAAGGTGAACTTCAGTGGTTTTGTCAAAGCTTGAATCTGCATGGAATAGAAAATAGAGAGTTGGTTGTAAGTGACAGACTGGTTTTGTCGACATGTCTATAGGCTTTCTAAGACTTAGCGGTAGCAAACGTGGTAGCGTATGTTTCGGTAAGATTTGGAGGTTTCCTGCCCCTTGCCCCACCAGGTCCCAGCCCCAGGAGTGAACGGTTTGCACATTGCCCTTGAAGGGCTGGCTCAGCCGTTGGATGCCGTTATGTTGGAGGAGTTCATTTGCCCATCCTTCTGCTTTGCCGAGCCCAGAAGAGTATCTTGCTTATATGATGATTTCACTTGTTCTGAGAGGCGGTTTTTGTTGTCGGTTACAAAAATGCCCTGGCGGTAATGCAAGCTCATTGATAAGGTAGCTTTTTTCTTATTTTAAAAAGGTTTTTAACACTGGGATAGTAATGGAAACCACTTTAGGTTTGTTTATGGACCACAAAGATTATGGAGGAACAAATTTAGCAATTTTTTTGTGTAAGTCTAAAAATCATGGATCTGCTGTATGTAGTTAACTTGCAGTTCATATGAAGGGGTCCCATCAGTGAAGTGGAAACAGATTTTTTTAACTGACTGCTTTTAGTTAAATCTAAAATTGCTGTCTTTGTCAAGTTAATCTGTTCCCTGCCTCGCTCTTTGTAAGCATGTTAAACAATCCACATTAAATGCCATAAATATGAAATATGAGGAAATGGTACAATCGTAAGCTAAAGAGAACTTAAACCAAAAGGAGGTTTTGCTGTCCTTATTAGAATGTTCTAAAATGTCAAGGCAGTTGCTTGTGTTTAACTGTGAACAAATAAAATGTATTGTTTTGCACTACTCTGTGTTAAATTCCCTGCCAGCCGACCTCTTTCGGACTGAGCTGTGCTGGGACAAAACATGCAGAAACAAGTTCAGTGTTGAAACATCTTCCAAGATCTGCATAGTACAGAGCAGGTAAGTGGTTCTGCCCCTTTTTGCATGGGGTTTGTCATTAGAAGCTCATTTTTCTGCATGGAGCCAAAGCCTTTTTTCTTCTGTGAAAAACAAAGTCAGTGACATGCCAGTATAATCCATAAATTAACTGCAAACAATTCAGTACTGCAAATCTGTGTATGAGCTTTCCGTGTAACGTTGTTCATGTAGTCTAGAGACTACACAGCGATTAGACAAATTAATAGCTGAAAATGTCAAAGACTGTTGTTTGTAAAGCTGGGGACACTGTCAGAAGCTGGCTGGCTTGCTCTGTCCCTGTTGACATTCTTTTCTATACGCTGCTCAAGAGTCACTGTGCACGCAGGAGGACAGTTTCTCAAACCAATGGGAACTTTGGGGCCATTTTACTGTAAGCTTAACCTAGTAGGTTAAGGTTGTTCTCTTGTTCTGTCTTTTTTCCAGACTGGCACTTTTTTACTGTTTTCATTGGGGTTTTTTTTCCCCTGAAATAAATGAATATTTGAAAGGTTGCTCAAAGCAATTTAGAAATTCATACATGAACCTCAGCATTCCAGGTAAGGACTAAGTATAATTCTTAAATTTGAACAATATGTGCAAGGGGATGGCACAAGTGACATACAGTCTGTTTATGAACACACTTTGGCTGAGGAATGGTGGTTATGGAGAATTTTATATAAAAGTTAACATAAATATTATCTTGGGGTTAAGTGATACTGTTAAAGAATTTTACAGAAAGTTGTTTTGGGCCTTCTGCATTGGGGTGAGTTCTACAGCATGGTGTGAGTGAAATGAAAACAAAGCAGAAAGTGAATTTGACTTGCTCTTATTTTAAATCCATTTTGCATATCCCTTAACAAGCTTAGCATTGAAAAGCTGCACTTTGTAGTGTAAAAAAAAAAAGCAAACCAAATTAGATATATATTACCCACAGAAGTACACCCACTAGGGTACAAAAAGAGAAAAATAAAGTACCTTCCTTACTCACTAATGCCAAGTAGTATGTTTGGTAGTTTATAACACAGCTAATAACCATGCAGTACATATTAGGGAAGGAAATAATTTCATTTCCTGAATTGAAAGTGTCTTTGGTGATTGATCTTGATTTATTGGAACTACTTAGCTGCCGGTGCAGTGGTGGATTTTAGAAGTAAGTGGTTATGAAATAGTTTAGAAAATCAGCAGGAGCTGAGTTCCTTTCTTGATACATTTATACATGCAGGAGCTTTGCAAATAAAGCTTAGTTAGCCTTCACATATGCTTTCCTTTTCAGATAAAACTTTGTTCCAAATAATTTTGGCTGATGGTCTTCATGATCACGGTGTCTGTGGGCTTTACTTGGCTAAACCTTTTTTCTTGAAGTCCTCTCCAAGCGCACCCTCTAGTTTTGGACTCCCTTGGTGATCTTTAACGTCTGCCAAACGCTATTTATGGTTTCTTCGGAGCGGTCTCGGCTCTGTGCAGCGCTCGGTTTTCAGCTGACTACAAGCTGGGTTCGAACTGGTGCTGCCCCCCCTCCGAGTGAATTGGGCACTCTTCGGAAAACGGAGCTATGCTCTGGGCTACGGTGCGTTTAGAAACGGGGCGGGGGGGGGGAAACAGCCGCTCACGCTTCTGAACTGGCAGCAGCTTCTGAGGGGGGGCCCGCAGCGCCCTTGGTGTCTTGGCGCAACAAGCGGGGGGGGTGCGGGGCTGTAGCCCCCGGGTTTGCTTACTTGTGACAAGCGGTCAAAAGCCGCTTTAGATTCGGGGGGGGGGGGGGGTGAGGGGGCCGACCCCGCCGGATTGGCGG